>VZSV01000010.1:1714328-1731076 GCA_013398735.1 Nothocercus julius
GCGCTGCCCGCGCACCTTGTCGGCCACGAGCGCCTCGGCCGCCTCCTTCTTGGGCTCGTCCTTGTGGGCGAAGGGAGAGTTGAAGGCGATTTTCACCATGGCGCCGGTGCTGCGCAGCGCCCGCCCGACCCGCCGAGCGCCTGGAGGGGGAGCGGGACCGGCGGAGGGAGGCGGGGCGAGAGATGCCTCCTCCCCCGCCCCTCTGCCCCGCCCCCAAGTGGGCGGGGTCTGCCGCAGAGCACCGTCTGTGGGCGGGGCGCGTCACAGAGCATTGTGGGAAGAGGGAGGTGCCGCGGGCGCCATTGTGGCATCTGAGGGGGTAGTTGGAGGAATGCGGTGAAGCGCGGAGTGCTTCGCAACGCTCGAAGTAATGAAAGAGTCCCAATAACCCGTCAGAAGGAGTGGGATGAGGAGGGAAGGGGTGTATGACAGAATGAGGGTGCTGCGTGTTGCAGCTTTTCTCTGGTCATTTTTCACAGCAGTTGTTATATAATCACACATATGTTTAATATTCTGTGTTTATGCAGGGGTCACAGTGCTCAGTAGTGAAGAGGAGACATTTCTGAGCCTCATTCAGTGTAGTTCATAGAGCTGTCTTTTGCCCAGCCATTGATGTTATCCTTTCTCTTAAAAAAAGAGGCCCTCAGGAGTCTCTAAAACCCACAAAGACGGCCCAAACTTCACCTCTCAATAACGCCAAGGGAGGGAGATGACAGCTTGGTATGTTAGACCGTGTGGGACTTGGATGCTGAGGAAAGTCGCCGTCAGTCTCACTGGAGTTGGGCTTCACAGCTCTGGGAAGGGAACTGGGTTTAGCTCCGGTGCCTCCACCCTTGAGCTGTTACACTGAATATCACATTATCATGGACAGCTGTAATTAATCAGAGCTAAACTATGCAAATACCACAAGAAGTAATTTTTCTAAGTGTAAGCAAAATGCATGAACTCGAAGCATGTCCCTATTTCCCTACGGATGCAATATCCCTGTTTCCTTGCAAGACCACAGGTCTGGCGTTGCTGCCTATCAGGTTAATAATTTGGCTTCAGTGTGTTTACACTGACTTTGTTTAGTAACAGAAGACACTTTTGCTTCATTTCACCAAAAAAAAAAAAAATCTCCAAATCATTTTTCATTCTACCTAGTTTTGCATGCTGGGAAGAAGTTAGACCATACTTTCACAAAAGTCCTTAAATATAGATTTTTAAAAGAGTTTAGTGAAGTTTCCTGTATGGCTGACAGAATATCTGTACAATGGCTGTTTATCCATTGTATGGATACTTTAGTACCTTAATCTAATACAATTACGTTATGCTTAAACAAATTGACTTTATCTGCCAATTGCCCAGCACCCTTACCTGGAAAAGAAAATGCTCAGTTTTCCTGACAGGACACAAAACTTCACAGAGATAAAAGAGGGACCCTTGCATTTTATCAAGACTAGTGTCCGTGTGTGCAGCTTGTTCCCTCTCTGTGTTGTGTGGTCTGTGGTAAGGAATAGATGCGCCTTGGAGGGCTCTGCTCAAGTAGGAATTCAAAAATGTGGAGTTTTCTGTTATTATTACTCATTGAATTTGCAAATCTGGATTTCTCATGAAATTCATTGTGGTATCTTTTGACATTTCTATTTGTTCTGGCATCTGCCAGAATGTAAAGAAATTATTTATTTTAACCTGTTCAAAACTTTCTCAAAATGTGCAGTGTCCAGGAGAAGGTTATTCCGGTGGCACCTAACCGTATTTGCTGTCATTACACATCTGACAATAACTGCCAGCTCAGCCAGTAACTTCTCCCTCCATGTAAAGCTGCTTCTGTGCTGATTGTACTTTCTAGAGCAGCTGCAATCTGAAGAAATAGGTCTGGGAAGATGTATGACCATAGATTCAGGCTTTTTTAATTTTCCATCCTGAAATCCGCAACCTGCTCTACCAAATAAGCATTAGAAACCTGGCTTCCATGCAGTGTCTGTGGGAGATCTCACCGCTTTGCCTGCAAAACCCTTTTGACTCAGCTTCGTAATTCTGGCTCAGTTTTCTTTCAGACTTTCCCCACATTATGGCTCCAGTTCAGGCCCAAAATATATAAAACTCCAATGCCTTCAAACAAATGATACCACTTGCTCTTTCAAATCCCGCAGTATCTTTGATTTGCTTTCTTATTAAATGCCCTGTGCTTTGTTTACAGTATTTACTCTGATACCGTCTTTATCACCTTGAGAGGGGATGATCCTAATTATCCTTTTAATCTTTATAGTGGTTGTAACGTTAAAGCAACAGTGCTGTAATAGGTAACAAATATATAGGCTACGCTGACCTACTGACTGGAGGAATTTGGCAAAAAGGAAGGGTGAACTGGTATGTGACAGTGGCTGTGACAGTTGCATTTATGCCAGCTTACAGAGAGCTGAGAACCATGTTCCTTAAAACCGACATTAAACGTGGCCACTTCCCATTTTAGCAAAAGTGCTGAAGGAGTCCAGGCAGTCTAAGAATATACTAAAGAACAAGGTTTGTAAGGTGAAGTAATGCCATTTATTGGACTGGTCGCTGGTTCAATAAGTAATGCCACTTTAACCATCATTTTGAGTAAGCGACATAGCACTAAAATGATTCTAAATGTATAGAAGTTTTCTTAAGGATTCTATTGTACTTTTTAGAGAACACAGACTTTAAAATTAATTGATGTTTATTCTGTCTCCCTTACCTCAGTCGTCTTATGTATGTCAGGAGAAAATGTCCTTACCTCTTGGGAATAATACCGTGTTTGTTGTAGTTTGTAAGGAATTCTCCGACTTTGGAGTGGGAGGTCCTATGTATGTGTATAATGTGGAGTCACATACACTGCTGTAATTCCAACAACAACTGCAGCATGGCAAGGCGCGTGAGCTCACCCTTTCTACACTCTCCTGCAGCTTAATGTTAAGCGTATGTTTAAGTTGTTGGGTAGAGCTGTATCTGTGACCATACGTAAGTACTGAAGTGTGCATTCAGTCAGCATGGACTTGCCTTTCTTAATGCACTTCACGTAGCCAGTTTGTAGCCACAGTGACTGTCTTGTACTAAATACAGGTACAAAGCTTTCCAAAGTTGAGCCCCAAAACCAAATGAAGGCAGTGCACACATAGAAACAATATGTGTAATTAACAGTAGTTTTAAAATATACACATTCTCTCAGTTTTATGAATAGGATAATTCCTGAAAGATGGACAGCAAAAGGAAACAAAACTATGTCGCGTAGGACTATGGAAAATGAAAGAGAAACTGCAAGGGTGATGCATTTGCAAGGGGAGTCCTTCCGTTTGTTTATATTTATCTAGATATCCGAACTGCTTTTTGCTTTGAACTTTTTCTATCCCTTTTCTAATACTTCTTCCTTCTTCACCCACTCAGCCTGTTTCCTTTGCTCCCAGGCTCTCATATTCTCTGTATTCCCTACTTCTCTCTCCAGTGATCCTGCTCCTTTCCCCTTTACATTCCCTACTTTTCTACCTTGCTGTTTTTTGTAAGATTACTGGTGAGGAACTGATGCATATTTCAGACTATGAAACTATCATGCTGAGAGCTTCCTATATAAACTTTCTGAGGGAAAAAAATATTCCCCCTGGGTTGTGGAGAGTTTGGGCCTTGAACTGAGGGTATCTATTTTTGGACAGTGATTAGTGTATTCACTTCCTTACTGCCCAGAGTGCTTTTCTGTGTTGCAGCAACATTAGATTAAGATTTGCAGCAAAAAAAAATAGCATACATTGCTTACTTATACTAATAGCCTCATTACAAAACCCTGTGACAAGAATGGAAAATAGTCTGTCAGGGGAAAGCCACGATTCCTTTTCTCCGTATGTAGTGACAAACTTCAGGAGTGATGAGTGGAAAAGGGAGCCTGAAGGAGCCAGAGAAGAGGTGTTTACTGATTAAATAACAAAGTCCAAGCCTATCTTCTAAAGCTGCTCTCAAGCCGAACCCTGAATAGGACTCAGCTGCCCACACAGCAATTGCTTCACAAAACAGAATTCCACAAGGAATTCCAGTAGTCCAGAAAATCTGCAGAGCCAGCAGCACGCCCAGGACGATGAGCACCAGGAGCGATTAAAGGACCAGAGTCGCCTCTGGTGTAACGTCAGTGCAAGTTACAGCAGGGAGATACTAGGGATGCAGAGTCTTGGCAGGTCTAAAAAAGCACTAGCAAAGACTATTGTTATTATTAGAGGAAATCCTATTAACACTCAGAGCTCAGACTAGCATCTCCTGATCGGATACGCATTTCTGGCCACGGATTGATTTTTACCCTGGCATTGAGGGGTGACATCTCAGCACCCCCCTCGACATCACCCCCAGAGCGGTGTCCAGCCTTGCCACGGCCCTGCTCGCTGCCCTGCTTGGTGGCACCGTTCCCCGGGTTCGCGTGCGTGGGGCTGCTTTTCTCTCCCCACGGCTGCCCAAAGGCCTCAGTGACAACTGAGGACATATCAGAGGCTGGTACTTGTGAGACACCCAGGATGGGGAAGGGGCTGGGGTTAAGCCCCCCCTTCCATCCCATCCGTTTTTTTGTATGTCCCAGTCTTTGCTTGCTCATCGGGGGCATCTCACCGAAGCCCTGGGAGGCTGCCCGCACCTGGTGGGTGCACGGTCGTAGCTTGAGCCCAGTTTCATGGCAAGCAGAGACATGGGGACATCTCGTTTGGCTGCATTTTTTGAAGCCGTGCTGCATTTGGCTCGTGCTTCCCTACAAATGCAGCTAAACTAGGGCAGCGCCTACACCGTGGCCGTGGAAAGATGTTCCCGATAGCAGAGTGGTGCTGGCCGAGATCCGAGAAAACTGAGCCTTGGCTGGGGTGACTTGTTTGACTTGTTGTGCGTGGTTTTACTTTGCACAGGGTTGCTGTGGCTGTGCACGCAGGGGCGGCTCTTTCTTGGCATGGTGCAAACAGCATTCTCCAGCAATAGTGCTCTTGAACTATGTAAATAATTGCTGTGCAGGCACATCCTGGGGTTAGCCCTGATGGATACTCCCCATGAAGATGCAGCTCTGAAGGAAGAGCTCTAATTCCATCTGATTGCTTATGGCCGTGCGTGTTGTGTACATACTGTCTGCATGTGGCAAACAGATACATCAGTTAATGCAGCATTAATAAGGGGTTTATGGCCAGACAACATTCCAGTTGCAGAGTTCTCTTAGTTCCAAGGTGGTGTGAGCAGGGAGCCGGTCCATAAATCTACGCACTGCAATAAGAGACTACACAAGGCTTTGGAGCTAGGGTGAGAAATCAGAAGTGAACCCTCTAAAGGTTTTAGAATGATTTTGTTAAACTTGCAAGAGTGTATTAGAGTTAGAATCAATAGCACAGAGTTAGTAGAAAGCTGTGAGATAGTTATACAACTCTGTCATGAGACAGCTTTCCTGCAAATATATATTTTTTTCTGTTATTTTTCTATCTGAAGAAGAGGGGACATGTATTTTAGATATCACAACAATATCACTAAGTCATAAGAAAATTCAATAATAAAATATTTTATCAATCTTACCTACTTACCAAACTTGAATTCGTTAACGTTAACAATAATAACCTCCTGCTTGCTTTTGAGTGAGAACAGATTAACAGTTTCTCCAGTCAGTTGCACTGTACTTTTGCTTTCTTTTAACTAATGAAATAATATGAACTTTTAGAAAAGAAGCTCTTATAGAAAATGAAGATGCCTCCATCCTCCTCTACGCTAGTGCACTTTTTTTTTTTTTTTGGAGTACAGGTGTCCATGTCCCTTTCCTTCAGCATGAAGTCAACACTGTCAAAAATAGAAATACCGCAGAACACCTGTCCTAACAGCAGCTTGTGGTATAAATATTGTCGGTTAAAGTGATTTGTTGCCCTTTTTTTTTTTTTTTTTTCCAGATTGTAAGAGAAATTGTGCAACAGGGTGCAGATTTTCTGTTAAGGAACAGCCCAGGTGATGGTGGTATCCTGACATGCTGCTTATCTGTGAGCAGAGACTTACAGCTCTGAGAGGCAAAGCCTCAACAAAGTCGCGGTATGTGTTCCTGGGGAAAGATTAAAGCTCCTTTTCTGAGACATAAATGCCCAAGGCCAGCTTGAGTTTCCTTTTTACAGTCCAGGGAAGAAACAGCATTCACATGCTTACACATAGGTTTGATGCATGTATACGATTATGCAGGCAGAACAGTCCCTGAACAATTGTTAAACTCTTTTTATCTGTTGTTTTTGAGAGTGTGGCTTTTGATTTTAATGGAAAGGGACTGCTGCGGGCTGCTGCTCCTACAGTGACTGGAAACTGCAGCTTTTACAGCAGAAGGTGTTTTCTGTTCATATGATACCACATCACAGTACAGGAAAGAACTCGTGATACCTTCCTTTCCTGTTGCAAGAAATCTCTTCACAGAGTTTGTTTTCATGCTGACACCTGGTGAGGTTAGAAGTCTTTGATGAGACCCTGGTCTGTGCTATTTTTGAATGTGTTGAATCTTGAGCAGACAGCAGGGCGAAAAAACGTCCTCTTGAGGAGAGCGTTTCAGGATGTGTTAATGTTAAAGCACTGACCTGATTTTGAGTTCACAGATCCATAGCAATGTTGACTGGAAGGGACTGACTCTGTCAGTTGTTTAGTCCAACCTTCCACTCCAAGGAGGACAATCGCCAGTCTTATATCAGGGTTGGTGTAGCTCCTTTTTGAAAAACACAAAGGATGAAGACTGCAGCCACTCTGGGTAACCTATTCCTGTACAGCTCTACCTTCCTCCTGGGGAACCCCACACCTACTGCAAAACAAGAAAAAAACACCTTTTGAAAACAAAGCCGATGATTTTTATATTTCTACCCAAAGCCCTGGTTAGGGATGATGGTAGGATGCAGTTCTCTGAGAGAGCGCCAGGATCAATGGAAATAGTGACGGGACACGGAGGAAACGTGGCTGTGTTCCTGCCCGGCCCGCTGAGCAGTGCCACATGGCTCTCCTCTAAGGCATCATTTCCATTTCTTTCATCTCTTCAGGTCGTTCAGCCCTGATGACATGGAGCAGGTCACGTTTCTGCTCATTTCTAACTCTAGCTTCTTCCTCTACCATGCAGCTGAGCACAGAATTAAAGACTGGGACCCTTTTGTGCAAGCAAACAGGTCTCTTGTTCTGCAGTTCAGTAGTTTCTTGGGATTGTAGTAGCTGTTTCTGGTGGCAGCTCTCTGCTGCCTGGACCCCTTCCTTGGAGGTGACGATGTGGGAGGCCTCAGGGAGGACCCCGCCGCCGTCACCGGGTGTTTGCTTCCACCTTGGTGGGGATTGCGGCACAGGGACACGCGGTTCCTGCAACAGTTCAGCTTTTGCTAACCCGGAGATAAACTGCAAGCAAACAGCCATGTGACGGCCCAGCTTCCTCCGTGGAAGTTCGCTTGCTCGGAATTCACATGGGACCACTTGCCTGAAGGGTTAGAGGGTCTTTACAACCTTGGTTGAAACAGCGTTTCTAATATTCTCCAAAGTGGTAGAGCTACTTCCACTGTTCACAGCCTTTTGCTGTTGCCACGTATACCTGTCAGCTGGCAGGAAAGTTAATACATTTACAGCTCTCCGTGACTTTCCCATGGGAACGTCTCAAGAACAGTGACCTTGTTTCCAGGTTATTCTATCCTACTTTTTCCCAAGTGCACGTTCCCGTTCGAGCAGCGCATCGCCTGCCCACGGTGCCCGGCTTGTTCTGCGTTGTGTGCCGGGGGCCTGGGGTCCACGCTGTCCTGGAGCCACACGCAGCCCATGACAAGCGTGCACCGGAGTGTCCCGGTGTCTGCAGCTCCCTCCTGCCCCGAGGCCGCGCTCAGTGTGTTAGGGGGTGAACCGGTGTCTTTGGTGACTGTTGGGCCATAGTGCCTGAATGAATCTGCCTTCTGCACTCCATGCCCAACTGGGGCTTAGTTTTGGATTTCACCATCACTTCTGCATGAAAATTTATGATAGATTTTATTCTGAATATTTTATTCCAAACAAAATGCTTCCTCCAGCAATAGCTCACCACCTTTGCAACTTGTACTTCCCCCCAGAATCTGCAGAGCACTAGAAACATGTACATCAGCTACTTTGATTAGAGAGATTCGGACAGTCTTTTCTAATATGAAAAGATGCCATTGAAACTAATCACAACATTGTAAATTCTTCTGCTTATATCCTGTGCAGCCTGCCAGGAATAATAAATATACAGAATATACCCAGTAGATAGGTCTTTGGAATAGCTTGCTGGGAGCATTTCTTCAGGATGAGCTGTTTTCTTAGCCCTATTAGCAGATCTGTATCTGGTTAACTTCAAGACTTATTGTAAATTGATACTAATGGAGGCCAGTTTCCTTTCCAGTACTGTGCAGAGAGGATGGGAAGCAGGAAGAAAGTACTTCTGTAAAATAAAATCCGTATTTAAAAATGTTCTGTAAATTCTAAGATATCCTGATACTTGCAATTAGAAAGCAGCTAAATTGCAGCGCTGGAAAGGAAGATGTGAGTAGAGCAGGCGGGGTTGTGTCCGCAGCCGGGGCCGCGTCCATGCTGCCATGCGGATCGGAGAGGAACCCACGGGGTCGTTGGCGCTGGGTTGCACAAGGCGCTGCGGAAACCGGGCGCCGAGAGCAAGCTGGGTGCAGCGGGAACGCAGGCGGCTAACTCGGCGCTCCCCTCGCACTCTGCATTTTCCCAATTTCACTTAAAATTTTCTGCAATTTCACTTAAAATGCCACTGGCGCAAGAGGCCGCACCAAAGGGGGTTGTTTTTCCATCTAAAAAACGACAAAGGGCTCTCCAAGGGCAGGACGTGGTGTGGGAGGGGTTGCCCAACATCTGGAGCCGCTGCAGGGCTGCAGAGGCTGCGGCCGGCTGTTCCTGCCCTGCTCGGCTCCTGCCCGTGCTGTCCGGGAGTGAAACTCAAATCCTGAAATCCTGATGATTTGTTTCCTTTTTCCCCCAGAAGCCAAGGAGCAGGAGCTGGAGTTGCTCCCCTGGTTTTTGGGTTGACTTTGATATTGCTCTGGTGCCTTCAGAGAGAAAACTCCAAAATCTCCTTTCTTTTTTCACAACTTTTTCACAGTAACTTCAAATAGAAAGAGAGAAAACCCGAGGAAAGCCCAACACCAAACAGAAAGCTCAGGGCCTGCAGGCTGAAGGGAAGTGAAATAGCCAGCAGATACAACTAGGGCATTTTGTAGAAGTAAAACCTAATCAGAAAGTAAATGAGGGGGAAAAAGAGCGGTATCAGAGTATGGTTTGTTACCAAAAAGGAGAATCCGGCTTGTGCAAGGTCTTCCTGTGCTGTGCTAGGTCAGAGGGACACCTATTTTAGAAGCATTTCATCATAGTTGAATAACAGGATGAGAAACAGGATTCACAGAAAAACAAAGAAAATCTGAAAAAATTGAATGCGTATATCTTTAAATGTGGGTTAAGTTTCTTGAATAATAACCAAATCTCAAGCAACTATTTTAATCTGAAGGCTCCACCTTGTGGTGGAGTAAAGCAAAAACTCCTATTGCCAAAGCTGCATTTCCCATTTCTTGTGTTCTAGGAGTTTTCCTCTAGGAACTTCATAAACCTAGTGCTGCACGCGGGCACCTCTGGCCACATCTGGAAGAGGAGCGGCAAAGCAGTGGGCGGCAGGGAGAGAAAAGCTCTTGCAGGGCTTGTCCATTTGCAAAGGACACGTGTGTCCGTGTCTTCACGATGTTTGGGGTTTTTGAGGAATACCGAAGCTGCCTGCGTTAATCTGGACGTGCATTTCATGGGAACACGGGGCTCGAGGGACGGGGACAAGGCCAGGTGGTGGAAGCGCAGCTCAACACCGTGCTGCACAGAGCTGTGATTTCCATGAATTTGCCAGTTCCCAACATCTGCTCCCAAGGCCGGAATGGAAATCTAGGAAATACAGCAGGACCCATATGGCCACTCTCGCTTCTGCTCCGTATTTTCCAGGTTGAAGGCAGGTGCCTGCAGCAGGTTGCAATAGCAGCAGGAGCCCTTCGTGCGCAGGGAACACCCTGGCCTGCGCCGCAGACCTGTCGACACCGCCAGCAAAAGGGGGTGATTGACCTTAAAAGCCTCCCACCCAGAAAAACTCTCTACGGGCAATGGGAAAGCTCTATTGCGATTGTGGTTTAATTCATTTATATGAAAAAAATGCTTAAACTTGGCGACAGGACTTGTCATTCGCTTTGGGCTGGGTTTTCTTACCTGTCTGGTTTACGTCCTTCCTTTAGGCTTGGATTGGTGGTGCAAAGCACAGCAAAAAGCACATTTTTGTTATGACTGGGCTTTTTAACCACTTTGCAGAAGTCCTGATGAAGCAGCTGCTCCCAGCGCGATCCTTCCTTCCTTGGCAATTCCCTGCGAGCAGCGGCCCCATTGGAAGAGCAGCTTCTGAGGCCAGGGGAGAACAGATGTCCTGGGGATTCCTGATTGCAGAAATAGTTTCTTATTTGAAAACTGAGTTTGAAGAATCTTTAATAAGGCTCAGGCGACTGCCCGAAGGAGCGGATTTCAGTGCCATTTGATCACTCTCGGTTGTCGAATTATGCGTTATTTCATAAAAACAAATGAAAAAGCCCAAGAGATGCTGTGCTGGCCCCATCCCACCGGGAATGTCGTGGCCCTTCTCCGGACAGATAAACCCTGGGGTAGCAGAGGAGAATTGCTCCCTTATCTTCCTCCCCCCAGGCACACGTGGAATCGTGTCATCTTTTCTTTTACTAAATATAAACCAATATAAACTGAGGCCTGGTTCTAGTTGAAGCATTTAACAAGCCAAAATATTCCGTTTCATGCCTTTTTATATTTTCCCGTACCAGCTACATCGCTGAGTACCTAATGAATGCAACATGATGTGGTATTAGGTTTAAAGCAGCATTTTCCTGTTGCTGTTCCTTGCGTGTTGGTTGCACCCATAATGATCTTTGTAGGATATATTTACTTTAAGGAATTAGGTTGGTTGTCAGTATGCCAAGTGATCAAAAGCAGGCAATGCTTGGCTTGCTCTTCTGCAACTACAGTTTCTGAAACAGGAACAACAACAAAAATTACTTTCACAGTTAATGCAGATCATTTTGAAAATCATCTCATCCACATAAACGAATGGTCCTTTTTTTCAGGCCGTCTTACACTACCCTCTCTGTGAAGCTCAAGAAACTCAAGGAAGTCAACAATGGGGAAAAAAAGAGACCCATCCTTGGTAGCACCATGATAGCCTCTGGATGCAAGTATTGCCATAAAGCATCCATACTTGCTGCTATGCCTATACCTTTGCATCTGCCCATATGAAGCTATCCCAAAATTGTAGTCTTGGCACTGAGAAAGGTGAAATAGTTGTTTGCACGGTCATCTTCTTAATGCAGTCTATTTTAAAATTGCATCTCCATCACATTTCTTCTATTTGTTCTTAGCTATTCCTCAATCTTCTGTAACTTGAATTTGGTTTTTACACGCTTGCCCACATGCAGATCCCTGGGTTCCTGCGACGCAACGTGCCATGTGCTGTTCGTTACTTAGTCCTGCGATAACTGCGCAGGCTCCAGGGATTCGCCTTCGGGATCACATTGACACCAACCGACTTTTAATGACTCTGCTTCATTATTTTGACTCTGAGATCAATTCACCACACACTCCGGGTCAATACTGGGAATGGGCAGATTTTTCCAAGGGAACATATTTTTCCAGTAGACAGCTTGTTGTGAGAAAAATATTCTGTGAAAAAAAAAAAAGAAAGAGTAGATGGGCTTTTCCCTGCTCTGCTCACTTGCCTCCTCATCCTCCTGCCACCACAGCCATCTCCAAGCCACCCATTGCCCTTTTCCTTCCCAGACGGCTTCTGCCAGCTGCTGGCACATCTGTGGCTTCAGCATCTGTGCTATTTCTGCTCTCAAATGAGCCTGCAGAAGTGGGGAGCATTTGCCATTTTTTGGGCAATCCCACAGGCAACTGTCACGAGATGTCCAGTTTTGATGCTCTGGCTTCCAGAGGAAACATCTGCCGCCTCCAGAGGTGGATCTGACTCGGAGCCCACCAGCTCCCTGGCCCTATTATTTCGCTGTCACCTTTACCTGGAATATCTGTTTGCACGAAGGTTTGCAGCTCGGTCGCGTGACATTGTGGATAAACCAGCAGGTCAGAATTACACATCAAACCCCCCAAACTTGAAAGCCCCGTGACCACTGCCTTGCTCTCCCAGAGCTGTAACTTAATGCAAAACCCCTCTGTCATGCTCCATTTTCGTGCCCTTTTAGTCATTCCTGGTGAGTAATTAAAAATGGCTTATAACTAAACACTGGGGATGATTTCCGAAATGGCCGGTATTTACTTGCAAGGCTGGTGCTTGTGTCACCGACCCGCTTAAGTGGTTCTGAAGGCTTGTATACAGGTTCCTTTTACAGCGTATTTGAAGTTTGTAATCCTGCTTAAACACACAAAAATAGGAAGGATTAACAAACTGCCACGCTGAGGCCAAAAGAAGACAGAGCTAAAAGCAATCAAGGGGCAGTCTATGAGATGCATGAAATGAATTGGGGGAAAAGTGGAAAACTGTCAACAAAAATAATACGTTCTGGATCCTCAAGCCTTTCTGTTTATGCTAGAGGAAGCCTAAAATAACCTGTGGTTTCTGATGCTTGATTTAGTTTTCCACAAGCCTAATTAACACCAGATTAAGTTTGCTGCCACTATAGTTTATTGCTGAGATTGACAAATACTCTCCACTCATTTGTTTTCTACAGAAATGGCTGAAGGCAATAACAGTACGACACAGTTAATAAGCTTGAAAACAATGCTGTAAGATTCAGTTTTATAAACTCAGTCTGTAGAAAAAAAAAATGTGATTTTCCATACTGAAGTTCTGGTCTTGTACTTTCCTTATCAAGGAAAAAATCCCACTGACTCAACATCCCATTGATTTAACCTCTAACCCTAGGAATTTAAGATAAAAATTAAGCATGTGCTTAGGTGTTCTGCTGAACAGCGAGGGGCTGTACCATATGTTTGAAATAACTCACGTGCTTTGGTGCTTTGGCGAGCGTGGCTGGAGGCTCTGCCGTGTGGGGCTCTGCAAAACGGGAATTTGCATGGGAGGAATCCAGCGGCTCCGTGTCCACCAAGGTGCCGATCAGCCCCTACGAGGGATGTTTGTAATGGAAGCAGCACTGGAATGGCATCAGCTACTGTATCACGGCTGTGAATGGCATTTGGGACTGGATCTGCCTGATTCTCTTTAAATACCCGATTTCAAAGGAAATTCTGGAATATACTCAGCTATGATCTAGATGAAATGGCAAGTCTGCAGTCGTTTATGTAGGAACCTTTGCCCACGCGGGATGACCACTAAAGGTGCTAGTGTTTCTGCAGTTAAGCTCCTTGCATGTGCAAAAGCTATTGGAGAGAGACCTTTTTCCATATAAAGGGAAAGCTTTCCGTATAAAAGTCCTGGGAGCAGCTCCTGAGCCTGCAGGTCATTTGTTGCAGAGACTGACACGCATCCTCCCCACCACCTCCTTCCCCAGGCACGCTTGGAAACGTGGGCTCCATCCAAGGGCTTTATTGTGGCTCCCTCTGGACTCAGCCCAAGCCAGAGACCTAGAGGCTGATATATATAAAAAACCCAAAATATCTTAAAACACTAACTAAATCCTTGCAAGCCTGGGCTGCGCTGGGCTGGAGACCTTGCCGAGGACTCGCCGCGTGCACCCATGGACTACGGCAGCACTGCGGGAGTCACCCACTGTCACCCAGGGAATAAGGAGCCCTCTACTCAATCCGTGCTGCTTTACGGATCAGGGATAATCCAAGCTATACTGCAGGGCATTCACCCCCTGAGCCGTCAGGGGGATTACGGGTTTACGCAGCACAGCAGCCTTGCACCAACTGTCTGCGGGAGGAATCTCGCCAGCTGGGGAGCCACGCATCTTTAAAAGCTGCTGGTGTTGTCCGAAATTCCTGCTTCCAGGATTTCCTTTCCAGCAGATTGCAGCCTCCTGCTCTGAGCTCATCTGCAAACCTCCCACTCGCGCCGTGTCAGAGGCGGCCCCAGTCAGACACTGAAACCACAATCCTGACACCAGCAATAGAGGAGGACGAAATTTGAAGGCAATGCCCTGAAATGCAAGAAAAATAATGAAGTTTTTTTTCTTTTTAAGTAGCATCCAGTTAGCTTCAGGCTAAAAGCCTCACTGAAAAAGCTATCCTTTTGCTTCAGGCAAGCCTGGGGAGCAGCTGCGGTTCATCACTCTCCCTAATCTTGCTCATTTTCCTGGAGAGCCATCAAGGCAGCATGGGCTGCAGCCTTTAGCTGTGCTTTTCCCTACCTTCTTATCCCAGATTTCTCAACCCACGGTGCCGAGATTCACCGTTTGCTGCTTGTAACGGAGCTCTTGCCGTTTGCCAGCGGCAGAGGATCGATATCTTCCCGGAGCCGGAGCTCTGCACGATGTCCTTGCTGCCGAAGGACCCATGGCAAAGCAACCGTGCAGCTCCCTAACGCAAAACACAGCTCTAACATGCATTGATCAAGGCAGGCAACTCCTTTGGGACAATTTCCAGGAAGAAGAGACCTGGTATTCTGCATTCCCTGTTCTGCATCTATTTTTAACAGCGGATTAGATGCTGGAGCAGGCCAAGTTGCTCTGCTCTTCCACCTTCCCGGCCGGTTCCTCACCTGGTCTCCGTGGCAGCCTCATCTTGCAGCAGCAGTTCTTGCTTCCAGATGTTGCAGCACGTGGTGGATGGTCAGGAATGCACCGCGCGCTTCCTCCCACCGCTCCGTAAGCGGCTGCGAGCGGGGGAAGCTGCGCTGACGGGTTGTGCACTTGGACCGAAGGTCCGAGCCTAGCAGAGACTCGTGGCTAGGAAAACACGAGCTGCTCTGGCTGCTTCTAAGCTTTGAGCAGGGTTTATTCTTCAGTTCCAGAAGTAACTGAGCCGCACGAGGGAATTGGGAGCATTTCCCTGCGTTTTGCACGTGCATACACGTGTTAAACCTGAGCCCCATCTGCCCCTGGGGAGCCGGGTTTGCAGCTCGTGGGAGCTGATCCTGTGCGGATGGGAGGGATTTCGCGATGCTGGACGGGCTGCCCTGTTGCTGTTGCTCTTCCCCAACCACATGTTCTGCCCGCTCCTTCATCTGGCCAGGGCCATCACCGGACACTGCGCGCTCCTCACTCCTCTCTGCTACCTCCTGTCCCCTTTCGCTCCCCTAGTAATTCCCAGCGGACGCAGGAGGCGCCACCCAGGAATTGCAAAGCACAGACCTGGGTAAGGCTTTTTGGTGGCGCGAGTCCCTGCAAACCTCGCGCTGGCCGAGCAGATGCACACGGAGAAGTGTCATGTCCATCCGCACCCCAGCGTTTCCCACACACGTAACTCCATTTATTTCAGCCGAGCGGCTTCTCCTTTGCACTCGATCGCACCTGCACAGGGGTTAGGGAAGAACTCATCCCCTGGGACCCAGCGGCATCGGTCCCGCAGCCCCCGCCGGGGAGGTCCCGGCCCCGGGGCTTCTCCCTGCTTAATTCCACTTGTTCGCCATCATCCGTTGCACGGGGCGATCCTCCTGCTCCAGCCCTCGCCTCTAATTGCCATGGAAATTTGATAATTTCATCCTACAGGAGAGCCGAGGGAGACTCCGGAAGGGCTCCGATTACCGAAAACTGGAAAAAATTAATCTTGATTAAAGCACTTCCCCCCCGAAAATAAGGACCTCCTGAACCGCGCCAAGGGCTGATTGCGCGGAAGCCGCTTCTCGGCCAGCGGCGGCTGCAGTCGCTTCGCCAGGAGCCTCGCAGGGAAAGGGCCCGGCTGTCGCAGGGCAAAACGCCTGCAAAGGTGTCACTTAGGGGGACGGGGCAAGAACTTGCTCCGGTTTGCTCTGAACGTGCCTAAACAGGCGTGTGACCTTCCAAATCCACAAAGAGTGCAAAAACGTCTCCTCAATAAGGGTGGGTTTGGATGCAATTTGTACCCCCCAAAAATGGTCCTTTGGGAGAATCGCCTCCGAAGGTCTCCTGATTTTGAGCACTGCATTTACCCAGCAAGCAAGTTGCAGCCTGGGCGAGCGGACGCTCCCCGGGCCTCGGATCCCCCCCGGTCCCGGGAGCGCGAGCGCCCGGCCACCAGGTCCCCCCGCGGCGGCACCGCGCCGGCCACGGGCGCATAAGAAACTCATTGCTGAAATTGAATTATCCGCCGGGCGGACGGGGTGTTTGGACTGCGCAGCAGCACTTCTGAGAGCGACTTAGCGCTGATAAAAGCCAGATGGGAAGCGGAAACGGCCCATTTCATGACTCTTTAAATGTTTAAGTGGGTTAACCCTCGCACCCCGAGGTTTCGGGGCGGCCGTGCGGGGGACGCTGCAGCGCCGGGACATGCGGATCGCTGCGTCCTGCCGGGAAAGTGCCAAGCAGGCCCAGCCGGGGGTCCCGGCATCTCCCCTCGTCCCTCTGGCACCCGGAGCGACGCCGGAGCGGCAGAACCTGAGCAACAGAAATTGCAGGCCGGGATCGCAGCAGAGAACTGCGCTGGCCACGTGTTTACTAGGAAAGCAACTGCCTGGGGAAGGGGAAGAGAACGGTGAGGGAGGAAGGAGCGGGAGCAGAGGCAGCATTGCCAGGGAGATGGTTTTCCTCTTTGGAAGAACGTTTTTAAGTCAATCGCATAAATCTTTTCCTGGCTGAGAGAAAATGCCAGTGATAGAGAAATGGGGCTAATGGTGGGGATTGGCGGGTGCTGCGTCACAGGGGATG
>VZSV01000010.1:1741656-1756436 GCA_013398735.1 Nothocercus julius
CTCGGTGGGGCTGCGCGGGCCGCTGCAGCGCGGCCGGCGCCGCAGGTACGTGTACCACAGCTCGCAGTGGATGGTGGCGGGCAGCACGGAGCACGCGGGGCCCGCGCCGCGCCTCTACGTGCACCCCGACTCGCCGTGCTCGGGGGAGACGTGGATGCGCCAGGTCATCAGCTTCGACCGCGTCAAGCTCACCAACAACGACATGGACGACAAGGGACACGTAGGTGGCGGGTGCGATGCGGGGGCGGACGGGCCGGGGCGGCCGCTGGGCTGGAGTCCGGGCCCGGCGGCCATCGGAACCGGAGTCGGGGTAGGAGCTAAAGCCGGTGCCGGGCCAGGGTGGCCGTCGGGGTCGGTGTCTATCCCGGTTCCGTGCGGCCGTCGGGGTTGGTGCTGTGCCTGTGCCGGGGCTGGTGCCAGTGCCGGTGCCGGGCCGGGGCGGCCGTCAGGGCCGGGAGCGGGGCCGCGCCGGGTCTGCTGTCGGTGCCGGTAACGGGAACGGGCCGGGGCGGTCGTCGGAACAGGAGCCGGTGCCGGTGCCGGTGCCGGGCCGGGGCGGCCGTCGGGGCCGGTGTGGGTGCCGGGCTCAGGGCTCCGCGCCGCGCAGATCATCCTGCAGTCCATGCACAAGTACCGGCCCCGCGTTCACGTTATCGCCCGCGACGGGCGGCCCGACGGGGCGCCCCTGCGGGCGCTGCCGGCCGCCGGCGTTTGCACCTTCTCCTTCGGCGAGACCGAGTTCACCACGGTGACCGCCTACCAGAACCAGCAGGTACCGCGCGGCCCCGCGCAGCGCCGCGCGGCGCCCTCTGATCCGCGCCCTCCGACTCCCGTTTCCCACCCTTTTTTTTTTTTCCAGATCACCAAGCTGAAAATCGACAGAAACCCCTTCGCCAAGGGCTTCCGCGACCCCGGCCGCAACAGGTAACGGCGGCGGCTCCGCGCGGCCCTTGCGCGGCCGCGGAGCCGCCTCCTCCCCCCCAGCGCGTTCTCGCTCCGCAGGGGCGTTTTGGACGGGCTGCTGGAGACGCTGCCCTGGAGACCCCCCCTCGCCCTCGACTTCCAGCCCTTCGGCGCCGAGAGCCCGGGTAGGAAGAGCCGGGGGCTTCGGCTTGAAAGCGGCGCGGAGAAAACAGGGCCAAGGGGCGGCCGGTGTCCCGTGCTGGGGCTGCGGCCGACAGGAAAAGCGGGAGGGGGGGAGGGAGGATGGGAAAAAAAGGAATTAAAATCAGGAAAAACCTGGCTTAAAAATCGTGCTGGGAGCAGCGCTGCAGAGAGGGCTCGGTGGAGGTTTGCAGCGGGGGGGGGAGGTTGGGGACCGAGAGGGGCACTGGGCGCCCCAAAAGGTTCATTCAGAACAGGCCTGGACCCATCGCGCTCACGTTTCATCTCCGTCCACGCTGCCGCAAATGCCACTTTCCAGCGTCCCCTCCAGAGCGACATCCAGCAAAAAGAAACCTCCTGTTGGGGAGGTAGCAGCCTTTTTGGCTGACAGAAACACAGGAAAGACAGAACAGCTAATGAAAATTCTCCTCCTCTAACTGATTTGTGCAGTTTTTGTGGTGCATCTTCAGAAAAAAAAAATATATATCTTACCTGCAAACTGTCTGCTCACAGTGCCAGAGAGAAAACGTAGTGGTGCATTTGTGCACTGGAGAGCTGTCGTTTAAAGCTGCCAGTCCAGCTCTCATGTACATTAGGATCTTTTCAAAGGTATTTCTATTGGGATATCCATATTTTTTTTCCTATCTCTCCAAGAAAATATTGCTCGTTTTAGGTTGTACAAGAGTAGAAACATAAAGGGCTCCTAATGATATGAGAGAAATTCAGAGGTTTATTGGTTGCAAAGGTCGCTACATTTTTTCAGAAGAGGCCTCCTGTAAAATGCTGCTTTTGAACGTGTTTGGGAGGCTGCGAGGTGAGGGACCGATGCACACGGTGCAGGACTCACAGTTGCAGCTTCCAAAACACCAGCCGTTCTGAGGGTTTTTTTGCTGGGCTTTACAGAGCTGCTATTTTCCTTAAGGGTCAATTTCCTGAAATAATATAAATACAACGAAGTCTCCATTCCTACTAAAAATAAAAGAGTGTTTCTGAAGAAAAAATTAGCTCCCTAACCAGAGACCAAATTAAAACAAAGCGAGAGCAATCTGCTGAACGATGGAGACAAATTTGTCGACACGCTTAGGATTTTTAAATCTAATAAAAATACCAGGAATTGGTATTTTGGAGTATTTCTAGCCTTCCTATATAAAATAATTCTATTTTATTTTTCTGCAATTGCTGTTTGCGCTCTGACATCTTCTCTGCTGCGATTCCCATTTCCTAGCTGGAAATAGGGGATATTCCCGCTGAAGACTCTGTGGACAGGACGTGAACGTAGGTGGCTGCGGGGGAATTACCTCTCTGCCTTGCACTTGCAAATACTGCCTTGATGTCCTCACTTTGCATCACCAAAAAGTCCTGTAATGCCAGCGGGATTTGGGATGTGATTTGGGATGCAGCAGGATCCCGCTCCTCCCGATGGCCCCATTAAAACAGCTGCTGGCATCAGTGGGAAAGGGGTGAGAGTGAAAAGTCTGTAAAACTCCCTGGCATTACTGCAAATAGATGCTGCAAATACTGCAAAAAGCTGCTGTTGCTTTCCCGAACCCGTGGGACGGACAGACGGATTGCTGCAGGTTTGTGAGCAAAACTACCGTGCCTCCTGCCCCAAGCTTTCCTATGGTTTAGGTCGGATGCGCTCACGAACCAGAGTCTGTTACTCCCACTGATTCTGTACAGCTTATAAAATCAGAGCGGATTTCATCCAGACAGCTCAGCACTTTGGATTAAGTGTGAATACAGCAAAACACAGAGTAAAACCAAACTTGCTTCCCCTTCCTTACTTTTCCCAAAGACATGGACAAAACAAGGTGTAAAAAAAAAAAAAAAGTTGAAAAGATGAAAAAAACCTCTAAAAGAATGAGTTAATGACTGTGAGTCAGGGGCGTGTGTCCCTTTAACGGAGCTAGATTAAAATCGCATCTGTTTAGCATGAGGGATGGGGGCTGCAGCGCACCCTTCCCGTATCGGAGCGGCTGGAGCCGGGAAGCGGCTCCCGAGCAGCCTTGAGAGTGCTCGCGTGCCTGAGATAAGCTGCTTTCCTCCCAAATTGGGAGAGTCTGCATTGATTCGCTTGAGAAAAGAGATGGTTCAAGCGATGTCCACATCAGAACCTCCTCAGATGCCTCAGCTCTCCGTGAGTTTTGAACAAGAAGGTGCAAAAAGTTTCCCGTCGGGCTGAATGCATTTTTATGTTCTTAAATGCAAGGGGGAAGAGCTGCCAATAATTTGCAAGAAAAATAAGGAAGTTAAAATACTGGCAGTGGGTGTACAAGAGGAGAAGGTTTTAGCTGGCCAGGTCCTGGTCTGTGTGGACCCGAACCTGGTAGTTGTCCCAGAGAAGCTAATGGGATTAGACGTGCGGGAATTTTTTTTTCTTAGCCAAGTGCCAACTAATGCGTTAATACATTCTGGATGGCTCTTCCCTTTTTCCAGGCTTTGCGTTTGGATGGATACCTGCAGCAGGGCTGTCGGGAGCCCCTGATGGGTTCTTGCGTGCGGTCACGGCCTTGACAATTTCCCTCCTCCTTCCTAGGTGGCAGCTCCAGCGCTTCGCCCGTGGCCTCCGGCGCCGGGACGCCGTCCCCTCTGAGCTCCCTGCTCTCTCCGTCCTGCTCACCTCCCGCGTTCCACGTCGCGGCGAGCGGCGTCGGCGTGCCGGCTCCCGACGCCTTCCTGCACAGCCTCGGCCTGCCGCTCTGCTACAAGCTCTGCCCCACGAGCTTCCTGAGACCTCAGCCTCTCGTGCTTCCCAGCCCTGAAAAACTGGGAGGCGCCAACCCGCCCGTTTTACCCCACTTTGTGGTGGATGTGCCCAAACTCTCTTCCCTCGGCATAACAAGCCTGAAGAATGGGAAGAACGAAGACCTAAATGGGCAGTGCCTACAAGCAGCCAGTTCTGACAGTCAAGTGCTGTATGGATTACAGGCATCTGGAAACATTTTCCCATCAAGTCCCATTGCTCGGGAAGCACTTAATTGTTCTTTACATCCTCCATATGGCTTGTACGGTTATAACTTTTCTGTGCCCACCAGACTGATGAGTGCAGCAAGCCATGTCAAGGTGAGTGACAGCATTCCCGCGCTTTTCCGAGACGGCCGATGTAATCAGTCCAGCTGGCACCCGACAATTAACCATTGCCTTTAACGGCCCTGTACAGCATTGCTGAGCGTCGGCTCGGAAAGCAAGCCCTTCATTCATTCATAACCGGGGGCCTGCCAATTGCCGGCTCTGAAACACTGCAGGACTCGGGATTGACCTATCCAGGCGTTGAACTTTTTTTGTGGGCAAGCCTGTAAGTGCGGCTGGGAGCGTGAAGGGCCTGAGCTGACCCACGGCGAAGTGATACCTTTGGCGAACACTTATTTAAGTAACTGTTGAGGGTTAAGCGCAAGCTGTACAGGCACCTTCATAATATTTGCACTCTAAGTGAGATCACAGAAGTATCCATCTCTCCAGGTATTTTTCCCAAAAGTCCCTATCTGGCTTTCCTTTACTTGGCAGCAGTCCTAGCTTGCAGCCTCCCTGCTTGATTCGTCCAACTGATTTTAACGAGACTATTGGACACCTCGAGCTGGCCAAGGAAGCGCGTTTGGCCAAGTGCTCGAGCACGTTCTCAAGTTCCCTGGACTCTAATGGGTCCTCATTAAAAGCGTGAAAGTGCCTGGCTGCTTCAGGACCCAGATGGCTCAGTCATCAGAGCGGGGCTGTAAATTCAAGTATCTGATGCTGAGGTAGAGAAAGATGGGCCAAAGACTGTGGAGCCCGATGCAAGGCTGCCCAAGGAGCCCTCCTATTCCTGTGCTTCCAGGAGGCAGCACCAGCGGAGTTGGGACGGGGCGGACGGAGGGCACGAGGTCACACTGTGCCCACGCTGTGACCTGGCCCGGGGGTCCCTCCTGCGCTCCCCCTGCTCAGCGCTGGCGGGCGCTGCCGCACAGGGCACATCCGCATCCTCAGCCTCACGGCTGGAGCCGGAGATCCCGGACAGCACCTGCGGCTGATCCGAGGGGGAACATCCATTGCTTCCTGAGGACTACAGCTCTCATGCTGGGGATCTTAAATCCTTTCCAAAAGTTCTGTTAGTCTTATTATAACCCATGGATATTCTTGTTATTCCTGTAAATAATCTCTAGCTCCCAAGGGCACAATATAATCAGCAATAAAGTGGGATGCAGATTTTATTCTTTATTTGACCAGTGCTCAATCCCTACCTGAAGCCAATTTTATTACTTGACACAGGACAGAGATTTGCAAATAATGATCAGCTGGAAGCAGTCGCGTTTTGGGGTCAGGATAAGAGAATCCTTTATTTGGAAACATAAAATAGCACGAGAGAGGGAATAATTGTAGGTTTAAGAGAGGAAATCTGTGATGGAGCTCTGGTTTTGCTTTCACCCACAACAGACAACAGAAAAAGGACAAAAAATAGCAGTATCAAAAGCTGTTAAAACAACAAAAGTCACACTTTCATTTTCACGACACTTTGCTAGAAATCAGCCAGAGCCGATTTCCCCGGCTGACTTGTCCTGTGCATTCCCGGCTCCCCCGGGACAGCAGCCCAGCGCGGGGGCGGCCGTTGCCTCGTTACGCGCCGTACAGCTGTGCAGGTGAACAAACCTGCTTTCTCCTCTTGTTTCTTAACACTTTATCATCTCTCCATTTTTATTTAAAGAAATGAAACTTTTTTTCTTCTTTTTTTGTCATTTGTGAGCGTTCATTTCCAAGCCACCATCCATCACTCGAGGGGGCTCGGATCCCACAGGTGATCCCAGTGTGGATGCTGGGATAGACTTTTCCCGTTGGAGCAGAGCTCACGTGGGTGCCCGAAGATCTCGCCCACTTGAGGCTGCTTCAAGGGCCTCTTGCAGAGCAGCCTCTGCTTGGGGGTGGATGCAGCAGGTGACCCCCACTTCTCCAAAAAGGGACGGTTGCATAAAATAATCCCAAGCTGGTGACCAGGGTTGTGCTACCCAACAAATCTGTGTTTGTCAGGTTAAAACTGTGACCAAAAATGATTAGAATAGATGTCTTCAGTATGGATGATTTTATGATGACTTACGATGATTATGATGAACCTCATCTAGGTTCACATCTAAGAAATCGCATCTGCTGAAGCTGAACACATTCTTTATTTGACAGAACCACCCCATTTCAATTCAGGGAATGCTAGCAAACAAAACAGGTGTTTTCCAAATCTATTTTCCTGTGACTTTCTGTATGAAGCTGGAAATCCAACATTTAAGGAACCCCATCGCCCTGTGATGGCTCAGAGAACCCCAGAGAACCTGGTAGGGTGTAGACGTCTCTCTCCATTGGCAAGCAGGAAAAGGGAACAGAGATGCTGAGCTCAGAGCCCTGAGCTCACATTTGCTGAGCCTATTTTGTCGGTCCGCGCAGCTCGGGTGAGTGTGGCTGACAGGTCTGGGCCGCTGGCTACCTCGTGGCAATTGAAGGCTGTTTCTGCTGAATTCAGAAGTTTTGTTAAGTGATGTCAAGCCTGGGAGGAGCCAAACCTCGTTTATGCTGTCCCGGAAAAGGCGCTCGGAGCGTGGCCACGGCGCAGCACGCCGTGCCGTGAGTCTCCCTAGTCCTGGCTTCCAGCATCGAGCTCCACAAAGATTTGACATTCCGGCCCAAAGAGAAGTGTGCATTACACAGAAGTATAAATGCAACTTTGCATGCAAGAGAAAGCCCTATATGAGTCACTATATGCTAAATATGGATTATTTGCATTTACCCTAGTTTCATTATTTTTCATTGGTTTTCCTTTGCAAAATATTTTGGTGGTTCTTTATGGGAGAGAAAAATTGTCTTGGTGTGTCCCAGCTCTCTGTCCTGCTGTCTGTCAGGCCAGAGCTGCCCAATGTCACGGCGCAGCGGCCCTGGCCCAGCGGGATGCAGGACAAGGAGGCCTGCGGAGACGTCTCCGCACACCAGAGAGGTGCCCGGGGAGGGCTTGGTCTCTCCCATAAACACAAAACCATCAGGCTTGTGAAGATGGAAAAGCTGAGTAGGGGCCGTCCACAAGACCTCACTGTTTCCATACAAGGTTTAATTTGAGGTGTGATTTTCCCCATCCTGGTTGCTGCCTCCAGAGCACTAGTTGCAGTGGGAATATTTCTGGTTTGGGTTGGCAGAGGCAAAGAAGGAAGCAGAGCTTTCCTTGCCAGCACACAGAGCTCACAGCCCAAACCCACTGTAGTCTTTTCTCTTTTTTATTTTTTAGTGTTCTCAGCTCAAAATGCTTCTTTTTAGACACTTGAGACTGAGGAGGAGGTTAACGACTTCTGCCTTTGGACGTCTCCTACCATCGCATCTTGCTCCACGCACGCTCCTGCCATCAGGCAGATTGTGCCTGCGCCTGTAGACCTCGGGCTCACATTTCACAGGCTGTTCGGGAGTTGTTGGGAGGGTGAGGAGGCTGTTTTGGCAAATGGGGAAAGTCTTTGACAAATAAGAGCTTTCAATAGTCGCAGCGGTAATTTGGCTGAGTCTCTAGTACTATGATATAGATGGTTCTGCTTATAAGAGACGGACTGTGTCCAAAACAATTGATGACTTGCAGGCGACCTAGGG
Organism: Nothocercus julius; assembly: GCA_013398735.1. NCBI lineage: Eukaryota > Metazoa > Chordata > Aves > Tinamiformes > Tinamidae > Nothocercus > Nothocercus julius. The sequence continues at coordinate 1,749,340 of VZSV01000010.1, forward strand.
ATGCTTTGAAAAACTGCTCCTAGTGGGAAGCAAGCACGGAGCACAGGCAGGGAAGCCACCACCCCCCAGAGGAATAGGTCGGTACTGAGTAAATATGGGGCTGGGGAAAAGGAGGTCAATATTTCAAGAAGGACCATGTGCTTATAAAATAAAAACACATTTTACACCGCTTTGCAGTTCCTCCCAGTAAGATTATTTGGAAACCTGTGACAGAAGTCCTTGGTTTTCTAGACTTTGTGAAGTGTAAAATGGAAATTATTGTGCTTTTTAGAGGGGAACAGCAGGAAAATAACCCCAAATTGCCTAAAAGCCTAAGCTTACTCAAAAATCTGGACTCTTCGGCCATTCCTGGGAGAGGTCTGACATTACTCAGAAATACCCGTCACCTTTACGGCGCTTGGCAAAGGGCACCGTGTGGCGTTCCACACCGCGACACGAGACAGGCTCCGTGTTGGGAAATCACAAGGCTGATCTAAAAACCAAGGAGACAAAAACCCCCTAAACGGTGCTTTTAATCAAAGTGCCGCTTGCTATCCAATTTCCCCCAAATATAATACATCCATTGGAGAAGTTTAAAGTTGGCTGAGCATAGGGGATATTGTTGTTCTTATAGAAGGGCCCTGCTCTATATTTGATCTTCTGAGGTTTGGGCAGTAATTAGATGATAATTTGTATCACAATTATGCAAAACAAGGCAGGACTGGATAGCAATGCAGAGCAGAACAAATAAGCACACGGAGCAGTTGAAACGGATCCAGCATGGAAACGACTCGCATGTGCAGCTCGGCCACGCTGGCCATGCTGTTCCAATAAAGTCATAGACGGGGGAAAGGCCAGTATCAGTTCCTACAAACGTTTCAAATGTTCATGTTTACAAATTTGTATTGCACATTAATATGTAAACATATACTATTGGAAACAGATGGCTGTGCCGTATTGACGTGTTCTTTCCTCTTTTGCGCGAGTGTTTGTCTCTGGGAATACACACGATATGCAGTGATTCTTTTAAAAATATGGATGGAAAAACTAAACAAAAGATTCAGCATTTTGATGAATACTTTTTAAATCTCTTTGTATAATTGCTGTACATTTACTGAAAGACACAGCACTTTTTTTCAATGTCCAACCACTCCATATCAGCCTGAGAATGGGAGAGACCCAGCAGTATCTTCATTACTGAGCAGGAAAAATCACCAAAATACATATTTAACATATTAACCCTGGGAAATAACATTGTGCAAATATGCTGTAAACTTGATGAAAGAAAAGCAGGGCGACCCTGTGGGTCATTTCCCCTTTGGTTGGCGATGACGTTGCCTCGGAGAAGTCCCACGGGTGCCACGCTGCATCTTCTGCACCTCTAGCTCTCGGTCGGGCTATGAACCATTTCTGGGTGCTGTGAGTACCTAAGCCACCCCTTCATTTGTATTTTGGGATTCAAGCGCGGAGTGCCCCGTTCAGTCTCCATTTCGCCTGGGCAGATCCAGGAGCCAGTGGAGTCGGACCTGGTGTAGGTCAGCATGGATGCAGCTCCTCAAGCTGCTGCGAATTAGAGCGGCTGGGAGGATATCTGCAGATGTCGGGTATTACACTGCAAGCTTGTCATGCTTAGCAGAGCTTCACTCGCACAGAGCATGTGTAGTTTCTAAGTTTTAGACTTATTTATAAATCCACTTCTCTGGACCTCTTGGTAACATTCCCAAGAAGGACCTGGCATCTACTTCCATGCACCAAACACTTTCCTTTCATGTGAAGTTGACTGCTTACCCTAAAACACTAAGGATATTTATTGCAGCGGGTTAGTAAAATAGGTAGTCCAAGTTTTGTGAAGGATCCTTCAAGCTTATCAATCAAATGACACAAACCGGCCAGTGAAACTCGAGACCTTTCTGGAGGGGAAAACACCCACAGTAGCAGGGACTCCCCTAGAAAGGTACCACTGCCTGCGATGTGGGTCCCGAACAAAACCAGAGGTGGGGATGGGGGTTCCAGACAGTTTCTACCTTACTGAAGCCTGAAGATCTGCAAGATGCACTAAATAGGTTTTCAGACATTTTCTGCTGTTTGAAAAGCCCTGCTCTTTCAGATTTCAAGAGAACAACTTTTTGGAGAAATTCACTTTTTTCCTTCTTGGCACTCATTCCAGATCTCCTCTCCAAGCAGGGTCCCAGCTCCAACAATTTCCTCCAGGCCTTACCCAGCAGCTGGGAGCACTTAACAGCTAATCAGCCCGATTCAGCTCACCTGTGTGAGTGATCTTGGACAGGTCCATCTGCTTTGAGTCAGGTCTGCAAATAAAACAGGGCCTCCACTCCAAAAGCAAGGAAAGAGTAATGGACTTGTGTGGTTCCTGGAAGTTACTCTTGCTATTACTCAGCTGGTGCTCCAGGGATCGTCCTTCACCTCCTGCTCTGGCCATCAGTCCACTCAGGAGTGGCTACTACGTGTTGAGCCAACAAGGCCCAGCAAACCCCCTCGCTCCTCCAGGAGGGTGGAGGTTGCTCAGGAGAACGCACAGGCTGCTGTTGCACCCACCGAGAAGGTTTCAAATGCCATCAAAAGGCAGCAACATTGAATATCAATAAACACAAATATCAACGCTCAGGGCAAGGACCACTGTATCCGTTTGGCCCCATTAGAAGCCACTCGGCTTCTATCCTAACCGCCAAGCCCTCATCGCTCTGGCCATCATCTTCCATTATAGGTTTCTTTAGACTCCTTTGAGCTTCTGCCTTTGACAGAATGTTAAATACGATGGAGACAAACACCCTATAGGTTTCAGGCAGTTCGGTAAATGCGAGGGTGAGATTGTATTTCGCGGATGTTTTCAATAGAAGGACAAAATGGAACAAGGTGGGAGGCTGGACTGATTTATCCTCAGCCCACGTCACCAAGCCTTTCACAGAGAGGGCGTTTCAAACTTTAAAAAGAAAAAGCATAAATCATTGATAAGTGCAAATAAAGGAGAAGGAATCCTTAGGAAATCCAGGATTCAGTACATTTCTCCCTACCAGGAAGAAGCTGCAAACGCTGGTCCTGGCTGTGGGTTCCCTGTGCCGCTGGGACTCCTGCAGCCCAGGCACCCCGGCCGGCACCGACCTCACACCGGCTTTCGGGGTTGTTTTTTGGTGAATGTCACCGATGCAGTAGGATATTGCAAGCCAAAAACTTGCAAATAAACTTTTGATGGTGTTAAACCTAAGAAGTAAGTTTCCAAAACCAGAATATGGAGGAGAGAGGGCCAGAGGCCGAGGGCACTGCTGTGTCCACCAAAACCATGGGGACTGTTCAAAGGCAAAACCTACATCCAGGCTCAAAGCACCTGAGGTCACAGAAGCTCCTATATCCTGGTGGGGGGCTGGAATCAGGAGCTGGTCTTCATGGGATGAAGCCTTTTCATACCAGTTTTACCTTATGAGCACTTCCCCAGGAGGCTAAAGGCAGAAGCGTGAGCCCCAAACGCAGCCAACCACTTGTGCAGAACAGAGGTTTTACTCAGGTCCGCACAGATATCTTCCTTTCTGCACTCCTCCAGGGAATCCTAATATGGAACTCTATTAAAGCTTTATTAATGCTGAAGTGGACAACCGAGGGTCTTAAAAATATTGATTACCAATAAATTTGTTACCACTGAATAAAAGTGAACATCCAGCTATCCAGTCCAGAACATGCAGTTACGGCTCAAATTTCCTCCACTTTCCTCTCCTCTCCTCTCTCCATTTAGCGACAATTTTTTTAGCTTCGGCCATTTGCTGAATTCATGTTTTATCTTCATTAAAAGTCTTACCTTAAAATTATTTGAAGTTGATAAGCTATTTCCTGTATCATATTTCTTCTAACGTTATCAATATTGTTAATAAAAATATAGATTGAAACAATATGTTGCAACGTTGCGGATATAAGCCAGATTCTGCTGCAGCTCAAATCAATGTGAATTCCGCCTTTGGCTTTCATAAAACCAGAATAACGGCTCTATCTGGGCTGCTCTAACCGATAACATCGGCCCCTTTTCCCTAAATTCTCAATACTACCAGAATTTAAGTGAGCAGTAGACTGGTAGAGCAAATAGAATTATATTTCCTGAAGATTTTCCAGATTAAAACAAAATAAAGTAAGGCAAGACCCCAAACTTCATTTCAAACTCAAATGAAAGCCATGAAAGCCAACGTTTCAGAGTTCCTTTTGTTTGGCAAACGCTGTCATTTTTCATAGTCTTCTGATGTGCGCGTTTGCTAGAACAGACTTGCGATTTTTAAAACATTGAACAAAAGGGATTTCAAAAGGAGGAAGGAGAAAACTTCGCTTGGACAAAGGCGAACTGGAGCCTTTAGTCGCTTCTGCTCTTCTTCCTTCCCAACCTATACTCACATTTTCTGAAATGGCTTTTTGGAGGTTTATTCTCAGCACCTTGCTGAGACAGCCTCTGCAGGCGGCTCCCAACTGGAGCCCCCCTGTGATAAAAATACAGCTTATTTCAAAATCATTTCTAAACATCATTCCGGCAGCTGGAGCCATGGCCCATAAAAAGAAGGAATTTCACTGGAGAAATCTTCTGGCCGCAGAACAGAGCGGGGAGCTGGGATGAGACCCAGGCAGATGGGGCTCTGCTCTTCCCCGGGGAGCGGCCGGTGCCTCTGCTCTCGGGGCCGGCTTGCGCGGGAGTCGATGGCAACGTGGCTCCCCCTGCAAAAAGCCGCTTCCATTGAGCTTCCTGGGTAAAGCAAGATATAAAGGAGAGCTGGCACAGGGCGACTTCCCCAAGGGACCTCCTGGCACCAGCCTTGGGCACGCAGGGGTTCCCAGGCTGGTGCTTTCTGCAGAAAGTGGCTGTGGCCATCACCGTGACATCCGGCACCATGAGCCAAAGGAGACTGCGGCCGCTCGGGTCGCCTTGCAGGAGCACGTTCCTGTTCTGCCTTCCCCCCACACCCTCCTTGGGCACTTGGCTTGGCTGGAAAATCATTTCCAAGCTGTGAGGATCGGGGTCTCTGGGCTTCCTTGGGCCAAGCTGCTCCGTCGAGCGTCCCCGGAACATCCCCGTGTTGCTCCCTCCTCTCTCCCATCGCTCGCTGGATCCCAGAGCAGGAGAAGCCCTGGTCGCCCATTAGCACACGGACTAAACCCACAGAGACATTTCTCCTTTGACGGGTGGAATTAGCTCCGAAACAACCACTCTTTCACTAATCACAGGAAGGAAGTTTAGAGGATTCGCTTCGCAGCAGGTGAAAACATGAACGATTTAGAGATAATTTGTCAGGTTAAAAAAAAAAGTAATAATAATAATGAAAACATGCAAGGGCTGGAGCAGAGCAGTTTTGCGCCTTGTATTTCCTGTAATTGTGCTTGCTCCGTCTTGATCTTGGCATCTCGGCTCTGAGAGCCCCAGAGCCAGCCCGGGCCACTTAATTCTTCAGCCTGGGCTCCTAAAATAGAGCACACCTGCGAGGAGAGCGGCTCTCCTCGAGACATTCCTGATCTGGAGCGGATTAAACCGATATTTTTGTTTTGTATTTTTGATGACTCGCTCCAGTGATAACATAATAGCATGATATTTTGCCTGGGACTGATTAAAACATTTCGTTTGATCAGCGCAGCAGATTGAAGCAGTTGTTTATTACTGGACAAAGCTGCAGGAAAAAAAGAAAAAAACAGGGAAAAAAAAAAAGTAAAAAGGGGAAAAAAAAAGATAAAAGGAAAAAAAAAAATGCATCTCCGGGTAGTGGTGGAGTCTGCTTTTTGCCAAGGGTATTTAATGCACTTTTGAAAAGAGTGAAAAGTCCCCGGTCTCGGTTGGGGTTGATGGCGCTGCCGGCTCCAGCTCTGCAGGAATCGCTGTGCCCACTCTGGGGCTCCAAAAAACTCCAAAAACTCCAAAGGCAAGAAAAACGTTGTTTTAAAAAATGCAGTTATTTGCCTTTCGTGTCTTGTATGCATTGAACAAAACTCGTTTCTGAGGCTCAGAAGCCACTGCCGCCCAAGACTGTCCCACTAGCCCCTTTCCGTGAACAGGTTTGGTTCTCTCAGACTATGCAAGTTGTGCCTTCCTAAAAAGAGCTGACCTTCTAAGTGATCCAAGTCCTCACTTGGTTCAAAGCTACACTTACATTTTCCAAGGGAAGGCCCAAGCTAGGAGAGATCCTCCTTTTTACCGCATAAATCAGAGCCGGCATCACTGTTTTGCAGCCTGACACCATCTGAACATAAACGCCATATTTTGCTCTGGCCCCTGCTACTCGACAGGCTTTCAGGAGTATAGATTTCTAATTGCAAAAGTATTTTTAATAAAAGAGCGTGTTTAGCCGCCGGCAGGACTGCAAGGGAAAGCAGCAGCAGGTCTGGCCCTGCCTCGCTGTGAGCAGCCTTGAGCAGGCACCGAGGGCGAAGGTTGTGCTTAAAACGTTGATGGAACGAAAGCAAATTAGCCAAGGTTGTTAATTCAGCAGCGCGGCAGCTCTGCTCCCCGCACGCACCTGACCTGTGTTTTCCTTGAAACGGAATACGTGGCCCTCGACTGACACACGCCAGGCCCGGCTGCGCGCGGAAATGCCGGAGCTGCGTCCGCAAAGGGACCCGCGAGCCCCAGGGAAGCCCGAGCGCCGGGCGCTGCAGTTTGCGCTTTGCTCCGAGCATCCCGGCTCCCTCCGGCTCCGGGGTGACGCTCCAGGCACGCGGCTCCTAATCCTGCGCTGGGATCGGGAAGCGCCGGCGCGGGGCCAGGCTGCAGCCTGCAGTCCGGGTGTGATTTTAACCACATGCTGCTCTTCAGCCCGCGGGAAAGGGCTGGTGGAAGCATTAAAAACCTGCCCATGTTGTCCCGCTCCTTCACTCCCATTTGGCCACCGTGCCGGCCTGCAGGACCCAGTGCCAATAACCAGGACTCAAGAAGTAGTTTAGCCTTAAAAATAAAATTTAGTTTTTACCTTAAAGAAAACATCAGCGGGATGGCATCGCCAGCACGCAAAGCAGGACAACAGGGAGAGCTTGGAGGCGGCTGGAAATCCACTGACAAATTGATGGTCCGAAAGGTTAAGTGACAGTTTGGCAAACATGTGCCGGGGGGAGGCGGCCGCCGCAGCGGGGACCTCCTGCCCCGCGCG
>VZSV01000010.1:1760746-1770913 GCA_013398735.1 Nothocercus julius
AAAATAAGTCACATTTGCAAATGAGCCATGAAACTCGGAGCCATACCTGGCGTGTCTCCACGACTTGCCAGCCTGAGCAATCTGCGGGTACTTGCCCAGCACCTTTCACCTTCGTAGCGGAGGTTTTCTAGGTCCGGCCTGCACACCATCCTCTGCTCCGAACACCTCCCACCACAGCAAGATATAAAATACTCAGTGTCTCACAAAAGCACCTGTCCTGAGATTTTCAGCTCAGCTATGAGAGCTCAGAAAACAAGAGGAGCTCTGGGATATTGCAGTCTAATGTTTCCTATGGCATCAGTACCCTCTGTGGGAGGCTGGAATAAATCATTTCCTGTGCTGGAGACTCCTCTGGGAATTACTGCCCTGCAAAGACAGTGTGGGGTTAGTGCTCAGATTCATTTGCAAGGGTGCTGCAACCTTCTTGCTGCATGACCCCTGTGGATTTGGATGAGCTTCGCATATTTGAATGTGATAGGAGCCTTCCAAATGGCTCCAATCAAAGATCAGACTGAAGCTGTCAGGAATTCCATTCTAGGAGAAGATATATTCCCGATATGCAGATACAGGATTATCCAAGATGACATTCAGCCAGAACCGTGTCCTCCTAACGACACATTCATGATCTCTCTTGTTAAGTATGAGGCCAACAGGTCTGAATTGATACCCAGTGCTGCAAGGTGAACCTACCTGGTGGGAAGAGATGATGTCTTTTACCCTGAAAAAAAGGTAACAACGTGAAACAATTTCCCAGAACTCATGGAAAAATACAAGATAAATAGAGTTCAGCAGATATTCTTCTATTTGCTAGCAATAAACTGCACTAAGTCTATTCTGATTGCACTGCTTGGCGTGTCCAAGAATCAAGCTTTAATTTTAAAAATATAAATCTGATAGAAATTCAATTTGATACAAACATTTCCACTTCAGTCATTCGATCTTGCATCCAAAACACTTTCAGCTCAATTCCTTATAATAAACACATTTCTAATACTGTAAAGACAGTAAAGGGTATCTCCAGAGGCTGAATAAACAATAAAGTATCTAGTATGATTTAGGAAAAGGTAAGGGAAAACACTAGAAAGTAGAAAGACAACAGAAAGGTAAAATACTGAAATACTCGTTTACCCAAAAAGTAATTTCTTTGCCTGTAGTAGGATTTGTACTAACTAAAATGCAGTTTAACCATGCAGGAGCGAAATATATCTTTCCTGTTTTAAATAGACAAGCAGGCCAAATAAATAAATTTATAATTTACTTGCATAAATTAAAAAAAAAAAAAATCAATTCTGTGCCCAGAACTCTGTACTGTTTTGGTTGTAAACAATTTGCCCTGCAATTATTTAGATTAAAGAAATGGAAGAGGTGCTGCTGTGCTATCCTTTCAAGAGGCCAAGGAAAGCAAAACCCCACTGTGCCCTACATTTGCTTCCAAATATCCCATAACGTGGCAGTCAGAGCACTGGCCTGGAAAAGCGGATACAGGAAAGGGAATCCCCTGTGCTAAGCAGGGCTTTGAATCGCAGCCTCCCGGTGCAAGTGCCTCCCAGGGCTATGGGAGAAGTTTCAGTATAGGTTTTGTTAAACTCAATATGCGTTTCCTTTTCATTTCAGTAAGAATAATCATTTTTTAAAAAGTCACTTTTGGTATAGTCCAAACTGTATCTTCTTCATTTAGCTCAAATCAAATAAATTGGGCATTTGCACAGACTCACTGCTGTGGAAGTGATCATCCTGCCAAAAAAGGGGCAAGCGCCCTCACCCTGCTTGCTCCTCACCCACCCCTCCTTCCACCCACCCCCAAAAGAGGACTACAACAGCCCTAACCACGAGCTTTCTGCCTTTATCATTTTGTCCCAACCTTAGAGTCCCTCCAATATCTTTTGTGTATTTAATTATCCTATCTATAGCATCTGCAGCTCATTACATGCTCCGGCTGACTGGTGCATGGAGTCAGGTTGCAGCGAGGCAAAGGTCAGAGCACCCTCCAGCCTGTACTTTGTGATAAGTTGATTATCCAGATAACAAACAACCAGCCAAGACACGGAGCACTTCTCTGGGGCTACACACAGCACCCGCTCGCTACATGGAGGTAAGAGAAGATAGTTAAATCCCACTGGCTATCCACTACCTTGAATATCTGGAAAATAAAAAGCGACCAGATGTTATTTCTTCCAGCTGGGTGTCCTGATGCAGGGCTGGTGCTTCACAGCAGACTTGCTTTGCCACATCTTGCTTTTAATATACTGCCCAGCATTAATCAAGCAGGTTAGAAGCATCCTGTATCAGTTCTGCAAAACAGAGCTTAAATGATTTAGTGTCAGATTCTTTCAGCTCCTGTTAGACTGCTGTTTTTCTTTCATGTTTGGAAGCAGAGGTCAGCGGCGGCAGGAGGTGCCTGCTTTCACTTTGTCTCACATTTGCTGCTGTCATTCCAGGCGCGCTCCGGTCCCTGCAGAGCCGCAGGATGTGTTCATGCTCGCAGCCTTATATGCTAATTGATTTTAGGGAGCCCATTCATCAGCTTAATTTAGGAGATCACCCACCAGGTTTGCTGTTCACTGTCAAAGGTAATTCAATTAAAACTCCAGGAGTGTGACTAACTGTCCCATGTTAAACACATTTACCAGCTGTGTCGCTGCATCTTCTCCATCTTATTGTGTCTCTGAATGAGCCCAGGCGTGATGCGACCAAGCCACATACCCTGGCACATGAATATATAAAGCAGTTTGGCAGCAATGCCAAAAACTAAGTACAAATGCCTTCTGTGGTTTGCAGTGACATGCAAATGCTAATGTCTTAATTTAATAGCTTCAACAAAGCAAAAAAAAGCCTCAAAAAGATTAAGTCAGCAGTAGTTAAAAAGATTAAGTTAACTCTACATCTGTTTTTTAATACAACCTTCAAAATAATCAAATTCATTTTTTTTCAAATTCAGTGACAGTATGGGATCTTCCCATTCACACTTTAAACACCTAGTTTCACATTAGTCCAAAATAAAGCCATTCAATATGATTTTATCCTAACTCATCTGCAAATCAGAGAGGCACTCAAGTACTTGTGAAAAGATGTTTTAATTAAACAAGGCGGGGGGGGAAGTCTTGCTGAATTCCTCCAGGGTGACAACTGTGTTGTGACACTTCTTGTCTCTTGGCCTCAGTCAATCATATGTGGTTTGGTAGTATTTAAACATATTGTTAGTGCTTCCATTGTGGGCCATGGGACAAAATGGTGTGTCTGCTCAACAGATTAAAGAAAAACATTTTCTGAAAAGCCCAGGTAAACAAGACACACATCCTCTAACCTTTCACCTCTGAAGACCAAGGTTCACATCCCTCCAGATCACAAATAAATAGGAAATTCTACTCTCCTGGCTCATGCTGCTGGGGCTTCCACATTCCCGATTAGGTGTTACACAGTGTCACAGAGTCTAACAGCATTGTCAGCCACTGTTTGCTACGAGCTGTTAGAGCATGAGAATGACACCGGGATTGTAACAGGATGATAGAAGAAATGCACAAGACACTTCTAAAAACCCCTGCTTGTACAGAAACCAGGATGCATTTGGTTTTGGTGACTTCATAAAACTGCCTTTTTTTTTTTTTTTTAAACTAGGCACTGGAATGCTGAATATCCAAATAATTCCTATTACATGAGTCCCATTTTGTGAACTTACTCCTTAAGAGTCAAACCATAGACCAAACAAAGATGTCCCAATTTCCATGCAACTACAGAAAATGAAGGAGATCCAGCAGCTCTGCAAAGCCCCAATTTTCCCTTCTTTTTTTATAGACTAGGGGGAAGAATATCTGTACTGTTCTGCAAACAGTATTCAAGAAGACATCCAGATCTCTCCGATTTCGCAATACAACTTTATGAAGAGCTTAGGAATGCCTGCATCTACTTATACTCTAATCACAGGCTAAATGTATAACTTTTAAAATCAAACATTAACTTTAGAAGAAAACCTTGATGTTCTGTATTTGCTGCTTTAAACACGCTACACTAGACAAACCTGGGGTTTGTAGAAGTGTTAGTCTTTGTTGTACAGTATATTTAAAACCTATTTGGATGAAAAAAGTGCCATTGTAATAACTTCCACTGGCTAATATACAGTGATATAGTCATAGTGATGAGTCTACTATCTCTGCAAGTGTAACAAGACACATCTCTAACTATGCATTTTGTATAAAGATATCAGGCAGTGGTCAAATACTTACAGCAACATAACTGTGTAGGTAATGACTGATACATGGATGCTGCCAGGAATCCCTTTTTGTTGTTGCTGTTATTGAATCTCCCACTTCTGACATTAATAAATTAAGGCACCTGCTACACAAATCAGCAGAAATCTGGAAAATCATTATCACTTCAGAGCGGAAACAATGTCCCTCACAAAAGAACAAATGGGGTATGTAGCCCACGTGGACTTTAAAAAAAAATAAATAAAAAATTCTATTTATCAGATTCCTAGAGGAAAAGTTGATCTTACTGTTATGGACTTCATCCACTTCCAGGTCATACCAATTAGTTACAGCATTCTCCTGGAGACTGGAACTAATTTGCGACACTGAACAGGCTTGTCTGTTTTTCCTATGAACTTCAGTCAAACGCTGTGCATTCGTACTGGTAACTGGAACTGAAAAACCATCAGTTTTAGAAATAGTGCTTAATGGTTCTAACGTTAATATCTATTTTGCAGCAATAGACAAGAGATTGTGGGAGTCCTGACTATGATGAAGATCAAGTAAAATATCTGGTGCAGAGGCGTAGAGATTATGCTAAAGCTTTAGTTTCTATTTTTAAAAAAAATTCTTAAATATTATATAATGAATATTTTAAAGGCACTTTTAAGATATGTTTTACCATCCTGTAGGCAGCTTTTGTTTTCTATTTTTCTTCTATCTTTAGGTTCTCTATTTTGAGGAAAATTGCTTGTGCTGAAACATTCTGAATTAAATAGCAGTAAAATCAGATCAAGCTGATCACTATTTTGTTAATGTGTGTTTGTTAGTAGGCTGTACTTACTATCTTAGACTTCCGTTAAAAAAAATTACACTGAACAAATTTGGAACATTCTAACCAGTCATGAATGAAAATGCCTTATTTCAATTTTCTTAAGTCCCCCCTGTCTAAATACTATCTTAAAAATGACTTGTCTGTCTTCTGCAAGTCAGGCTATAACCCCTTTCTCAAGGGGAAAAAAAAGAGCAAGTCCAGCACTCTTCGAAGACATTGTGAAGTTTTCCAGAGTACTAGAAAGACTTGGGAACCTACAGCCCATTATTTTCTATCTTGAACTGTATATCACAGCTGATTCAGCATGACTTTCTTAATAAAAAGTAGTAAAGGTCAAATGCAAGTCTGTAAGACTCACTTACTGCAACTTCTCCCAAGTTAAAAAGGTTCAGTTGGCACTTGAAATTAGTTACAGATTGCTCAGATAAGTCTTTTCCTTTATTTGAATGGTAATGAAGAAAGCTGCTTCCGATAAAAGGCCACTGACCCTTCTTGTGATTTCATTGAAAAAATACTGTTTGACAAAAAAAGAAAGTATTGAGCACTACACTGCAGTTAGTAAAAAATAAAACTTTGCAAGAGCTTAAATGGTAACACTAAAACAAAAGAAATACAGTACGCTAAGTAAACCGAGAGGATCCTCAGACCAAAATAAAGATTTCAAATTAAATCTCAACATAGGCAACATTTTTAATATGAAAATAACTTGTCATATTAAAAAAACATTTTTCAATCAGCAAACAGTGCACATTTCTCTCTGTACAAGGAGGAAGAGTTACCGCAGGACAAAAACAGAATACACACCAGCCAAAGAAACCCAAGGCAAGGTAGCTAGAAACAAAAGTTAGGGACAAAGTTATTCACTACCTCATTCTCCAGGTCCCACATTAACTCCTAACGACAGCAAGGCCCTGAAGTGCATTTAGCCAAAGAAGGCAGTTATTAAGACAAATTACCGGGTAAAACTCAGCAACGGGCTTCCAGTTTGCACTTTGGGGACAGCAGAGCTTGTGGCCAGGGCTCCAGACTGGAGGAAGGGAACTCCCCATCCAGTCTCACTGCGCAGAAACGAGTACCCCAAAGGCAACTAATGGCTCCTGGAGCTAGTTTGGGATGAACCTGCAGAATCCTCCTAACAATTTTAAAGCATAGGAATCACTTACACAGGCCTCAAGGAAAACCAAAGCTTCAGGCTCCCTCTGCTGGTCCCTAAGCCACAAGGGAAGGGAAAAATAAAAGCGGAGGGTTTTGTCCTGCAGGGAGCTAAAAATCTCCTGCCAGTTCTCCTGCCAGTTTTCCCATTTCCTTCTCCCCACGTTCCACACCTCAATGACAAGGGGAACTTCTCATGAAAAGGACATACTGCTGCGTCCACACCAGAGTAAACATTTTCACTACTTTATACAGTTTTAAGTATAATTACATAGTATTTTGTTATACTTGGTCATAATTACTTCCCAAAATATTGGCCCATTTTTTTCTTGATAATACCTCTTTTGCTTTCTCCTTGATTTCTCTCTAAAGATGTAATTTTCTTTTTTTCCCCCCACAAGAATCTATTCATGATCCTACGAGGCCTGCCTGTTCATTCATTCAACTCCCACCAGCCAAGAGCCAAAAACCTAGGAACACATGTGAAATACTTCTGCTGTACAGTTTTATTTGTCTTCCAGTCACATTTACAAATTTGACTCATAAAAGATAAAGCCATTTTCAAAGTGAACCCTATCCGAGCTAAAAAATGTTTCTCTTCTATAGACGTCATCAGCTTCAGAACCGCTGATTATATTTAACACAATTTCATTATTCTCGGCTTTGAGAAGCTCTGCAAAAGCAACATGACTGTTGCATGCTATTTCAGTTGAGAAAGTCAGATTTTTCTCTCTTTCCTTCCTTCCTTCTTATTTCATCTGAAGCTTTTGGTGGTTTTCAAATTTGGAATTCAAATGACGAGACTGACGCCATCGCCACACTAGCAGTTGTGAACCTAATGCTAAGAAGGTAGAGACGTCTCACAGCATTTCAAACCAGGCTCTGCTCCACAGGGGTCTGCTGAGAAATATAAATATTGAGATATCACCTGGTCCTAATGTTACATAAAAACTCATTAATCTATTTAACATGAAATTAACTTGTACAAAAATACACAGTCAACTTACAAGAAACACCAGCAATAGAGCCAGGAGTAAGAACTGCTCAGAAAACAGACAATAAATGTTTCTATAGAAATAAGATACAAGAGTCAAATTTGTTCAAGGAGTCATTTCAGTTTTAAGCATTTCCAAAAGACTACAGAAAACTACACGCCTTAAAGACAGAACTACGAGAACTTTCTGAGTGTCAGTTCTCATGAACAAACGTTTCTGAGGAGAGAAGAACAAAGTTCTCCCCAGGAGAGGGCAGGAGATCTGTGCATGGAATGGACTAGCACAAAACCGGCCTACACTCAAGTACATAGCAATTCTCAGAGTGAAATCAGCAGTGCTAAATTTAGTTTTGTTTTGAACACACATTTCTTCCTCAAATCAGCTAAGCCTGGCTATCTCTTTTAAATCACAGTTCCGCAAGGTTAGTTAACTACAAGTCTTTGTTCTTATTTCTCAATCCCTTTAACAAAAAAAGACACTGAAAAAAATATTCTTCTACCAGTATTCGCAAGACCGGGACTTCCAGAAGATTAAAGTTATTGACTGCATGTATATCAGTTGTACATAGTCAGTAAGATAATGCAGCTTATTTAATATTTTTCTTATGGCTATCTAATCAGTCCTTTCTCCAGCTACTTTTAAATGGCTCCAAATCCCCAAGTTTCAAAGCAAAAGGCAACATACTCTGAAAAGCAAATTTATGGGCTATCTACCCCCCCCCCCAAAAAAAAAGGTTTTGGAATGGTCATTGTAGTCCAAAGGCAGTACGATAACATATAATCTTAAAACAAGCCAAACGAGCTATCTAAAAAGCCATCTAATATCCAGCCTCCAAGTTTACGGTATTGGTCTATAAAAAAGCAAGTGCAAGATAAATTTTTCTGTCGCTGTACTGCACACTAGTAACTTACTGGTCACGAGCAAAGTACGTAGCCCTATCCCTATCATGAGATAAGAAGCAACAGGTCGCTCAAAAAGAGTAGTAAAAAAAAAAAAAAGAAGTAAAAATAAACTCACCAAAGCAATGGCACCCACCTGTATAAGCTGGCTAAGTTGTGGGTAACTTGGCTGTGTTTTAAAAAAAAAAAAAAAAAAAAGCCGTATATAGTATCTCCCAAGATATTTTATCAATAATATTAACAGGATGTACCTACAGTATATGGTTTATAACATGCGCCTCTTCTAAATGGGAGAAGATACAAGATTTAAAGATGTTTAAAAGAAAGCTGATCTGAAAATAAATGTAAATGTAGAAAAAAAGTCAGTATTTCTAGTTTTTTTTATTATTATTTTTACAGTGACTTTCAAGGCTTCATTATTAGATATCCTGCTAAAGCTTCACATTGGCTTGAATAACACATTCAAAATACTGCTTGAAACTGTTCTGAAATAATTCCTCATTCCTGTCCACTTTCACTAAAAAAAAGTCCTGCGTGATTAAGAAAGCCAAGTAATTTCTTACTCAAACACTTCTACAACACTAGAAAGACCACGTGATCCTAAAGACTAGTGAGTTAATTGTTATTCTAAACCTTCATACCTTCTTCCCACCCCTACAACAATAAACCAAAAAACCAAGACCAAGGAGTCAGGAAAAAAATATTGTTTACAACGCTATTCATCACCACACAAGTAGTTTCAGCTTCTAATTTCTACCACCATTTCTTCACAACCGCAGGAAGAGTTTGAAGCTACTGAAAGAGGTCGTATATTCCCTCTTGCTGTGCAGAAACACAGAGAGGTTAAAGGAATAACTAGGACTAGCTTCTCCATCACAGAGGCATTGCCAGTCACATTGTCATGCCGGCAGAGAGCGGGACTGTGTCTTACAAAGAGCAGCTCCTCCTAAATCAGCATAACCCAATGCCCATCCTGAAGCAACCTCGCAGCCTGCCCCTTCAGCAGGGCGGCACAATGCACTTAACCCCTCCTCACCTCACTCTCCCCAGCATTGTACTTAGAAATTGGTATCACCTGCAAGAGGCTGAGGAGGAAAAGCTGCTGCGAGGGAGCATCCTGGTTAGCAGAGACAGCACTGGCACCTGGAGTCACCACGGAGGACTATGAAGACCTGAATTCAAGCAAGCGCACTCTCCTATTTTTCATACATGACAAAATGTTAAAATGCAGATTACTACGATAAAGCTTTTCATTGTGCATAAAGAGCGTCTACGTGAAAAGGAAAGAGTGACACAAAAGAAAATAGAGGTGAGTGGCATAACTGAGTGCACCCCATGACACCGAGAAGGCAGCAAAGTGGAGTAGCTGAAGCATTAAACCATGAGATAGCATTCAACAGACCTGACAAAGTGTTGGAAAATATATTTTATTCCTCCTGTACTAAAGTGATGACACCATACAAGTTCCCAGTCATAATAAAACAGCTTTTTGTAAGAGACCCATTAATTTTGGCATTATTACTGTAGATTTAAAATGTTAAAAAAAAAACCCTCTACAGACTGAAGTCCACTTATTTGTTTTAATATGTGTATTTGTATGAAGTCCACACTGTCCACCTTTGTGTGTTCAATGAGCCTGGCTGTGTAAGAAGGCTAGCTATAGCAATCATCTGAACTGAATACATCAATTCTCCAACCATAAACAGTCTTCATAATTTAAAAAATTCACCTCATAATTTAAAATATATCAAAGACACTCTTCTTTCAGCTAGAATGTACCAACATTGCTGCTTGATTTTATGAAAGAGCTTGCAAAAAATATATCAACTTCAAAATGTACAGAAAAAGATATTAGAGAGCTGATACATTTGAATTACCTGATGTATTTAGAAAGAAGAGCAAGCTAGGAGTGGAGTATCATATCTTACAAGTATTTAAACACGAAAGCCACACTATATACACCTTTCTAGTGTAGTGTAGTGTTAGTTACATTAAGGGTATTTTGAAAGCATGTACAAAGAACTGCAACTTTGATTAACTTAAACTTGATCACGTAGGCGGGCCAGTCTCTGTGACAGCTCATCCTGCAGAAGTGTGGAAAA
>VZSV01000010.1:1778471-1789797 GCA_013398735.1 Nothocercus julius
ATGGCGGCCTCGCGCCTCGCACCGGCCCCCTCGCGCCCGGGCACCATCTTGTCTCATGTTCAGCCCTTCCTGCCGCCTGGTTCTTCGCGGCTGCCCCTCCACGTCCTGCGGTCACAGTCTTTGCGCAGTCGTTTTCTCCTCTCAGCCCCTTCGTGCTGTCCTGTCACACCTTGTCCCCTCCGGCTCTCTGCCCTGGCGCTTCTCCCAGTGCCATTTGTCTCACAGTGCACCATCTTAGAATCACTACGGTTGGAAAAGACCTCCGAGATCATTGAGTCCAACCGTAAACCCAGGGCCACCACCGTTCCTGCTAAACCCTGTCCCTAGGTGCCTCCTGTGCGCATTTCCTGAGCACTGCCGGGGCAGCAGGCCCACACCTTGCACATCTTGTCACACACCCGTCCCCAAGCACCATCTTGTCACGTCTGCCTCTCTCTACCATCCTCTTCCCTCACACTTACCCCTTCACACCATCCTATGTGTCCCTGCCCACCATCTTATTCCCCACACCTGCCCCTTCATGATTTCAGGTTACACCTTTCCATCTTCATGCCACGTCCACAGGGTCCCAAAAAGTGAAGGAACTTTGCCAGGTTACTGCAATCCCTAGCAGGGGAGGGGAGAGCAATAATCATACAGAAGGCAAAAATGCAGGAAAAAAAAAAAACACACCATGGAGTGGAGTAGTGGCCGTTTCCTAGAGCAGATCCTGCTGTAAAAGGTTCTGGGATCAAGAAATTTGTTAAATAATTTTAAGCAATTTATGTGCATGCTTGCATGGTAATTAATATCATAACAAAAATGAGCATCTTGAGCCAAACTGTCACCAATGAGTAGTCAGTAACAGGTGTCTAAGGAAGCACAACATGTTTTTTTACAGGGCGGTCCCCAAGTCTTGGGCAGTCTCATACAGTTCTCCCAGAGCTGAGGGTTTCTGATCAGCCATGAGTTTAATGCCTTGATGAGTTTTACAGCTACGACTTAAGAGCCATGAAAGAAAATTAGCATTTTCTGCGCTCTTGGAAAGGAGCTTCCCTGGGTTGCATCCAGCGTGGGTTTCCAGCTTCACGGGGGCATCCCAACCCCGTAGCAGACCGGAGAGCAAACCACCCTTCCCTCTTCACCTTCTCTGTGACTTGCATCGGTTTGTCTAGCTGAGAACCCCCTTGGCAATCTTTTCCTCAATCTTGCTTCATTTCAGACATTTTCTGTGCTTCATTTCTTGCATAGAAATAGCTCCATATAAAGTCATGTTTTTGTTGATGTTGATAATATTTTATTATTGTTTTTCTCTTCCTTCATAGAGGTTTGTAATAGCCTGTGGAGTTTTACAATAACCCAACACCTTGTTCTTGAATAGTGACAGTAAGCTCAGAACCTTCATTATATTTGTAAAATTAGATTTTTTTTCTGCATCTGCAGCACTTGACATTTTTCTGCACTGAATTCCACCTGCAATTTCATTGTCCATTCTTTCAATATCCACAGTTCTTCAGTCAGCTCTCATCTTTCTACCAAGAACTTCCTATCCCACATTTGTCACCAGACTGCTCAACCCCAGTTGAAATAACATCCCCAGAAACAGGCCCAAGTACAAAATAAAATACAATTCAAATCTAGAGAGATGCATTTTAAAACCCAATCCTGCAGATATTTACATACAGGCATAATACTGGGCACTCTCTTGGTGCTAATAAAACAAGTCAGTGCATATAAAGTTAAGCATGAAATAGCAATAACTGAAGAATGAGGATTTCACTAGTGACACTCTCACTGCAGCATTTCAAACTCAAAAATACTCGTTAAAAAAATCAGGATTATATTTATTTGTTTTGGAAAAAACAAAACCCATTATCTATGCTTTCCTTTTTTCCTCCTCTGAAAAAAAATATGTAGCTTAATAGTTAAAGATAAACCTGTGCTTAATTGCTTATAGTTTTATGGCTTATATTATTAGTGAACTTTTTGGCAAAGCTAGAATATTATGCAATGTCACATACATTTGCTTCTGTGCATGCGCTCACATGAAAGCATTGTACATAGAGGACAAGAATGACACAGACTAAAGCTCTTTATTGGTCTTGCATATAATTTATTTATACTTTCATAAAAACTTTCTGTTTTTAAGATTATCCTGTCTTTGGATATGTTCCATTTGGAAAAAAATACAATATTTTAAGAAATTTTAGTGGTAATAAGTTTTAAATATGACAAGAAAATAACATAAATCTGATATCCTGGGGAAAGTATTGAAAACTTTCTATCACATCACATGCTTCAGGTGCCTTTATTTTTCTTCCAATTGGTAAGAAACTAATGGAATTGCTTTTCTGAGTAAGCAGAATATTATTACATGTAGGTAATTAAATGAACTATAAATCTCCCACAGCTTTTCTATAAACTTTCCTGCCCCCAAACTGAATTCCCTAGAGTCTCTTCTATGTGCAGGTGTGAGCTATTCTGGGATATTGTGATCTCTTTCTTCCTTTTGAAACAGTAGAAAGAAGAACTAGATTAAGTTACAGGTTTTTAATACATTGAGGGGAAAAAAAACAAACTTGCAAAAAATAGTGGTTTAACAACACCTGGATTTACTAGAACTTCTGCTGGCTTTTAGTTGATATTCAGCAGAACAGAGGCTGCAAGCTTCACAACATAGAGGGTGACCCATATAAAACCATTTGTATAGGGAGTTGAGTTGATACCAAACTGTATTTTTATCACTTCTATCAAAAAATCCACAAAATTTTGCCTTTTATTGCTTGTACACCAGTATACCTAAGTAGAGGTACTCTGCTTAGTGTCCAAGGTTTCCCTTTGGGTCACTTGGAATGCAAAGAGCTAACAAGACTTGTGCTGGGTGACAAAGTGCTTCACATGTCATCTCCAAGCTCGTGACAGGTGGCCTTAATAAGTGATAATTCCTCCAGGAGGCTGAATTATTTTCTTGAGTCACCTTGCTGAGTCACTCCAGTATCTTGAGATACACAAATTCCTCCTGAAGTTACATCTTTCAGTCAGAAGCTGTTAAAGAGCTACAGTGCCCAGGCTTTACAAAACTGAGAGTCTGAACCAATAATTTGCAAAGAACTAAGGAGGATTCTCACTAATTGTGATTTATATTAATTAGCAGCAGCATCATTTTATGCACAGACTGCTTCTAAGGCAAAGACTCGCCCTCTAACCCAACCTCTTCAAAAAAGAAGCAAAATGATAGCAACCTTCATCTTATCTGATAAATTATTCAGTGCCTGGGGAAGGGGGGGAGAGTATTTCAGAATGCCCTTAGCTTTTAATTAACTAGTTATTTGTAGTAAGCAAAAGTGAAATTAGTACTTTTGTATTATTGGTAATACAAAATTAATATTCATGATAAAAATATAGATATAAAATACAGATGATATATTTTAAGACAGATTTCTTAATATTTGTTGTATTTTTATTCCCTTTTTAGCATTTTATTTAGACAAACACAGAGCTCCAAACAGTGTATGAGGCATTTACAGGAACTGACAGTGTCACTCTAATCTTTTCTGACACTAAAGGAGCCCTCGAATCATTAATTTATTATTATCAATAACAATCTCACATCTGGGAAGTGTCATAAGCTTAATTTCTGATAACACTTGACCATTAATTTAAAACTCATAGCTACTAAATCCAAAAATTGTGTAATTTGTGCTGCATATGTTCAACTCCAAGTTCAAACTGTAACTTCTTACTGATCAGTTTGCTTGCTATGGGGTAAATGTAAGCTGTGGTTCCAAAACTAAAACACACTGTATTTTAGAGGCACTATCACTTGCACTTAGGCCAATACCTTTCTTCTCTTCAAAACCTAATCTTCCATGGGAAGTTTAAGATTTCATTCATCATTTACTTAATTTAGATGAAATAAACTATCAGACTAGGGCTTTTCTGCTTTAACAGAACATTCTTTAACAGAGCATTCTTTCTTCTAAGATTTAACATTCTTGCTTTTTTGTTGGCTGACTCACTTTGAGCACATTAGTTTTCAGACTAGGGGAGTGACTGCGTTTTTCAGATGGAGGACTTTTCTCTGTATAAGTTTCTTTGATGCTATACAAATGCTGTGTCCTTTTTAAGGATAAATTATCTGTTTATTACACAAATACATATTAAGGTTATAATTTTCCTTCTGAATACATCATACACAAGAAGAGGAAGGACCCACACTGAGTATAGTCTCATAACGTGTAGGGGGTTGTAATGGGAAGCTGCTAGAGGCAGTGGGAATTGGACAGCAATTGGAAAACAGTATATAAATAAAAATAGGAAAATAAAAATAAGAATTCTTGCTATATCATCAAGCATTCAGTTACTGTAACAAAGGAAGTATTATTGTCTCTTGTTTAAAGACAACGGTGTGGAGAGATGCCGCAGTGATTTAACATATTTAATAGAGAAATGACCATGAACAAACTACACTTGTATGAACAGCGCTAGCAACTGCAGCCTCCTGGAGGCTGGTGCAGGGATCCTCATGAGAAACACTCACTTAAATGGTTAATGTTTGCCAGGGTCAGAACCAGACACTAGACCATTGATTAGCCACATTTTTTTTTCATAACATTACTGGAACTCATTAATTAGGACATGATATGGAGGTGGCAGCAACATTAAATAGAAACTATTAGAATCATTATCCACTTTGAAACAAATGATTCATTACAGTGATGTCAAAGAGAAGTAGAACTGACTTAATTATCCTAAACAATGTTGAAGAGCAAAAAAGAAAAAACTTTTCAGAAGTAGCAGCATGCAATACCCACCTGAATCAAACCCAAGTGAATATAAGTCATGTTCATGCAGTTGAGAGAGGAGCCAGTCAGCTAGGATAGAATTTATTTGGCTCAGGATGCAGGACAGCTGGGTCAAATTCCACCCTCTATCTCTCTTCCCTTATGATCACTGAAGAAATATCCTGCAGGTGATGGCCCCTCTGTGCTTTCCTATTGCCTGGAGAACACAAACCTCCTGCAAAGCAGAGCCTGCCAAACACTTAACTTGCTTTCCTCTTGTGTTGTTCACATCAGCAGAGATGTGTAACTCGGATACTTAAATCCTTCCTCTAACATCCTGCATGGCTTTAGAAGGAAAAGCAAAGGGGGAAGAGTTGTGGAGAAATCAGTCTTGGCCTCTGACTTGACTTGCGTTTTTGAGCTCTCCGTCAAGAGCTCCCCTAATAAAGAGCCAGAGCAAGTTTAGAAAGATGAGCTCAACCTATGAATCCCTTGCAGAACAAAAAATGTTAGTACCGTGGCATCACTAGCAGAGGAGATGTTCTTTAAAAGCTGGATCTTAAAGTGAAATTTAACATCATAATGTTCAGAAAATTGGTCAGTTGAGTGGTCTAAAAGTGAACTTAATGAGACATAACACCCATGAAAGCTCTTACGGTATTGCTTTCTAATTTTGCATTAGTAAACGTTTAGAGAAATTAGTCTGCTGTTTTTGTTGGTTCACACTATAATTTATTATGTTTTTTGGAAACATCACTTTAAATGGCTGGAGCCTTGTAAGTAAATGAAATACTGCCAGGGAATCTCAGTCATTGCCGTGACAGCCTTGTGGCTGTGTCACAAAAAAAGAGATTCTGTTGCTTTGCAAATCCTCGCTAGCGTAATTTCAACGAGCGGCACGTAAAGCATTCGATTTTCCGTAGACCCAGTGGGCGATGGATTTCGCCCTAAGCACCAAGGTCTTTAAGAGCAGTTATGCTCTTGCAGCGCTCAACGGCGAAGATGAACGCCCAGGTGATCTCCTCCCGCGCCTGCACCTGCCGCCCTGGTGCTCATCCACAGGCGGCTCAGCTTATTCTCCACAGAGTCCTGTCGCTTTTAAGAAGATTAAACCGCAGAGAAGATTTTAAGGATTATTGGCCTATGTATGATCAGATCCTACCACTCTTACGGTGATTAAGAAGAAAGCAGCATTACTATGGAAAGAAAGTCTTTTTTTTTGTCACTGTCACACACCACTGAATTTTCGTGACTAAATAAAACATAGGCAAATCTTGAAAATGCACATTACCTGCAGCACCCTGAATTAAATTTCTTGTCTAAAATGTTGGCACTTGTGAGGATGCCAGTAAGGAATGCAAGGAATCTTACGGATTTTACATATATGTAATAATTTCCATTATAATACCATACTGGAAGTACATGAATATATATTAAATTGCGTGTTCTCCGCATGCTTTTATTTGAAATTTACTGTTTTGTGGAGAAGGGAATAAAACTGGCAGACCAAATCAGACCCATGGAAGACAGAGTGCTCGGACCTGGTCAGTTCTGCTCTTTGAAGGTCAATGTGCAGGGTTTAAGTTAACAGGAGCACATCATAAAAAATAGGGAGCTCCTTCTTCCTCCTCCTGTTGCTTCCTGCCCTCCTCAGCTGGCATCATGGGGACCCTGTCCAGTTTTAGGCTACTCTGATAGGTGCCTTTTCCCTTGGGCAAAAGAGGAGCAACTTCTCCTCCTCCTCGCACTGCTGCAGTCAAGGGTAAGTCCGTGGCTGTCATTGCAGCTGGAGTATTTGCACAAAAGCTAAAGAGTCAGGAAGCTGCCCTCAAATTTCCTTATTATTTACAGTTTTCAAGGTTTTTTTAAAGTTATTATTATTAATCAGGAATCCAAATCCTGCTTTTCCAGATGAAGAAGTTGCAAAGGGACCAGAAGAAGCAAGAAAAACATCTTAAATCCTCAGTCCTACTTGAAAGATCCAGGGAGTACAAGCACTGTTAGTTTTATTATCCCACTGATTCAATTTACTCCCTTGGCACAGGAGCTGGCACTGCAGGACACTGCAGGAACACTCATGGCCTCTCTTCCTTCCCATCCCTCAATGGTATTCCAGATGCCAGGAACATGGATAGGGCAAGACCACGTGTGCGAGGGCCGTGCATGCACAGAGAGGGATCCCTTGTGCAAGATTTCTCACTTCTGCTGCCTGGAAATCTGTAATTCTCTCACAAAAACTGTTCAGGTCTGAAAGGGAGGTGCTCCTGCCGTGGTGAGCATCAGCACCACATAAATGTATCATATATAACACAAAATAAAATACTGGATGGAGTGCAGCTATGTTGTTATTTTCAGTTCAGGTCCACTTTGGTAGCACTTCAGCTGTCTACGAGGTCCATTTTGGGGGCAGAATGAGACATCACTGATGGGAACTCACACAGCACTAAGACCCCCTCTCCTGTCTTATCTACGGAAAAGAATATTGATAATATTGACAACAGAGTCACTCTTTATTTGGCCCCTGAAGGGCCTTCTCTTCAAAATGAGTAGCTCTGTTGACTAATCTCTGAGCTCCTGGTACAGACTTTCTGCTTCCCTCCTAAATGGAGGCGCTCGCTGTAGCCGTCGCTTTGAGAAGATGAGATGCACTTGGTGCGTTGCTCCAGCTAGTGGGTGTTTTAAGATAATAGTGCCTTACTTCAAACAATTTATAAGAGATGACAGTACCCCTGTTTTCTTGATAGGCTGAAATCACATCACGGTTTCTGAGTGCTTTTCTCCTGCCTTTTGTATTTTAGGTCTCCATATGTCCATTTTAGAACCTTGGCCGTCGTCCTCTGTCGAGTTCCCCACTCTCAATTCCCCAAACTCTTCCAAAAGAAGCAATTTAGTTAAAGTCTCGCTCCTGCTACCCCCTTACCTTCCTTCCTACACAATTGCCAACTCATCTCTGATGCAAGAAACATTTTTTCCTTTAAATTTTATGAATTGTGAATTAAATGTTGCCTCCTCCATAGCACTTCTAAGAAATAAAACTGACAAACTAAGCTGGATAAGAGAGTAAACTAGAAAAAAGAAAAAATATACTGAAAATAAGAAAAAAAAAGCAGTATTATTAAATAAGTGCTGAAAAACTGCAGTAAATTCAATTTCCAAACATGCCAAGGTGTATGGATTTGCTGTATTAATGCATACGCTTACAGTGTGGTGGTGGCTTTCAGGATATGACTGAGGCAGTGAGGTTTAAAATACTCGTTAAATAAATAGCATTCTGCCCCTCTGACTGTGGTGTTTCAACTCAGACTTTCTGTTGCTCTTATTTTTCACTCTTTCTCCATCACCCCCCTTTTCTGTCTTTTTTCCCTTTCCTCTATGCTTCAGCAGTATGTCCTGCTTGTTTATGATGAGCTCCTCAATACGTAACAAAGTATTACAAATACTAAGTATTTATTTGATGCTTTTCAGCCAGGGCTATAAAACTGGGTGTTACTTTTCATATTCTGTAAGAGGAAACGAAAGCATATTTTACTTTCATGATACCTAAGGTCCCACAGTGTACAGAAGTCCCCAAAGATGCCTCCTGCTGTGAAGTGAAACATTTATTTAAATGGTATTTAAAACCAAATAGGACTTTAGCATTAGGCATTGAGTATACAAACCCCGCGTGCATTTTATTCTGCAGATATTTCAATACAGGAGCAATATTGTCTCTGTTTGGTGACATTCCCACGGTGCGTAATGGTGGCAGGGCCGAGCCAAATGAGCTCCTGGGTATTGGTTTGTGAACTGTGAAGCCAGGAGTACATTGCAAGGAGGATCAATTTTAATCACAATAATTGGCCTGTTCACTTAGTCATTCACAATGTCGGTCATGATGAGCAAAAGAAATTCAACGTTAAAGAAAAAAGAAAAATCAGGGGGTAGATTCAGACCTGAACCCTGGACGAAGTAGATCCTTACTTAACCAAATGCCCAGTAAAAGCAATATAAGTATTTGGTTCGCATTGCATTCAGAGCCTACACATCGCAGAAAGAAGTTAAAATGATAAAGGTAGTGGAGAAAGTGGGATATTTGCTAGCCAGTACATTTATAGATCTCCGAGGCAGAAGCCGTTGGCTACAGAGCTCTGGATTACGTAGCCCTGCGAGTGAGCCAAGCAGTTTGGCACGGGGGCCTCCGGCCCTTGCCCACTTTCCACTTTGCTCTTCGGCTTGCAGCAGCACTTGTTGCAGTGGATGGATGGTTTCTGTTGAGAGAATGGCAGCATTCGGGTGCACTTTAAAAAAAAAAAAAATTCTTTGCTCTATTACCATGAATTTAGTGATCGTCCTTCCCAGCTTATCTCGCCCAGCAAGACTGACACAACCACATAGTTGTCTGTAACAGCAATGTTCTGTAATGAGAAGCTGATAGCAAATTTAATGGAAAAATGTGAAGTTTCAGCCAAATCAAAAGCAGACTAAAGAAAGCGGAGTCCGATAGCTAAAGAAGATTGAAAAGTTTATTTTCATCCCCAAATATTCCCTTTATTTTCTTAATGAAAATAGAATAATGTTCAAACCTTTACGACCAATATTCAGACCTTGAAAATACTCTCTCAACTAACGAACAAGGGCCAAGGCAAGTTCCCTGAAGGGGCCGTCCTGTTTGCTGGCTGAAGGGCGATGGCCGGTGCAGGGCGGGGAGCCCGTGACGGTGCCGCAGCCGTGCCCGTCGGCGATGCTGAGCACGGCCTCTGCGCCACGACAGCGCCAGCGCCTCCTCAAAGAGC
The DNA here is from genome assembly GCA_013398735.1 of Nothocercus julius. NCBI lineage: Eukaryota > Metazoa > Chordata > Aves > Tinamiformes > Tinamidae > Nothocercus > Nothocercus julius. Next base: position 1,788,007 of record VZSV01000010.1, read on the forward strand.
TGATTTCACACAGATGCCTTTGTGGCTTCGTTACGATGAGCTTTTCCAATCAGGCAGCAAGTCAGTTAAGCATTTTCCTGCGGCTCCCGGAATTCTGTTTGTAGCCTCTCCGTAGGATTTTTGCACTTAAAGAAAGGAAACGGCAGATTTGTGTTCATGCGCAGGCAGCAATGGGTCGGCACCTATGGGAAGCATGAGTTGTTACGGCTGAAGCACATGAGAACACCTTAAAGCAGCTTGCCAGCTCCCCATAAAGCAATTGCCGTGTGATCAGTCTGAAATCATATAGCAATTCTTCCAGCGAGATGATAGAACATTTGGATTATTTTCCCCTCAATAAAAAGGATCGGTGCTAAGCTGGCTCGGGCTGCTTCCCAGTTTTGCAAAGGGCAGTTGCTCAGCTCTCTTTGCCAAACCTGTGCACTGGGTTTTCTGCAGCCGGTGCCACTGTGGTGCCAGCACAGGGGAGGAAATGAGCTGGAGGTCTGACCGATCCCCCTCCACTCGATGTGCACTTCTGTAGGAAGTGGCCAACCTAGCAGTGACCCACCAGCTTCATGCCAAGAGGGCCGTTTGCTCCTGGGCATTCTTTGGAAAAAAAAGTGCATAAAATAAAACCAGAGAAATCTTATTTCATCTCTCACTGCATCACAACTGATGAAGCATCCTCTAAATGTGGATGTGGGCTGCTTCTTGTTGGGTGAAGCAATGAAGCCATTTTACAGTTCTGCCAGCCTAACTGCAACAGGTTGCCAACCTTCAAGAGCTGTGAGAGCAGCCTGCAAGCCGGACAAAACTCTGGCTTGCGCATGGTGCAAAATGTGTTGCAAGTTGACCTTCCCTTTGAAGGCCTCTCTGAGTGGGAAGCCCAGTGGGAAGCTGAGGCCAGGGAGGGTAGGGGGAGAAGAAGGACAATTTGTGCTGCGGCTGCTGCAACTCAGAGCACCCCGGTGAGCTGGAAATGGCTCCAGTTATGACCTGCCCCTTACCATGCGCGTTGCTGTTTGCTCCTCTTTTACTGCACTGCAGACTTTAAAAGATCCCGTCTTTCCAAGAGTGATTCTCCAAAGAGATGTGCAGCAGCTCTGCTGGTGCAGGTCTCCTGAGCTGCCCGGTCCTCTCGTGTTTAAGGACGAGACAATGAGATGGCTGAGAAAGAAAAGGATTGCTGCATTGCTGCTGGGCCCATATGTTCATCATGTGCAGGGAGGAGAAGACCCTTGCTTTCCTTGGCTTATCTCCTTCAGCAGGGAAAAGCCACCGAGGAGCAGGAGGCCTAGCAGACCCTCATTTCCTCCTCCCAGCCGGTCTTTACTGCCCAGGAGAGGAGACCAAACTTCTCCCTGCTCTGAGGCCAAGTTGGCCATTTCTGTATCTCACCACGAATTAGTTTCTCAACATGGCCCAAAAGCAAATCTTCACTTTCTACTGGGTATTTGTCAGAATGGTTTGTGCTCTGAAGAAACCTCTTTTGCTCTGCGTTTGCCATTCCCTCGGATTGCTACAGCACTGCCCAGCACAGCAAATAACAACATCAAGCTCCAGAATAGCTCTTTTCATATGAAGAGCATGAAAAGGGTTCTTTTGTAGCACATGAATACCACCGACCAGCCTCGCTGCTCTGCTAAGCCGTTTCTCTGTTAAAAATACCATGAAATCTGATCTAAGCTTTTCCCACCTTGTCAGTGTGGAAACCACTAACGTCGCTGCCGTCTGCCCGGGTGACTCACGGGCGGCTGACGTCAGGCCCCGGGAGGCAGCCGGGCTCCGCAGCCGCTGCGTGCCCGGCCC
>VZSV01000010.1:1789832-1800542 GCA_013398735.1 Nothocercus julius
CTCGCCCCGACGGGCAGCCCGACGCGGCGCCGGCGCTCCCGGGTGCCGCATGGAGGAGGCGGGAAGGGCCGTCCCAGAGCCCCCCTTCCCTCCAAAGCAGCCATCAGGATGCGCATCCAAGTAGGAGCAGTGCCCCGCTCCAAGTCATCTCCCAAATACGGCCTCTCTTAGCCTGCACGTTCCCTGCTTTCTTTTTATGCCCTTCAATACCCTCTGCCTGTTTTCACTGCTGCCTTTGCACAGAGATGCCCTTTTGGGCTATATCCTCCTCTAGCCCATCTAGGTGCTTAATTTTGTAACCGCAAGGATTGCAAAATTTTGGGCAGGAGGCGGTCAGTATTGACAGCAAGTTCAGGCTTTGGCAGAAGCTTGAACTTCCCACCATTCCCACAGAAGCTTGAACTTCCCACCGCACTGCCGTAACGACACCACGTTAATGGTGGGATCTGTTCATGACTATCAAGACAAGCCTAGGAAGGGAGAGCTGAGCCCAGTGCCTGCTGCAGGAAGGGAATAAAATGCCCATAGGGGCACCTTAATGTACAGCAGCACCCGGAGACTCCCTCCAGGGCGGCAGCAATCACACATTGCCAGGAATGCACCTACGTCCCAAGCCATAAAGAGGAAATTCCACTGGACACACCACCCTCATTCCATTTTGATGTAAGGAAGAAACATAAACCACCATGTAAAGGTTTTGGATAAGGCGGACAAAGTTTGCATTTTTTTTTTATTAACCTAGAGCCTGAAATAATCCTGAAATTATCAGCTGAAATAATAGCAGGTTTCGCATCCTTCTAGTTGGCTGAATCCTTTATTTGGTGTGAAGAATTGGCTTTCATTCCAGTATTTCACCCTGACCAAATTAATACTTACATCGTTACAACACTTAGCGCCAGAAGAATGGTTGAAAACCTTCCACAGCACGAAAAAAAAGAAACACTGAGTAACTGTCGAGCTTGCCCTGATCTTGAGGTTCCTGCTGGAGAGCTGGTGAGGGCAGGAGCAGAGCTCACGGGGGCCTTGTACCCACGTGGTGGCCGTTCCCGAGGTGGCACCGATCAGGAGCGACGTCCACCAGTTTGGGATGCAGAGTGCATTCCCCTTGGCCTCCCTCTGTCAGCTCCAGCCCTAAAAATAAGGCTATTTTCTGCATGTAGACTCCATCTGACCATGTCAGCAGTTCCTATATCTTGTGCCCAGTGCCACACGTGGTGAAGCTTTTCAACTAGCAGCCTTTGGTTTTGGTCCTCCTACGCAGAGAGCCAAAATGTGACCCTGGGTCACTTTGGGTGGCAAAGGATTTCACAGCTGTTAGCAGTGAGGAGGATCAAGCCTGGCTTGAACTGGAGCTTTGCAGCTCCCGGGTTTTGTGGGTAACCTACATTTTGCTGGAGGCTGTGTGGAGAAGGAGAATAACGTGGCACATTTGTCAAGCAGCTTGAACATGGTGCCTCAGCAGCTCTATTGCAGATTCTAGGTCCTGTGGTGCTGAAAATCAGATATAAAGACCTGTTCCTGAGGCTCCCCCTTGTTCCTGTGAGTGCTACTGTGAGCCAAGCCCGTGAATTTGGTTTAGAAGATCGTTTCTTAAGTTCTTAGTCCATGTCGGCCTTGATTTACAGGGCAGTTTGTCAGGAACATTTCAATGCCACAGAATATTTCACAGCTTGCCATAAAGGAGAACGTCACGTACCAGATGATGGTGTTGGCAGAGCAGCCACGGGGTCCCTCACCGGACTCCCTTCCCTCAGAGCTGCTTTTGCCTGCCCTGTTTCACTTCGCTTATTCACCCACCGAAGTCCCATTTTGTCTCTTGGCTCTTGGTGTTTCCTTCTGTTCCCGTTTGCTCCCTAGAGAGCGGGGCCTGTGCAATCCCATGGAGGGATGAGGAGGCCATTGACCAACATCTCTGTAGTTCTGGTCAATCAGAAACAGGATGTTTGATGGGATGTGCCAGATCTTACGTTACTCTGCTTCTTCCCAAACCTGCACCGGTTGCGATCACCTGGGAGATGATCCCTTTAATGTGGTTACCTTTCTACAGCATAAAGCCTGTTCTGCTAATGGTTTCTTCCCATTTCTATTATTTACAAAAAGAAATACAGCAGTTTCTGCTGAGAAGACTCTTACTGTTTGCAGAGCTGTGAGCAAGGGAGCAGAGGGTACCAGGGATTATGGAGGGATTGCAAGGATTTCCTCCCCCCAGTGACCCCAAATTGCAATTTATTTCACCATCCTCAGTAATATTAATTTACCCTCATCATATTATCTGTATCTCCAGCTAATTACAGGTATCACTTCTCAGTTAAAACAAGGGACACACTCAAAATTAGCGCATCCTCCCTCTGCCCAGGGGACCACGTGAGGAAGTCGGTCACCAGGACACACAGACACACGACACTGTGCGACTGCTGCCCGCGGAGCACGGGCGGATTCCCAGCACTCCCACCCCGGCGGTTAACGAACATCCAAATCAGGGGAGCAGCAGCGAGATCCTGCCGAGCTCCCCAGTCCTGCTGGGTTCAATCTCCTGCCCCAGGCAGATTCCCAGTGAATCCCGGGAAGAGAGAGGGAGGCCGGACGCGGCCCGTGGGAGAAGAGCTGCTGCCATCCCTGAGGAGGAGCCCACGCGGACCTGGAGCGACCGTCTGGGGACGGTGTCTGTCTGACTTGCAGCCACAAGAGGCTTTTCTCACCAGGAGGCGCCTGAACTGGCTCATTCAACAGAGTGATGCTCTCTGGAGAGGTATCACACTGTCCTGAGCTTAAAGCCGAGGCTTGAAAATGTGGGGCTGGGAGAATGTGCCTAACTCAGAAGGGAAATAATGAGTGCAGTATCAGGGCTTTTGAGCTTTTCCCAATTTTCCAAACAAATATTTCCAAAGAACTATTTAATTATTTAGAAATGCTTTCTAAGAGCATGTATATACTCCTTCTCCTGGTACGTATGGAAACTTTCCCTCGTGGCCGTGCAGGTTACCCATCGACAGGTCCTGCGTTCGGAACCTTTCTGCTTCTGAGCAGAAGGAGTTGCTAAGGAGAAGGGCTGCATTAATTCACGTGTCACACTGACCTCCTGCTTCTGGCTTATTTTTTGTTAGTTTGCAAGGATAACATCCACTTGGTGGAAATCTGTAACTTGGTTTAATCATTTTGAAAGCATTAAAGCAGTGTCAAAATTAAATATTTGCAGCAACCCCAAGTTCTAGATTTTGCTTATAGTTACCAGAAGGCAAAATTGTCTTACTTTTGTAAGTAATTCTCACTGACTGAGCAAGGACCTCCCGAATGCTGAGTTCACTGAAGGAACCTTTGTCCGTATAGTTCACGTAACATCCCTAGTACAGACTTAAGTATACTTATATACAGCTCCTGACGTGCATCCTACAACCCTTCTCTAAGGTGAATAAGCCATTGTAAACTGTTTAATGGCAACATAATGTTATCCAAGGCTGACAAGCTGTATTTTTCTAACTATCCAAGTGGTTAAGCACTGTGGTATTCATGCAGAAATCAATTCATAAAGGTAGAATCAATGTAACACTTGTGCACATGTCTAAATAAAAAATATTGCGGAGCTGCTCTCTATTATTATTGTGCTTGTATATCAACTTTAATTCCTACATTTTCAGTTGATGAAACACATGTGAGTAAACAAAACAAACGCCGTTCTGCATAGTGATTATTCCTGAAGGCTGCTCTTCTTTTGAAATATTTTCCTTGGACAAATTTCCTTTCTATCTCGGTTTCTCAGGTCACATGCTTGAATCACATTGCTCTTGCAGGACTAGAGTGGCATTTTGCAATGCTCCAGGAATGTAAATGCATCATATGTTTTACAGTAAGACAGAAATGATTGTTTCCATTTAAAATGTGCAGCCTGAAGGAGTAAGATCAGAGGGGCTGTATTATAGGGCTTTGCCAAAGCAGCATTATTGACTCAAAATCTGGTTGTATCTTTCAGTAAGGGCGTAATTCTTAGCAGCAGATTTCTATTTGTTTGAAGTCTTGTTGGAGCATTTGGAGTTCAAGGAAAGAAGCTCCAGGTCTCTCGTCCAGCGGGTCCGGGCGTTCATGCAGGCAGAGCGGTGGTAGCTCCTGCTGGGCATTCCCAGATCGCGAAGGGGATGAACCTTTTACTGTGTCGAGCTTGCGCTGTTGGATTTGCACTGAGCCAAGAGGTGGTATTTGCATCCCTGCAGCGCCAGTGTGAGCACAGAAGTTGGTTTATGGCGAACACAACGAGGAGCCATCGTTGCTGCCAGCCCTGCCACTTGCAATCCACCGAAGGAATCCCAGCAGTCGTCTTGCAAGACCTAGGGCACAAAGTCTGGGGGCAGCTAATGGGGTATAAAAAGGTAGAAAGAAAATAAATGTGCTATAAATACATTAGAAGCAAAAGAAAGTCCAGGCCCATTTCTCAGTAAAGCAGGAGACAGCAGCAGGTGGCTGAATCTTTAAAATCTCACAGAGAAAATGTGACTTAATGCCATGGACAGGAGTTAGGAGCAGAGGCTAGAACGGGAAGAACAGAGTGAGGAAATGCAGCGGAGTTGGCTGTGATCGGATCACGCGGGCCCAAAAACGTTCAGCCCGGCGTACGGGAGCGTGTGGGTGCAGCAGTCGCCGCGTTGCTCGCGAGTGTCTGCCAGAACTGGGGACTAGGCTGATCCCAGAGGACTGGGAGAAGGGTAAAAATGATGCTGATCCTGGCAAAAGAAGAAAAGGTGATTGAGGGAATGAGGCTCCTGTGAGTTTAACATCACTGATCAGGAGCAAAAAAAAAAAAAAAAAAATTATCTGGAACATAGTAGAATGGCTAGAATCAATGAGCACATTTTTACCAAGAATAAATCATAGTAAAGAAATCTAATTTCCTTTGACAGACTTCTCAATATGCTGGTTATAGGCAAAGCTGAATATATCTAAATGCAGGGTACCCAGGAAAGTTGTAGACTCTCCTCAGAACAGTTCTAAGAATAGATTAGGTAGAGAACTCAGGCAACTGGGCCTGGGACTAGATGGCTTTCCTGACCTCCTAAAATTCTTTCCAGCTTTGCATTTGTATGACTTCCATGCAGGTTTGACTTTTTTTTTTTACTAAAGTAACAATATTGTACACTTAAGCATTTTCAGCCAAATGACGCACTCATTCACATTCATCCAAAGTGAACAAGTCATAGGGAATTTCATCATGTAATTAGAAGAAGTCCGCCCTTGGAATGCTGCCCTTGCAGTATATGAACATGTGCATACAAATATCTGCAGCATTTGGCTTTCTCTCTCAATCTCCATTAAAAAAGGTTGTTCCTCAAGGTAAACACTGATTTCTACTTGACCTTGGCCCTTTTTGCCTATAAAGTCAGCAAATCTTGATGTTCTCTTTCACCTAAGACAATTTAAGTTTAAGGTTTTTACTACAAAATGAATTGCTAAAATGAAATCAAATCCGCTAATAGATATCATGAGGTCCCCTCCTCAAATGCTAAGGCTATTTTATTTTCTCGTCTCTGGGAGAAGTCTAAATATTTCTCCCTCATATTTGATTTGTAAAGAGAACAGCATGGATTAAAAATAAATAAATAAATGAAACCATGCTGCTCCTTTGTGTAAAAGGAGACAGACATTTACTTGTCTGCAAAAGGCAGGTGAGACGCTTTGGGATGGCTGAGCTGTGTTGGACATTCAACCGTAAGCCAGAAAGGAAGTTGCACAGGGGCCTGTCTACAGCCTGGCCCAAATTAGAGAAGTTTTAATTCTGCTTAGCAATATCCGTCAGCATCCCTCCAGCAAGTTGCATCAGGAAGGCTTCGGGAAGCTTCTGGCGTGGTCTGCACAGACCTCTCAGCTCACGTCCCTCGTGTTTATTGCCCGTGCGGAATGGTGGATGTCCCAGACGAGGACGGCCACCCCAGCCTGGGGATACCTCATGCTGCCTCGCGAGGGCTCCTGAGGGCTGGGAAAACCCTGCCAGGCTGCATCGTTTCCATTGGAGAGTTTCCAGTGGATATTTCACCACGTAGCTTGAGGACCAGTTCTGGAAGGCCCTTCTGCAGCTTCTCTACTAGGCAACAGCACTCTTCCCTTCAGGTGCTCCTATCCATTAACCAAAACATTCAAATTTCTCAGGAAAGAAGATGGGACTAGCAGCTGAACAGGCCAGATTGTGCTATATGTTCCTGTGCAGTTTCATTTTCCTCCCCAGCACCACAGGGAAATATACTAAAGGGCACAGGGATCAAAAACGGCCTTGCCATTTGTGGAAATCTTGTTAGAATGGCCACAATTTTTTTGAGTGTAAACATTTCTATTTGGGATCTGACACGAAAAAGGGCGAAGGGATCAGTGGTGAAGGGCACGCACAGAGCTCGTCTTTCCTTCTCACAGGACGCTCAGGAAACAGCATTTTTCTAAGCTTTCCAAATGTCCATCGAGGACCAACTGCTGTTTGCTTCCGTTTAGCCCAGCTGGAGCTGGTCAGAATAGACTCGTTTTAGTTCAAGCTGCTCCAGACTCCAGCGTGCTGACGTTGGAGGAGATAAACAGAAGTCATTTGCTGATTCATCATAACAATTTTAATAAAATATGAGTCAGGATTTTCTTCAGTCGTGTAATCATGAAATTAGGTTAGCATAGCTTGCTGAGCACTTTGCTGCACTATGTGTGTTCCTGGTAGCATCTAATGTTCCTGTGGTTTATTTTTGGAAGGATAACCGGATTTACCAGGCCGCGTTTTCTCCTGTTTCCCATGGCTTCCCAATGAACTAACGTTCACCACTCTATGGCTCAAATTAGAAGCCTCTTCTTCCCTTCACTGGGCATTTTCCACAGCCTGTCACCCATGGGACCATTAAAATCTCCATCTAAAATCTGCGCTTCTGCAAAATCTGGCACTGGAGCAAAGTTTGCTGAATGTGCCAGGTGGGATGTCCACCCAAAGCTCTGTGCACAAGCTACAGGGCGTGGAAACACCTCTTTTCTCCCATTGCTCGTGCTCTTTTTGGGTAACGCACATTTTGCATCAGTGTTTTTTCTGCTAAACCTATCAGTGGCTGTTGCTTTCCAAGCGCAGCCTTGCACACACGGTACCCCTTCAATCCATCCCCCAGGGTCTGCCATCCTATCTGCCAACCTTGGTCTCCACGGGATTCCAACAGCGTCTTCCTACTTCCCTGCAGCTAAATAGGCTATTTCAGCCTGAAGTAGCTACTGTACAAGAATGACATCAGTATTTAAACAGATTTCCTGAGGAAATTTTTTAATGGTTATTTTTATTGCTTATGTTTGTGTCTTTCAACTTTTTCCTCCCTGGCCAAAGGTCAAACAATTATTTCTTACAGAGCAGAGCCTGAGCATCAGTACAGGAAAAGAGCTAATTCTGACTAATCTCGTGGTTTGGGTTGTTTTGCTTTCCATTCAGAGCGTCAGTGGCAGCAGAAAAAGTGAATTGCGTTCTGCAACCAGAGAGAGCTATTTTGGATCAGTGGAAATGTTCCCCGCTCCCGGCTTCGTGCACCAACTAGCTTCATAAATCTCTTCATATTTCAGAATAAAACTTCATAAAAGGTAACGGGAGCTAGAAAAACTCTGTCCTCAATGAACTTTTCTCCTTCCATTTCCTTCAAGAGAAATTTGCACATTAAGTGGTTTCCAAGAGCTCTCTTTTGCTCAGTAAGATCTGACTATCTTGCTACGGCTACCCAAAAATCAAAACCGAACGGAAAGGGACGGCATAAATCCCTTCCTGAAACCTGGCCGAGGGCTCAGCTCAGGGTGGCCTGAAACGAGAGAGGGAGTTTCAAGTGTTTTCACAGCCTTGTGCTTCCCTCTGGCACTCTGAAAAGGAACATTTGTATGGTTGTATTCGGCTTTTTTTTCGTGTGTGCGAAAGCCAAGTGAATACCTACTTAACCTGGAAAGGGCACTTCCTTTTTGCTTCTCTCCCTCATGTTGTCTCAGAAGCATAAGCTTAAAATTAAGGCCATGGGGATATTTTTTCTCTGATTATTTCCCCGGAGACAGAAAATGCATCATTCATGACAAGAAATTGGGGAGTTTTGAAATGAAAATGCAGTCCTGTGATGGAATTTTCCAAAGGTAAAAATGATTTTCTTCTACTCTACTGTACTGCACAGCACAGCACTAAATGTGTATGGTATCTCAGATCTAAATACACCTGAGAATTGGGGAAGTGTAGATCAGAATCTGACCTTTACAACTGAGCTCCAGCTCTAAAGCTTGGTAATCGTCATCATTTTAAAACGGCTTTTATTACTGCCACAGTCTGAACTCGTTCTGCACATCGAAATCCCTATGAAACTGCAAAAAAAATCAGAAGTGGGGCCAGACCCAATTGTTGTGGTTTAGGATGTAGGTGCTGTTATTCTATCAAAACATGACCTTGCATCAGGCTACCGGCCGCACGCTCCAGCCTCGGAGCTGTGCATTCATAAAACCAGGCACAGGGCACAGTTCCAGGCTCCTGTGAAAAATTGGCTGTGCTTCCAAATTTTTATTCAGCAAGAAATCAGTGCTGTGCGTCATTGGTCAAAAGATGACTAAGCTCTGGTTATAAATGATATAAATGATAAGGATTTACAGCCAGATTATCCCACTTTTACCCCTGTTGAGTAATACTTTACTTCTTAACCAATGAATTAGAGATAAGTGAATCTTCAACCTAGGTGTTTGCTCAAAAGCTTTGCTGACTAGAAATGTACATTCGTACGTGTTAAGTGCTTTCCTGAATTAGGGCCAAAGTAGGAAGAGGCGGCACAAGTCCAGGCTTTAGAGATCACTTCTTGTACATCACATCAGCAGAGGAGACCCGGCCTCTGAATCTGCCGGTGAAATCCTCATTTCCGAAACAAACAAAGTGCTTTGGGTAAAACAGTGGCCCTTGTGAGCTCAGTGGCAAAAGTCTCATCGGCTGGAGCGGATCCAGCATGTCATCATATAGGCAATGAACTTTTGGGCCATTTAACCATTTTAACACCATCTGTGACTTTTCTAGCTGTTGAAAAATTCCTGTCTTCTAGCCTAGAAATCTAGGTTTAGAAATGGGATCTTTCTCTGGCTATGCCCATTCATAGTAGCACAGTGACATCACACTGGCCCAGATTTATATCTGCCTCCCCCTAAAATGCGCAACGAGGTAAGGGCACAGTTCCAGGAAAACCCAGCTCTCCCTGCTGGACATTAAATCAGGTTTATCAGCCATCTGAAAACAAGCCTTTCGCTGTATATCAAACAACACGCATCCCCCTAACCACGCCATAGCTTTGGCAATTACGCAACTCTCCCAAAACTTAGAAATTTGCTGTTTTCAAAATGCAGGGAAAAAAAAAAAAGTCATCTAATTAATGAGTCCAATTAATCCCTCAATAGCTAGCTCAGTAGAGCTGGGCTTTGCTCTGGCACTGGCTGAGCAGCAGCAGGATAATTCCCCTCCCTCCCTATTCGGGCTCCTGGCCGTCCAGCTGGGCTCTGGCAGCCGGGAAGCGATATAGTGGGAAATAAAGTCATTACAGTGAGAATCGTGTTGCATGTTGAGTTCCTGTGTTACAAAAACTTCTTCTCCAATTTGTGTCTACTGTGGCACCTAGGAAGATAAACAGGTGGCGAATACTTGGTCTTTATTTATGCCAAGAAATTAAGTCGGTTCATGAACAGGGTTTTTAATTGCAAGACTATGCCCAGATTCATGCAACTGTTCTTGGGGAGAAAGAGGCGCTGAAGTTTGTTACGGGTCCTAAAATCTAACAGCTGTTTGGGTGATTTTTAGGTCAGATCTGAAGGTGATGGATTCTAAGCTTCTCAGAGCAAAGGTTGAAATCCTAATGTTGGGCAGCACCCAAGAGCAAGCGTAAAACTAGCTGGGTGCCGTAAGCTAAACTCCAAACATAGCGACCCAAGGTTATTATGTATTTCTGCCTATGATAAAATTCAGCTAAAATACTTAGGCAACCTTTTTTTTTGTCAAAGTATGCTCCCTGTTATGAGTCACTGTAGTACTAAATCTGCATTTGTTTTTCAAAAATAATTATGGCTTATCCATTTGGCATAGCTTCCCAGAACATCGAAGTGAATTATCCTGCATTTCAGTTATGTGTGCTTTCAAAAGCACACTAAGATGATAGACAAGAGAAGTATCACGTATGTGGTATTATGGTGCAAGGCAAGTGATCAAAAAAAGAAGCAGAAATGCTTTAAACTCGTTCTGCACAGAACTTTTTCCATCGCTTAAGTGATCAAGGATACTTAGGTCACCTAAGTGATGGAGGATAGGAAAATTTAGGAGCTCGTGGCTGGACAACTGATATTTTCAAGCTGCTGTTTAACACTGCAGTTGAGCTGGCCATGTCACATAGTGAGGAGCACAGAGGACCTGCATGGAGATCCTCTTCCAAAATTTGAAAGCTACGGAGACACTGAGCTCCCCTTGCCCGAGGGGAAGGATTAAGTAGTGCCTAAGTGGTGACATCGAGTTTTAGGGGGCAGCTTTGCAGTTCCTCGCGGTTGCCCCACACGTTTCCGGCCCGGCCTCGTCGCCTTGATGCCCCAGGGCACCTCGGCAGCCCCTTCGTCTCCCCTTCCCCTCATGAAGAGGCGCTGGCCCGCGAGTGGCGACACGGACAGCCCCGCCACGCTGCTGGGGCCACGAGGCCTTAAAACGGAGGCGGGGCGGGCGCGCTGCTCCCGCCGCCC
>VZSV01000010.1:1800877-1828610 GCA_013398735.1 Nothocercus julius
GGGGCGCCCGCCCCCCGCGGTGAGTGCGAGCCGGGGGAGACGGGGACGGGGCGGGCGGGGGTCCGGCCTCCTGTGGCGGTGCGGGGCCGAGCGGAGCGGGGGGGCTTCCCTTGAACTTGGCGCTGTCGCCCCGGGCTGAGCGCCCCTCAACTTCGGCAACTCGCAGCGTGGCGGGCGCCTGGGCACGGGCGCTCCGTGAGCCTCGGCGCGCACGTCCTCGCTGGCTGCTCGCGGGGCCGCGAGCTCCGCTGGCCCCGCAGGACGTGGCCAGGTCTCTGTCGCGCGTTAGGCCTTGCCGGGCGCTCAGCAGGTCAGTGACCCCCGAGGCTCGGAGCCTGCAGCTCCGCGTGCCGAGCAGAGCTGGTTTGCAGCCGCTCGTGGGTGCGGGGCTGGGCTGAGCTCGCCCCTCGCGGCAGGTAAACGGACACGCGTCCGTCTTGCGCCCCCGGCACGGCTCCCCGGAGCGCCCGAAAGCCGCCGCGAGTCTTTGAAGGCGCTCGCTATCCCCTCGGGAGGAGCGTGCTTGGCACACGGGCGCGCGCACGTCGTGCTCCGCGTGCGGCGTTGCACGGGTAGTTTGTTCGTGGCTCCCACCAAAAGCAGACGGGTAGGTATGAATAATGACGCGGATCGCAGGGAAGGGCCAAGGAATGAACAATAAAGGAACGAACCGGAGTTCTCTCCTGCACTCTGTGCTCTCCTTAAGCTCAAGGGTCACGTGTGACTTGTTGGTGGCCCCCCGGAAAATGGAAAACCCTCCCCTGGCCCTTCTGTCCCCCTGTGTGCTGTGACCACGGCACCCAGGAGGAAGGACTACAGGGGAGATGGCAGAGCTGGGATTTATTTCTTTGTCTTGCATTCCCATGGTTTACTTTAAAGAGGGCAATAACAGTCAGGATCTGCTCTTGCCGCAGCCCTTTGACCTCACGGCGTGGTTGCTCATGCACCATCCCCGCTCTGCAGTAAAGGCACAACTTTGCAGTAAATTTGGGTTGTTGCCTCATTGGGCATCAGATATACAGCATGATATTAAGGATTATCTGGCCTGTAATTATGATTCAGCTGCCAGAGAGATGTCTAATGTCTGCTCTTGTGAGCAAAAGCCTGAACGTGGATTCCTGGCCTGGAGAGGATGTGAACAGCTCCTGCTGGAGTTCAGGAGCATCTCCTGACAGGGGAGGCTCAGATAATGTATGAAACCACCAAAAACTGGGGAGTCAAGTGGCTCAAATTCTCTGAATCATCACATTGAAGTCACGCTGAAGTTGAGTTGTTTTGGAGAGTAAATTAAGCAGTAAATTATTCGGGCTGGCAGGGGTAATTCTTTCATTAGTTAATATTGCTTGAAGGAATGAAATTCTACCTTTGTCTGCAAAATATTCCGAATCCAGACTAGTTTCGCTGCCTTCCCGGTTCTCAGATGTGATCGCCAGGCTCTGTGCTCGGCTGTGGGGCTGCTGCACACGCGTGAGGATGACTGTTTGGGGCTCTGTCCTCAGCGCTTGGCCATAGTGAGAGCTTGGATTATTTCTGCTCAGCCTCCTTGGCAGAGCTTTGCTCTGTGGAGCACCCCAAGGTTGTTGAAACCATTTCTAAAACTGCCATTAGCCTCATAGGCCTCTGCGTATAGGGGTAGGATTTGTTGTCTGGATGTCAGCGATGCATATATATCTTATATATGAACTCCCACTGGTTTTAAGGGCACAGGATCAAGGCCGAGAAACAGTAATGAGATTTGTAGGCAAACAGCAAGAAAAATGTGGTCGTCCCACTGTAGGTCCCAAGGAATGAGGGATGCCTCTGTGGGACAGCTCAGATTTCATCTTTTGGCAGTGAAATGCCCAGTCACGTACATATTGGGCCAAATCGGCTCTTATTTGCACCAGAGCAGTTTCTCCTGGCGGTGGTGTGAGAACAGAATTTGTGCCACCGGGATTAAAACATCCAAATTCTTCTTTTGAAAGCTACAGTCTGGCTTTCTCCTACAGTCACCGAGAGCTTTATGCAAAAATAATTATTCCAAGCCCCACTGATAAATCTAAGAAACCATAAAATATCCGCAGTTTACCTACAGTCCACCAAAATGCAGCTGGGTATACCCTATGCATAGGGTATAGGTTATATGGAGAGAACATAACCACCAGAGACTGCTTTTCCTCCATATGACGCTGCAAACTGGTGCTGCAGATGTCAGTTTATGTCAACGTCAGCTGCTTTTCTTCTCCATTACCCTTTTATTTTGCCTTTGCTTACCTAGCAGGTCCTGCCTTGCCGGCATCCCATGTCACGCCAAATGCTTTTTTGCATTTAGTGACAGAAAGTTTGACTCGGTCTCTTTCAAAAGTTGATGTCCTCACCCGCAGCGGGGTCATCACACGGTATTGATAGTGAGGGAGAAGTCACGAACGTGCCCATCTCGCCGCAGGCCTTGCCCCTTTCCTTTGGTTTCTCATTGTTTTATCTTCTCTCCACACTCTGCTGGTAAGTGACATTTCACTCTTCCTGCACCACGGAGAGGCGGCAGTTCCATGATCCGGATGTCGCTGCTCTCATCCTTTGCCTGGTGTGGCCTGAGTGCAGTTAACATTGGTTTTGTTTCTTCACAGAACTCTAGGAAACATTTCAGTTACCAAAAACGTCTTTCCTAGAGGAATCCCACCTCCTACTGATACAGAACGACAAATAAGCTTTTCTAAAGTACTAAATTATAATTATTCCTCCTATTTTCCGAATTTTACAATGTGTCTCATAAAATTGAGAAAATTGCATCAAAAAGGAATACCACTGCTGTATTGTGCAGTCAGAGAATAGCTTCTTAATATGAGAAACATAAAAATTAATTTATAAAATATGAATTATTGTAGTTCATAAATATAATAAAGATATAAGCAAATAATTGAGGACAAAGTCATCTGTGGACAGGCATCCCAGTTTCCCGTATTATCAGTTGTGTGTAAAATAGTCGGTGGAGCTGCCAGCCAAACCTTGCCCAGGAGGCAGAAGCTTCTTCCTGGTCCGCCCAAGCCAACTCCGTGCTCCAGCAGAGCCTTGGCTAAGGACCCCGGGCTGCTTCCCGGCTTGACGTGGAGACTGGGCGCTGAGTTTGTGTCTCCTGCAATGCTCGGGCAAAGCTCCTGGAGGGAGAGCAGGCGCCTGCTCGAGAGCCACGGCCTCGATGGTGGCAGGACGGGGCAGCGGGACACGGCAAGGTCGTCATGGGCACGAGCGTCTTCCTGTGGTGGGTGCCCGGAGAATCCCGCTGCAATCCTGCACGGCTCAGCCCTCCTCCCGGGAAAGAGCTGTGCCCCGACGGAGCCGCGAGTGCCTCTTCCACAAAACACAGCTATGGGCAGCACGTGACCACCAGGAGCTCAGCTGGCCGCTTGGTTGTGTTGGGGCCCTTCCAGCCAGATGTGTCCCCAGCAGCTCCCCACCTACCAGCTGCTCTTTCCTTGGGCCATCCTGGTGCCACTGTTGTCAGTCGCTGGGATTTGCCTGATGCTGGTGGGCCCAGGGGCCTGTGCAGGGTTCCTGGGGAGAGCTTGACTTTGCAATCCCCATTTTCCTCTGAAACAGCCCAGAATTTGACTGTTGTGGCCCTCTGTGTAGCTCCTCTGGCATTTGAGGAGGAGGGAGAATTATGAAGACAGTTGAGAGATGGAAAAGGCGGCTTGTTCCATCTCCAGCTTGCCTGCTCTGCTGCAGTTTAGTCACAATAATGAGAACTTCTGATAAGTGAGTTTCAAATTGAGTCACTGGTATCTAGAGGCAGTAAATCGATTCTGGCGTTATCTCGGAGCGGGGCCGAGCAAGCGCAGAGCCTGGCAGGCCCAGAGGGGATGGCGAGCAGGGCATGAGGAGGGCCCTGCGGAGCCCGGGGCGCGTGTCGGGATGGAGCCCGCGGAGCGGAGCCGGGACTCGTGCCTGAGCTGCTGCTCCATGCTCATTCCCACTACTTCCTCCTGCTCCTTGCGCACAGGAACACAAGAAGCCTTTGAGAGGAGTCTGTCAGTGCGGGCCGTCACCATTTGGAACTCAGGAATAGAAAAATAGTATCTCTGAGATAAAATGCAAACGTTGATGCAGTAGGTCTTGATTGTTTTGATTGTTGTTTTTACTTCAGATAGATAGAATAATCCTGGAAACTGTGAGTAGTGAGTGAGTGATGAACGGCTACGCTTTCTGCTGTAGTGACTGAGCCAACAAAAGGTGTCCGTTGAGCAAAATATCCCAAAAGCCAAAGCACTTCATCAGTCTCAGCTGCTGCTTTTATGAATGTATTATATAATAATGGGTGTTCTTCTAAAAAAAATTATAAAGGTCTCTCTCTCTCCTTCCCCTAAATATCACAAGGGGAAGCCATTAATTCTGCTCCAGTGTTAATCTCTTCCATCATGATGATGTATCCATTAATGGATATCATATATCCATTAAACCTTCCACCCTCACACAGAAAGAAATAACAATTATTCATCGTTGAAAAGACTAAATGAACGAATTTCTCTTTTTTTTTTTTTAAGTAGCTATATATGTTTGTCTGACTTCTCTTCCAGAAGGCCAGCCTTCACATAGTAAGCCTTCTTTATCTAAGCAACCCAGAACCTCTTTTCTTTGCCATGGAAGACATAACCGGCTTCACATTTTCAGACTAACTGGACCTCAGCTCTTGCCAGACTTAACCCTGTGTTCCTGGCTGCAGAGAGGAGACCTCACTGCACAACCGTGGAGAGCAAGTCAGGGAACAAGCTCATTCAATTAGGAGCCCATGATGAACTGGAAAGCAAACTAGAGCTGCAGACAGGTGCTGGCACAAATGGGCAGAGCAACAGAAAGCCAAGCACTCGCTGCTGGTGGCAGCGAGGTGGCAGTGCCCTGAATCTGAATTCCATAGCATGGTGTAAAAAAAAACCCACAATATTCCTCATAAAATGACTAATGCAGCCCGTACATCCATGGGCTATTATTTCAGGTTTTCCTGCAGATTGTGCATATATTTACCCTCAAGTCATACTTTCAAAGTTATCTTTACTCAGAAGCATATCTATTGTTAGTGTAAAAGGGGAGATTGTGGGGCACCGTGTTGCAGCAAGGAGTAAATTTGCGGCTATAAGAAATCACGTACTGCACAGCCCCCCATGACACTTTAGGGAAACATATGCAATATTAGGAACTTTGCAGGAGAGGAGGCTGGACTTCGAGTCTTTAAGAAGAAGCCTAGAAGACTACCCAGCTATCAGCCTGTGTTTGAAATGAATAGCTGATGCAAAATGTGCTTTTATGACAGCACACAAACATTAACAAGAAAATACTTACAATTCCTGCATAGCCATTCAAAGGGGCATTCTGTGCATGGAAATTAGAGCAATAGGCTGGGTCCTGGGCTTACTGTAAATAAACTAGCAACCTAGTTTGCCAAGAAACAAGAACTTCCTGTGATCTGCCCACGTTTTTTAAAAGTACTGGAAAACATCTCCCTGTTTGTAATGTTTAATTTTGTTGAGTTGCTATTGGTTCTAATTCTGTTTTTGCTTGATTCCATGATGTCCTTGCTAATATATGAGTCTGTAGGTAATATAAAATGCTTTAATCCCATAGAGAAAACAGCAAGATGTTAACATCTTTGCAGAGGATTAAGCATGACCTGAAACCCTGAGTCTTTCTAAGCAGTCCGGTACCTTTCCACCGAGAGCTTTTACCTTATCATTTGTGACTTAAAAGGCTATTGTTGTGACTGCAGGCCTGCCAAGCCGTAATGCATGATTTATTATGCACAGCAGGTGACTGGTAGTTAACATTTATCTCAAAAAAGAACTGTTTGTTTTTTGTTTTTTTCTTGCAGCTTTCCCTGGGAGGTTCATGTTTTTATCAGTGACAAGATGACAATTCATATTTTTACCAAAGGATGCAGTGAGTCATCTTATTAACTCCACTGAAGTACACGCTTGGCAATAGAACCGCCACGGTAAGTCCGTGGGATTTTTCATTCTTCCTGGAAACATTATTGAGGAATTAGTGGTATAGTATAAATTTAGTAGAACAATTGGAAATTTAGTAGAATTAGTGGTATAGTATAAATTTAGTAGAACAAATAATAATCTTTACATAAAGCAGTAGCTTCTCGGTGATGACCACAGGCCAAAATAGACCAAATATTGTATAACACACTGTTTTTTAATATTATTATTAGAGGAACAGATGTTACAGGACAAGACAGACTATGCCACAAACCGTGCTGTTTACTAGGACATGGTTTTTTTGAACCTGGGTAGTGTGTGTGAAGGAACCTCATGCATTCAGGGAACTTACATAAAGCCGTAATAAATCTGGCCCTGAAAATGTTGCCATATGAATGAGTTCACATGCACCTTGAAGCAAGTGTGAGACATGAAGGAAAAATCCGGCATCCAAAAAGAAACCATCTCCAGGATGACATAACATGGACAGTGTATTGGTATTGATCACCCAAAGCAAGCTCCTTGTTAATTTTGCTCCTTATTTTGTCCCTCCCCAAAGTCCCAAAGCATCTCACCAATACCCTGTGACATTTCAGTAGAGGTCCATGCCACTTGGGTCCTTCTCCAGCTCTGCAACAGAGGAGATCACTGCTGCCCTTGTGCCAAACTGTTCTCCAAATGGAGTTTCCTGGGAAGAAGGGGCAATGCAGGTGCTGCAGGACTGCGTTGCTTTACCTTGTGTCTAGCTAGAGGAAAAGCAGGACACATTTTTGTTGGTAAAGCCTCTGATTCTCTTCTGTCTGCTTGTTTTTGCCCTTGAAAATGATATTTTGTGGCACAGTCCAAGCAAACTGCTTTGTGCTTGAGCATATTTGCACGCCACACAACCTTATCTCACAGGAGAAGAGCATATGGCCTTGAGTTATTATTTGTTATTTCAGGGTAACTAGATGGTAACTGTACTGAAAACTTATGGCAACTCATGCGTTATCTCACGATAACAGGATAAATAAACAGTCTCTTCACTGCATGCATTAACATTAATGGAAGGAAAAGCTCATGAAAACCACTGTTAACGAATTTAAACATGTCCCCATTTAAGATGCCCCAGATGCGTTTCTGCTTCTTCTTCTCTCATGCACATTTAAATTATAATTTAGTGTAGTATAGTATATACTAGTATACATAGTGGAAGGAATATAGTATTCCTTCCACTTTGATATTCTTGTCTTCAAAGATGCAGCTCTGTCAGCTGCAGTCCTTAAGTCAGTGAGCATGCAAAGTTCTTTAAACACCTGACTTAATAGAGAAATGTGTCTTTCAATTAGAATAAAACCTAAACAAGATGTCACAGAAATCATTAACAATGCATATAATGTATAAGTAGCAAACCAGTGCAGATATCTAAGGGGAGAAGGAAATGGTTGCTTTGAACATCTCTGGAGTAAACCCCAAATGGTTGAGTGCAAGACTGCTAAGGTGGCTGAAAAGGCATTTTAGTTAATCTGTAAAAAGTCCCCTGGCAACTGATTTCAGGTGCAAACAAAGGTAAAGACAACTGGAGCATTAAAGTATTCAGTATAATTGTGGTAAAACAGACAAATCGAGGAGTAGATAAAAGCGAAGGGAAGAGAAGGGAGCTAACACAGCTGCACAAAAACTATTTCAGATGTGTTCTGCTTGAGAATGCCAGCACATTATGAACTCTTTGAAAATACACTGAAGCAGCATTATAGAGTATATAAAAAGAGAATGTTAAACAGTTTATGGGTAAAATATGAGCTAAATTTGATGAGAATGTCCTCTAGACTGTAAGTATCTGTTTCTATGAAAGTTGAGTGGAACATTAAAGATATCATTAGCCTAGCAGGTTTTCTTGACTCAGATGTAACGCCAAATCTGCATTTATTTTTGAGAAGAAGCAGAATGCTAGGAGTTGCTTAACCACATCTTCTGTCATAAAAAATACCACATCCCTCAGTAAGAGTTTGGATCAAACTCTGCTGAAGAAAATGAAAGCTCCTGGTTTCAGTATATCAATAGCAGGAGTGTTTTGAATGACCCCACATTTCCAAAACATTTTTTCAACCACTTCATCAGCTGAAGGTGAACACTGAAGGACAAATCAGAACTTGGAAAAGGGAAATACTCTCTAAGGCTTATAATGAGTGGCATGTCAGAAAACATAAATCTGATCCATCTTATTCTGTGCTTCTCTAGATAGTATTTGTAAAGAGGAACACTCTGAAAAGTATTTTTCTTCATTCCTTTATCTGTCAGAGATGTTAAATCAGGCAGGATTCAGGGTCCTTTATAAGGATATATTATAATTACAAATTCCATAAACAAAGAACTAAGATAAATCACTAGGAGAGAGTTTCTGTAAGTTACAAACACTACTTAAGCAGAGAAAAAACAACTTTTCAATACACATTTTCAAAGACTGTTTGTTCCACTCACAGTCACGCTGCTAGTGATTATACATCCCTCCGTTTGTCCAAGGACTTCAAAATGGGAAAACACTGCATGTAAAGCATATGAAAAGAAGTTAGATACCATATGGAAGAAGTTACACAAACGGAAATCTTGGATAGTGTGAAGCTGGCCAGACTAAGGAAGGCCAGGGCTGGGGGATGCAGGTGGATTTTGCTCCCAGAGTCAGTGTCACACACACATTTATCCCAACTGGCGTAACGTTGCTGCTGCTGGCATCGGGGCTGGGAG
The DNA here is from genome assembly GCA_013398735.1 of Nothocercus julius. Taxonomy (NCBI): domain Eukaryota; kingdom Metazoa; phylum Chordata; class Aves; order Tinamiformes; family Tinamidae; genus Nothocercus; species Nothocercus julius. Next base: position 1,809,556 of record VZSV01000010.1, read on the forward strand.
ATACTTTGGCCTCCAACGATCATCTTCCATTGACTCGTCCTTTAGCAACCCTCAACTATAGGATTGAATCCAAGACCCTCAAACTTCTCATCAGTGGCAACCAGAAACAAAGATTATGTCCTGATTTCTCAATGTTTTTAAACGTATGGTTAACGTGGAGCACATGGTTAGTTCCAGTCTCCTAATGAGGCCAGAAAGGTTGCGTATGTTCCCGATTAGCTTACTTTGGGTCTGAAACACTACCATGTGAAAAGCGACCTAGTGATACTGCCAAGCCATGTATTGGTTCACAAGTTACTTGAAATTATTAGAATGCAATATATTGAAATGCAAATTATTAAAATGCAGTATATTGAAATGCAATATACTGAAAACAAGGGAAAGAAAATATATGAGAGCACACATGTATAGTCACTACTGATCAAGAATCAACACTGTAGGCTTTACAGGCATGTTGCTACTCAAATATGTTGATTATTCAGTATTTTACTTCATTTACTACTCTTGAACTGTAGCTGAAAAAACAAATTTTAGCCTGTGCTGAGCATGTCTGGCTGTGTCATTGCTGTGTCTGCCCTGCTGTCAGATGTCCCAAAGTTACTTAATCCATACCCAGTTCATGAAGCACCGAGCGCTTGAGGGCAGGGAGGGAACCACATGGGCTCACAGCTCCGCTCAGGTGTCTTCAGCCACTCCAAACTCCATCTTTACGGCCAACAAAATGTGAGAGACACATTTCAGATTTCTCCAAAATTTCAGATTTCCTGATTGCTTCCTCCTGAGAAAGAGGCATCTGGTCAAGCAATCTGTCTTACACACGTCCTTAATTTGAAGTGCACAACGTTTCTTTTAAATGAGACACCCATACACTTAAATGCAATTACATCTCTGTTTTGTACCATGATTGAATATTAATTCCTTTCGACAGAGCAGGGGCTGATTTTACAGCTACCATTGGGCTGTAACTGAGAAGACAAACTGAACTGTCACTAAACAATGATTTTCCTCTCCTAACTCATCAGCAATTTCTTGTGTTTGCTTAATATATTATCCTTGTTGCAATGAACTCCCACAAACCTAAAACGGTTTTCATAGTTTTCTGTGGAAACTTGCCATTCTGCTCTGTGCAGGATTAGGAATACCGTGCTGTTTAGTTCTATATTCATTTTGGATGCCCAAGCAGAGTGTTTCAACAGTGGTTGCAAAACCCCCTTTACTGTGTAACAGCTGACATGATTCTAAAATAAAACTCTTTTCAATTTAAGTGAAGTATCTCTGAACTAAGCATGTAGAGACCCAGCTCGCTAAAACAAGTCTTTATAATAAATAAAAATTATAATATTTGTGCAGAAAAAATGCAGTAATCAGAGTCATTTTCAGTACGTATTCCTGCAGCTATAAACTCTCTGTCAAACAGCAGTTTCCCACATGTTGAAGGATATCACTTGATCACTCTGAATGGCAAAGAAATGCCCCAAACACCTGTATTGCTAAAGACTTTTTACTCCCATTATCCCATTGAAATAATATCCATGGACTTGGGGAAACTCTTAGCCCTCTGAACAGGTCCAGTTCTGTACCTGGACGTTAATGTCAGGAGACAGTGATATTAAGATGTGCATCTTTCAATACACCATTGGCATCTAATGTTTTTCTTCTTCCTAGCTCCTAAAATGCCCTTCTTATTTACTTAATTACTGTAATCACTCCTAATTATATAACGGTATGATAGTATATAATTATATTCATAATATGCATTAAATAACATTTTAAAATTAAAGTGTTTCCCCAATGCTTAAATCATTAAGATAGAGTATGTATATGTTCAGTTTGGAATATTTAAGAACCAATATCGTGGGGTTTGGAACATTTTTTTCTCATTAGAAAATGAAAATAAATAATCCGGGTTAAGGTCTAACTGCCTGCTAGATATGATATAAAGTTAAGATAACTTTAAACAGAGGAGTTCCAAAGGCTAAACTTTATCCCATACCTTCTATAGGCACACTCATACCTTCTTTATAGGTTTCCTTGGGAGATTTTATTGTATCAGTGCAGACTGGAAGTGGTTTTGTTTTCAGTTCTGCCAACTAGAACTTGCAGCATTGGTAGATTCCTGTGGGAGACATAGTTAGCTGTAAGAAAAAGATTTTGTCTTGAGAAATAGTGTGGAAACAACATAAGATTTATCCAATAGCCAGTTCCTAAGCCATAAAAAGCAGTATGAAGGGATACACACGTATAGATGAGCCCTATGGGCTAAAGTACATTCCAGGCATATCGCTAGCTAAACAGTGAACGTGTTGCCTCATTATTGATCTGTTAAAAGTAACATTTGGTCTTTCAGTAACTCTCAATATGTAAGTCACTGAAGATAGAGGCAGATTTCCCAGCAAAACAGAAAGAACTGAATTTGCTCATTTTGCTTGTTATAGCTCTTTACAGTGAAATTTATTTGGAGTTTCATTATAACCACCAGGTATTTCACGTCATTAACCTTTGAGTAGTTTTAAATGAAATCTGTATAGTTTACTACGTTTACTTTGAGTCATGGATTCTACAGTAACACAATGGTCTCTCAGTAGGATTAAAATCTAACTACATTAAAATTCAATTAAGAGCCCGTGACAAGTGCAGTGGTTGACTCAGACAGCTAACTTCTATTTCAGTGTAAAATGATCTGCTTTGTCACTGCACCGAGGAGGTAGGATATGTATTTGTCATAACATAGTAAAATGTCAGGCACTCTTGTATTTGAGCAAATTCTAACATTTTTCTCTTAATTTTTGTTTCTACCTAGTTAGCCTACTGACTTCACAATGACCGAGGGCTTAGACCACAGGTTCAGTAGTCTCACCTGGGATCAGATTAAAATTCTGGATCAAGTGTTAACTGAGGTAATACCCATACACGGAAGAGGAAATTTCCCAACACTGGAAGTAAAACCAAAGGATATCATTCGTGTGGTAAAGGAACAGCTCATCGAGAAGCAAATTGCTGTTCGGGATGTCCGCCTGAACGGCTCAACAGCTAGCCACATCCTAGTGAAGCAGAATGGAACCAGTTACAAGGACCTGGACATCATTTTTGGTGTCGAACTCCCAAGTGAACTCGAGTTCCAGGTCGTTAAAGAGGCAGTCCTAAACTGCCTGTTGGACTTTTTGCCAAAATGTGTTAATAAAGAAAGGATCACTGCTCAGACCATGAAAGATGCCTATGTGCAGAAGATGGTCAAAGTCTCCAACGACCACGATCGCTGGAGTCTCATCTCCCTGTCCAACAACAGTGGCAAGAATGTAGAATTGAAGTTTGTTAACTCGCTCCGACGGCAGTTTGAGTTTAGTGTCGACTCCTTCCAAATAATCCTGGACTCCATATTAAGTGTTTACAGAGAAACAGACTGCAAGCTGACAGAAGACTCTCACCCCATGGTTATTGCAGAGAGCATGTATGGAGACTTCAATGAAGCAATGGACCACCTAAAGTACAAACTTATTTCCACCAGGAACCCTGAGGAAATCAGAGGAGGCGGCCTTCTAAAGTACAGCAATCTGCTGGTTCGTGACTTTAAGCCAGCAGATGAGGCTGAAATTAAATCCCTGGAACGTTATATGTGTTCCAGGTTCTTCATTGATTTTCCAGATGTTGCTGAGCAGCAGAGGAAAATTGAGTCATATCTGCGCAACCACTTCATTGGGGAAGAGAAAAGCAAGTATGACTACCTGATGACTCTGCATGGAGTTGTAAATGAGAGCACAGTCTGTCTCATGGGGCACGAACGAAGACAAACTCTGAATATGATTACAATTCTGGCTTTAAAAGTACTTGGAGAACAAAACATCATCCCCAATGCAGCCAATGTAACGTGCTACTATCAGCCCGCTCCGTATATCAGTGACAGAAACTTCAGCAATTACTACATTGCTCATGGACAAGCACCTGTCATCTACCAGCCATACCCGTTTCACATACCCATGCAGAGCGGCATGGTGTAGTAAGGCAGTACCTTCCTCAGCACTTACACCCCTCTCTCTTCCCACTCCTCTCCGTAATAAAGGCCTCATTAAAACACGTTTTATCATCACTTTTATTTCAGGACTTCTTTTTGTGCAAGTTGCCAGTGTTACTTGGTTGGGCCATGTTGAAATCACTATTAAGCAGATCACAAAATTAGTAAGATTGCAATCATTCTTCCTGATGTGTTTGTAGCCCTAAATGCGCTTGAGCTGTACTTGTCTTTTGGACAAAAAGAGATGGATATAAATGATTCTGATTTTGTAAGATGAAACGCACTAAGTTCTAGGTCCTGAAAAAGTTCTTAATCAAAATTTAAATAATGAAAATGAAAAAGTAAGCCATTAAAATACCTCTTAGTAGAAACACCTCATTTTAAAAATGATAGTGTTCTGGATACACTGAACTGACAGGATCATCCATCGGTTATATCCATTCGGCACATTTTGAAAATACACACTGGTCGACTGTCTCTTGGTAGCTCTGCTCTGTAGATCTGATAACTCCCAGTAGAGACCGGAGGCCGGGGCCTTGCTGGGTTAGCAGAGAGCACCCCTGCCAAGAGCAAACTCCTCATTTTTCGAGTATCTGGAATTTCCACTGAGTGAGAGATCCGACTGCATAAGTAATGCGGAGCTGGGCCCCGGCATCTGACTCGCAGGTGATGGAAGTTCCATGAGCTGCACCTATTCTGATTAAATTTGTCCTGAAAATCAAGGAAACAGAATGATAAAAGTGAAAGCTGAGCACATAAGGGTTTTCTTTCTGTTGTTAACTTGCTATTAATCAGAGATGCTTAGTTGTATAATAAATGGAGTCAGGAAAGAACAGAAAAACACAACATAGCCGAGGAATGCATTATATTTAGGTATATCTAAGTGACATTTGGAAAAATGTTTTATACTAGTGATGTCCTGTATGTGTTTAGATATCTGCACACATGCACCAGTAGCAAATGAAAATATCTCTTATGATCAGGAAGTAAAACATTAGTTAAAGCTTCTGTGTGTGCGTGCGCGTGCGTGTTCACCAAAGAGACATTTTAAATGTGTCACTTAAGTGCCTCTCTGTGCCGGTAGCTCCACGAAAGCTCCAACGCAGCCCCCGAGCATCACGCCAGACACCTGAACCAGAGGAGGGTAAGTGAAGGAGAAGCCCTGGGCGCTCCACGCACTGGGAACACGGAGTTTGTCCCGCGAGCGGCGCCGCTGCCGTCGGAACGGGCAGGTCCGCGAGCGCCGCGGCCAGAGGCTCCGTGTGCCGCAGCGAGGCCGAACAGCAGGGAAAAGACGCGCGGAACGGACGGCGCTGTCAAATCCCAGCCCTCAATGGGAAATCGGAACAGATCGCTTTGTAATTTTTGATGCTTAACAGGTCGTATTAAGAATTCATTCCTGCTCCATCGTTTCACATCCTGATGATGATTTTTCAGAATATTGGTTACATTTTTATCTGTTTATAGACAGACATCAGGTCTGAAAAATTTATGCTACTTAGGAAAATGCTTGATTTATTTTACATAGAAATGTGTTATGTACCAATATTTTAAATAAGACATTTCTCACATTTCGAAGGTCCCTGGCGATCTATTTGCGGGGACACGCAGCCTCCTTTAACCCCCTTACAGGCCTCTCCAGTAGAACAAAGCGTTTCCCGAAGCCACCTTTGCTGATTGTCATCATTTAGGTGAACCTTCTGTAAAATATAATGCAAAAATATAGTGCAGAGTAATGTATGAGAAATGTGTGTACAACATAAGGATATATTGATCTGTTTGAAGGGAAATTCATTTTATGTGGTGTCTTTGAAGAATATAGTAAATTGTATTATTTTGCTCATTTTCAAATATATCCAAATATGTTCCTTGCCTAAGAACACTTTTTTTTTTTTCACTCCCGGTAGTATTTTCCCTTTATTTAATAAATTAGACAATTCTAATTTCTATGTTATCAAATATAGCCATGCTATATTTGCATTTAACCACTGTAGAAAATTCCCCCCATCTGAAACAAAATAGAGTGAAATGTGGTGGAAAGTTTTGTTTTGTTTTTAAGTTGAGCTGTTCAGGTTAAAGTGGAACCTTTAATTTTAGTTTGCTATTTGCCAAAATAGCAAACTAAATAAATAGCTCTATGAACGTCTGTAAGAGCCTTACTGAGATCAGGCCCTGCTAATGCCTGTGCTTTGACATCCGGCCCCTGCGACCTGCAGAAAGCAGGTCTGCCAAGAAAGGAGCATTTTAACACATCGTGTAAATCCGTTGCGCCATTACCTGCAGAAATATTGCCAAAATAATTGTGTTTTGTTTTTGTTTTTTTACCAACAAGTAGAAACTTGTAGCACTCTGTAAAACAGACTATAATTCTCTTTTTGAACCGGACACTGCGAAATGGGCCTGTGATGATGAACTGGCTCTGGGTGTGTATAATCCAGCCTGTCCACGTGTACAGCAAGTGTGCATTTAAATTTACCTATTTCCTCCTGCTGCATCTCTGTTGGTACATCCAGGTTAGACCCAGAAGGGCTCACTGAAGTCCACGGTGGTAGTGGGAAGAATCTCCTGACGCTAACGGGCCTCGAGTGAGCCCTGGGGAAGAGTAAAGTACCTGCAGGTAGAGGCACAGAGACACCAATATGCAAGAACCACTCAGGTATAAATAGATCCTTTGCGTTTATTGAAAAAGGTCTTGTATTCCTTACCTAGAGGCAATTCAGTTTTGAAGGTTATGTGAGATTTATGGTTTTATATATGTAAATATATATAAAATCTCACATCTCTACACATGCACCAACAGTTAACAAAAATCTAATGTTTTTAAATATTTCCTTCCAAATGCTTCGGCGATACCTAGCAGCAGTTTTGGACTTGGAGTTTTTTGTAAGGTAATAATGATTCTGGAAAATAATATTAAAATGGGGACACAGTTGTGCACTGCTGCTAGTGAAACACTGATATCAATAAGTAAGATGAAATACTGTAACCTCTTCTCCAGTTATTATCTATTTTACTGTGTGCAGATATGAATCAACAAAGAATTAGCTGAGAGACTTTTTCAGTACCAGTATCCTGAGCTTCACGTTTACATTATATCATGTTGTTACAATCTGGTTAATAATTATAGTATCTGGAAATTGTAATGTTGATTTTATTTAGTCATATAAAACTTCTTAAGGTTTACAGTTTAAAGTAATCTAATGTTGTCAGGACTTAAATGTTTCAAGTGCTTTCCTAAATATGTCATTTGAATTTTGTGTTACGTTGTGAAAGGTCCCTTGGAAGTATATTCTTTCTGGTAGTTCCTTTAAAATGTAATCTGTGAGCTTTATACTCCACATATTACGAAGGTTTTTGCGACGGACAAAAGAAATGTGAAACTGTCCTCAGTCAAGATGTTATATTGTCTGTTGTGTTACACTGATCCTCCAGATCTGTAGAATTACCGGATCTGATTTACCACTGTGTCACTCCAATTTTCCAACTGTGTGATTTGACTGATGTTAGAGGAATTGCATCAACATAAATTTGCAGTTCCACAGTACTGTACTCCATATGCTTTTCAGAAATATCTGGAGAAAGGACAGCAGAGAAGGGTTAGGCCGCTCAGCAGGACCAGGATTCTTGAAGTTCAGGTGTCGTTTGCTCTGTTTTTCTACTAAAATAAATAAAAGGAAGGGCATTGAGCTGCAAAGCTGTTACAGATGAGAGAAGTAGTTCACTTACTGTGCCATCTAAAGCTGTTGAAAATATTGTGATGCTAAAATGTGTATTAATCACACAAATCTGTAGGTCATTAGTCTGCCGTGTTGACTAGTGCCTTTGGGTATTTGGGGAGCGATCATTAAAATAACTTTCTTGTTTAACGTGTGGTTTGCTTGTAATACATTCGTTAGTCTGATGAGACGTCCGTTCTAGCGGGCAGACTCCTTTCTGGGGGTGTCTAGAAGCCAAAATGGCATAACAGAACTGCAGGGAAGAGCGTTAAAGATTTAATTATGGTTTGTTAGGCCAATAAACCACAAACTCAAAATTACCACTGAACCACAGGCCAAACTCCACCCGCGTTTGCGGCTGCTCGGACTCTTCTGAATGTCCTGGGTACATCTCAGCAGCGAGTTTGTCAGATGAGCTTGTGCCAAGTACTCACATTTTAAGTGCCTCGATATATATTTATATAATAAAAACGTGACTGTCTTCTGCATAAATAAAACAAATACTTAAATTGACAAATTATTTGACTTCACATATGTCTAAAAATACCTGTGACCTCCTCTGGGAGCACATTCCCGTGAACCTGGGCAGCGCTTCCCTGCTCCGGATGCCTCTGGCGGGTGACCCCTGCCTCCCACCACCAAGATCCTGCTGGTTTTGGAAACAGGGAAAAATCTTTTTATTTGGGAAAAATCTGTGTCTCTTCTCCCTGCTTCAGTGATGCTTATAAATCTACTCAAAATGCTCTTGGACATTTGATCGTGTCCAGCAGGCAGGGCACAGGATCGCACGGCACTTTAGCACTTCACCTTCTTTAAATTTATGCTTAGACTTTCTCAAAACATATTCTTTTGCCTAGTTTTTGTCGAGGAATGGAGCAACTTTGGTGAAAGTCTCCACTTTCTCTCTCTCTTTTTTTTTTTTTCTTTTACCAGAAAGAAAAATTTCAGCATAATTGATGTTCCTGGCCATTTCTGTTGTACAGTCAGATTTTTAATAATCAGCTTTGAGACACGACTGAAAAGAGGAGTGGAAATGGGGAAGCGGCTCACCTAGGTGCTTCTCTTTCCTGCAAATATTCCTCAGCTATTTCCCCAAGGAATTTGAGAGCTGGGTAATACCTGAAGGTCATTTCATTTTCCAATCACCAACTCCCTCCCATTTCTTCTCTTCCATCATCTCCATCATTAAATACTATTTCATAAGCAAGTGATTTCCTTCTAAGTAGCTGCTTCCATATCCAGCTCCATTTCATCTTGCACCGTCGCAGAGCCCGTGTTTCTGAAATTCCAATTAGTTACCATGGAAAGCAATTCAACGCCGTAATAAACAGAGTCTCGGGCTGCTCGCTCAGCCACACATTGCCAGGAGGAAAAGAAACGCAGCCCTCGAGCCGTGGGTCCGCACACCCCGCTGCAAATTTTCCCTCTTTGCTCAGCATATCCAGCTGTGCCCGGCCAACCGGCCTGGTGCTGTCGCGCTCTCTGTTAAGCCAACCCCATGGACGCTACTGCAGCTTTCATGCCATTTATACCCAGAATTTCTCCCTCCTGTGTTTTACCAGCTCCTGACATTTCCCAGACAACAGGCAGAAATTGCATCCCATAGTTTTGCCTAAAGGATAAAAATTGATGTTAAGTGCATCTCTCTTCACTGCATTGCCTGCTCGTCCAAGGCAGTTCTCAGGTAATGAAATTTTCCAATAAGGAGTCTGGATTCATTACCTGTGCTGAACAGCTTATACACCCCATCAGGTAGGAGCAAAGAGCTGTGAACTTCTCGTATTAAAGTACAAATAACTCGTTATGCTTCTTCAATAGTTGATTAAACTGTAAGTTACAGGCCCAACACTTTGTCATGTTCCCAATCAGAAGAGGCAACGAGGTGGCTTCCAGCCCCACTGTTGCAGCTGCAGCTACGATAGCCTGCGATAAACGGAGCTGCTCTAACACAGCTCTAAATAATTGATTCCAGGGATTATCCTGTTTACTAAATAATGCATTCGGTCAATCAGTTTCTCAGCTCCTACTGCAGAAAACAACACGGTCAATCTGTCTGCATGTCAGATGTGCCCGCCAGGCAGCAAACATGTACTTAATATGTATTTCCTTAATGCTGCACAAACAGAGATATCTAAATGTGTGTTTCCACGCTGCTCTGAATTGTGAGGTGGAGAATCTGCCGTGGGCTCCAAGTGGAGCCACAACACGAAAGCCGGTCAGCGGCCGAGAGCCACGCAGAGCTCCGGGGAGAACCGCGTTTGAGGTACAAGATTGGCTGTCCTTGGAGTCAGTAAGAATATTAACAGTCAGAGTATAAAGAAGAGCTATAAAAACATAATAAAAGCAAAAATATTTTGAAAATACAGCTGCAAGAGGCTGGGCTGAGCACGTACTCTTGCACCCCATAGGTTTTCAGGCAGGGGCAGCAGTGGTTGGCTCCTTGCTCTGATACCTGCGAACATCCAAAAGCTTCAAGTTAAGTTAAAAAGCTTAAATGAGCTTTGTAAGGGGTAAAAGGGAAACATTTTTGCTCTTCCCTCAAGTCTCTTTCCTTTACATTTTTCATAACAGCATCAAGCAATAGGCATTGATCAAAACCAAGCTGCACTTGGAGCACCTGCAGATTAACAGCAGGACGATTGTTCTTCCTTTGGGTCCTTCACGAGGCATTTCTGAACACGTCAAAATAAATGAAAACATTAATTTCAATTGCAATCAACTACCAAGCAGGTTACCGACTTTCCTGCTGCTCAACAGGACGGGAGCGTTTCCGCCACACGGAGCTGCGTCCCCAGACTTCCCCAAGGCCACTCGTGTCTTCTCCTCCGTCGGGTTTCCAGCTGGGACCAGGAGCCACTTGCGGAGCAAAACTGACACCCACTTGCTGGGTCATTCCCCACCGCAGAGCCCGGGCTGCTCTTCATCACGCCGCCAGCTCTGCTCCAAACGGTGCTCGCGAGGCCACGGCCGTCACTACAGTGCTGAAATCGGACACTTTCTGCCTCCGAACTGATTCCTCGTTTCGAAAGTTTGGCAGTTACGACACCACAGGGAACCTGAGCTCACAGGATACAATCAAGCGTTTGGGAAATTTAAAAAACATCATCAAGTGAATGCATTAGGAATGTTAATTACCAGAAAATACAAAAAATCTGTGGGTACTTTGGCTTTTGCAGTGATTTTGACTCAAAACTAGCAACGTACTCAATACATGTTTGCATTAAGAAACATAAGAATAATGGTTTATTTTTAAAAGCTACAGCTGATTAATCAAATGTCACTTGGCCGGTGGGATCTCGTCCCCAAACCAAAGAGACTGGGTTGCTCTTTGAGCTCGCGCGTGTAGCTGCCGCCTGGTCACTGCTTGGGCAGAGCCGTAACAACTTCCACCCATTTCCCTACTCTTGGACAAATCCAATAACAAAACAACATAAATAATTCTGGACATGACCTTTATGGCTGGAAGATACCGTCCGCTCTTGGCTGGTTTTTGAGTGATGCTCTTGGAAACCAGCTCCCTATTGGCAACACCCCGAGCAGAGAACGGAACCCCATTTGCTGCAGGTAGTGCTGTATCCTCAATTAATTTATCTATTTTTAAGTGTCGTTATTATGGCTGCTACTATTTTATTACTCAACCATTATTAAATATTTGCGCACTCTCTCCTTTAACTTCTTTCATCAATGGGCCAAGGCTTTGTGCAGCATCAGCGTGAAAATCGACATAAATCCACAGAAATGTCGCGTCCTGATAACTGTTGGAATATTTTTAGAGTTGGCATTGTCCAAGCAGCAGTTCCCTCTGAGAACAGCTTTTCAGTTGAAATGACAGAGACAAATTTGTGCGCTGGGTACAGCATTTTCCTTTATATCTGTTGGAAAATATGACACAATTTATTACTGATTTTGCTCTGCTTGCTTTAATTTCATTAGGTTTTGAATCATTTTAGAGGGCTGGCAACCGGTCAAAAGGATGGTCAGGTTATGACAGGTTGCCAAAAATCGGTGGAAAAGGCCAACACTGAACAAACAAATCCTAAACGAATTCAGGGGATGACGTCTGGGCTGCAGACGTTGCCCCGAGCGCTGCTGTTCCCGCTGTGCCCAGTGCGGCGCAGTGGGTCATCCGAGTGCTCCCAGCGGCTGATCCCCTTCCTTCCTGACCATGCTGTGATAATCCACCTCCCTAAAACCGCAGTCGTAATCTCCTCCTCCGCTTAGGCATATGCTTTGAAAGAATTACAAGATCTAGGGATATTTTCGCTGCTTGCTCAAGGGTTTCTTGTGGACATCTGGTGAGCTCTTCCGGGCCTGGGGAGTCACAGAGCAGCAAGGCAGAGCGTGCGTTTCTTTGGCTGGTGACAGAAGGGAAAGTCAGAGCTCATCAACTGAGATCACTTTTCTGTTCAAAATATGATCGCTCAAGTCCGTCTGCACAAGGGAAGAAGTCTCATCCACGGAGACCTCCTGGAAGAGGAAGTCTTCCTCTTGAACTTGACCTCCAATTAGCAATTCACAAGGGCAGAGTTATTCCAGATGCATTTGTGATCGCTGTAAAAGCCAAAGCCGTATCATCCTTGCAGCGTCGAGAGCTGTAAACTGGGCACGTATACATTTCGTGTGGTTCGGGCTAACAGTAATTGAGTTCAATTTTACAGTACAATAATTTCAGAGTTATTTTTTCCAGTCAAGCTGTAGGACTCAATAAAAACATATAAGAAGAGTAGAGTAAATAAGAGAATAAGGAAGACAAAGTTATTTTATTATTGTTTATGGTTGCATCGGGGATAGTGTGAAAGCCAATTCTAAAGCCACTGGGAGTCATTAGAAACCCTTCCTTCAATATTAATGGGCTTTGGATAAGGCTCAGCCTTCTACAAACATGTTTCTACTTTTCATTTAACATGACTGGAAGATTTCAAGATTACTTTTCATTTAAAAAGGTGTATTCTTCTCCCTGTCTCTTCTCTTGGTCTCCCTTTTGAAGCCTCCTGTCTGATTTTCACTGAAAAATCTGCTTCCCTCGTCTGAGTCAGCTTCAGAGAAGCCTGGAGCGAAGAACTAAATCCCCAGCTTCTGCTCATGAGTTCCTGCAGGCAAAAAGGATGGTGATCAAACTCTTGACATATTTGCACATGGAGTATCAGTGGAAAGCCAAGGAAGAAGGATTCAAGTCTAAGCTGGAGCCAAATTCAATTTTCCTCCCTTCTGAATTTGGCTTCAGAGTTCCAGCATGGAGTCCAGGTCCAGCTTTCAAGACGACACCTGCACTTGTTAAGGGAGTTTTCATTCATGCTCAACTTCCACCAAGCATAATTTGCTCAGATCAGATTCAAAACAATCTTCTTCCCGATATTTAACAGGTCCCATTAAATCAACAAGTACCTGCATATTCTAGCTATCAGAGCAGGATTTGGTAACCTTAGTTTTTCTGATTGGGGAGGCACAAGGAAAATACTTTTGACATTTACGGCTTCTGCGCATTGACTATAAAAAAGGATCCCGCTAACTTGCTTCTCTCATGGACAATAATTCCATGGAAATATTGCTGGACATTATTATTTATAGTGTTTTAGTCACCCTGGAAACAAACTAGATGCTACCAGACATGACTTTTAACACAGCTAATTATATCATTAGTGTCAGTACCACTTAACAACTCGCATAAACCTTCCTAAGTCTAATGCTGGCAACGTTGCTATGGGAATGACCCAGCTTTGCGCCTTGGTGGCTGCGTGCGCAAGACGAGCTGATGCCGCGGCGAGCTCTAACGGGCTACGTCTTTGTGCCGCCCTTCCGCAGGCATCGGCACCGGTTGCTTGCAAACACAACACGCTTATATTGGAGCAGGAGCTCCAATAGCTCCAAGGCTACACGAGGACTCTTGCCCCAAAAGCTGGGGACTAGGGTTTCTGTTTCCTCCAGCTAACTGGTGACCATGCCACGGTTGACACCGCTGATTAGGCAGCAGTGAATTTATCGTGTGGCCCCAAGAGAGCAGTGCCACACGCCCAGATGTTTCCCCAGATGCTCTACCCCAAGATAAATGATCTTGGGCGCCTGGATCCCGCAGGATGCTCTAGCCTCAAAGTGCTGTGTCCCGGTGCAGAGACACCACCATAAGCCCTGTGTTGCCGATGGCAGATCCACCATACATCTCTGACTACTTTCCACCCCTCTCTTGGCTTTTCCCGGCTCCTTGTAGGAGTGTGGCAGTGCTGGTCCATGACAGTGAGGACGCTGCGTCCCAGCCGTGCCAGGGCAACCATCAGGGTCAGCTCTGCAGGCAGCCTAGGCCCTCTCTGCTTGCACACAGGCACTTGGAAGAGGCATTAATTACTAGAGTTAATTAAGTTTGGGAATTGAAGATATTTTATTATTAAACTATTACATACTCAGTGAAGCCCCTTTCATGGACAGTTTTGGGTTAAAACTCCTGGGATCAAAAACAAATCAAAATAATTCCTGAGCTCTCTATCTGCTAAAAATGCCATTTGGGGGACAACAAACCATTCATAAATTCAGTCAAATTTTGTAAGCAATCTCTGCCAAAATTAAGAAGTTGTCTGCCTCAAAACATTTCATGTTGACGTTTGTACGTGCAGTGCTTTAGCCTTTTGTTTCAAAAGAATGCTTCCATCTCAAAATTTACTGAAGAAAAGAATTCATTAAAGGAAAGAAAAGCCCTGAAAGCAGCGAGAGCTTTCCTTTCCATTTGTCTAGGACGTTCAGCTCAGCCCAAACTACGTCAATCAACATTTTTAGTTTTGTTCCCCGCTGACTCAGAGCGATCTGGAGGACATTTCCGTGGGAGTCCGGGCCGTTAATCACCCAGCTGCACCCTCCGTCACTCTTGTGGCCCAGGCCCCGAGTGGGGACACGGCCACGCACGTCCGAGCAAGCCCGGGAAGCAGCGCCGCTTCCGTGCTGCAGGGCTCCTCTTCAGGACACCCTTAGTTTAATATCAAAAGCTCTCAAAAGTAGCAATAAGGGCGGACTGCAGTGAGGAAGGCTGGCTGGCTGGGGTCTGCCTGCCAATTAGTACCTGTCTTTGCTTTATTTCTCTCTCCCGCTTTACCCCAGCTGTACGAGCTTCTGATTAATGAGAGCAAGAAATTGTCCAAGGGCTCGTGCCTGGGCTGCCCCTGCTGCCATGGACTTTGAGAGGAGCAGCGTTAGACCAAGTGTCAAGCTCCTTGGAAGAACCGGCCTCCAGCGACAGGGACAGAACCCTCAGCAGATCTTAATGAGCGCAGCTTTAACGACTTGCTATGTGTTTAATTCCAGTCTATGTCATTTGCCCTGCAACGGAAGGGATCAGCGCTCTTTAATTACGGCAGAAGTTGCAGCTTTATTCTTCCGAGTTCATAATAACTTCTCTTATTTTTCCCTCAATTCTAAATACTCGGGGCCAAATAATTACTGATGGTTTCATGAAATTTAATAGCATTATAACATCCTCCCCCACCAAGAAAGTTGGTTTTTGTTTCTGAGTAACAAGTGAGCAGCTCTGTAATGAGCTAATAAGTGATACTTGGGGGAAAAAAAAAAAGCTTATTAAATCCCTGTCCTGAAGACTAAACACATCAGCTCTGCACAGAATTGTCAAGGCATTTTGCCTAAGGAGTAATTTTTATGGTTTGACTGCTACGTTTTAGATCATTTATCACGTTTCAGCTATTTCATAAAGATGTTGTCACCGAGACCCTGCTACTGCGGGAAGCAGATGCCCGGCCCTGGATGCACTTGGACCAGCAGATTCCTCCTGTCTTATCTGAAGGGCAGGAAGTGGCTGAGCAGGTGGGGACCACATAGGGGCTGGGAGGACAGTCGGGGGCCGAGTGAGGCTGGCTCTGGAGCGTGGGGGGTTTTGCACTGTACAAGTTTGAGGTTTTGTTTGCCAGTCCCTCGGTGAATCCCTGCATGAACCTCCATGCATGTTAGGAGATCTCCTGCCTATCTGTTTCGCTTCACAAATGACTATTGGAGCAGAGGATTTACATGTCTACACAAAGCATGTGGAACAGACCACCAGCAGTCACAAAATATGGGAATGCAGGCACTTTTTGGCAGGAAACTTCCAGTTTGCCCTCCCCGTGTTCCCAAACCACCACGGACTTTTTGCTCTGCTGCACATGATCTTCACAGCCTCCCACAGAGACTCCCCTTGATGCATCCTGCTTCTCCAACTGTTTCATCCCATCAAAGCAAACAAAGCAAGACTTTTCTAAGACAGGAGGTTGCAAAACAAAACTGCAACTTTTTTTGCATTTTTTTTTTGTCTTATCATCTCAGGGAAGACGTCGTCACTCCTCACGTCCTTCTGGCAAAGCACAGCAATTGCCTCCATACAATTTCCAAAGTTAGAAATCTCTCGGGGGCTACTGGGGGGACAGAGTATGGAAACAGGAGGGAAGGCCCTGCAGAGGATGACCTGCAAGCTCCTCTCCGCAGAGCCAACCACGGACCACAGCACTCTGCTCTTTCAGACCTTTCGTTTAGGGTGGCACAGAGAAACGAAGACAGCAAGGGGCTGGAAAGAAGAGAGAGATGATGGCAAGAGCTAGAGATCCACGACCACACGTTCCTGTCCTTGAAGTCTGCTCCCCTTGATGCTTTGGGGAAGTCACCTAACGTCTCGGTGCTTGGCTTCCCTAATAACGTCAGTGGAAACTTCACCCATCTCCTGGCAGGTTATTTAAACTGGGGGTCCTCAGAAGAGGACTGCACAACCTGGTCCTAGGGATCAGTTTTGGATAAAGCACCATGATTCAGGTGCTCTCAATTGCAGATATTTCCTTTTTAAAGCAGAAATTTGAAAACAGCTTGTGAATCAGAGAAGATGGTTTAAAATAAGGAAAATGGCTGAACAGACACAGAAAGTAGATTTATCCCTGCCCATTAGCGATAGAACAGCAGCATCTGGGGATGGTGATTCTTCTCCTGGTCACATTTGCACTGGGCTGGGGGCAGGGAAAGCTGGCGCAGGTGAACGTGCTGTCCGGTCACCGGGATCACCTCCGACGGCGGCCGCTTCGGCGCATTCCCAACGGGAACGCGCGTGCTTCGCTTTGGGAAAGATGGAGAGCTCCACCAGCAGGCACTAACCCCCTGCACAGGCAGGACGCCTGGCAGCGGGGCCCCTTCCAGGGCGCTGCTTGGCCACCAAGACGCCCGCGGGGTCGTTAGGGAGGCGACTCGCAGACGAGCGCAGAGATCCAGGGTGCGGCGCGCGCCCAAAGCGCCAGGAAGGAACCCAAGCGCTCGCTGCGCCTTTTTCAACAAAACTAACCGTGTGATTTTGTGGAGGGCAGTAAGGAATCGCTCTTCAGAGGATGAGGATTTCATCACAGTGGTTTAACCACAGTGTGATTTGATTGTGCTTGCATTCGTCTTCTTTAAGCCTAATACTGCATTTCTGAAACATTTGCTCCCTGGGATGGAGCCTGCTCGGTGCCACCCGCCGCAAGGGTTACAGCAGCGCAGATGAAGTCCCACCAGCCCATTTTTTGGGACTGTTCTTAAAGAAAGAGATAGGAAAACGGGCAGTGTAAACACAAAGGTGCCCACAGAGCCTCTTTGCCACTCACCACTGTCCCCCCCGGGAAGTCTCTGCCCCCCAGGTGTTAATTATTCCGAAATTGAATCCAGCTGAAGAGCACCTGCTCATCAGTCACGAGCCCGCCCGCATCCTGTTTACATCTCAGCCGTGTACGTTGGTGGAAAGAACACGAATAAACGACTGACTCACAATGTCTTATTTCTCAAATTTCATGCAGTTTTAGTTTTCCTTGTACTTCGCATTCAAATACTTGTTCCTTTCATAACCTTCATTACACATTAGCAAGAATGCATGCGGACACAAATAGCTCTTGAATTTATAAATATGGTGCAATTGATGTATTTTATTTTACAATTATTGTGATAAACGAATGGGATATTTCAGTGATGCTTGAGTGTGCTCTGTAAGTAATGCCTCTCATTGTCCTTTAATTGTATGTAGCTGGTAAATGAGCTTTAAAGGTTGTATTAGTATTCATTAGGCACAAGCTACCATACATTTTCAGCAAAATTAATAAAATGTAACTGATTCATCGGATCAGGACCGAGCTGAGTGGCAGCCCAGAGCAATGCTCTTCTCTCACAGGTACACGTTACTGTTGCTTTGCAAACAAAGTCCAGTTAAAAAGCTTGCAAAAGCACTGTTTCTAGTTAAATCGTGTTAAATTAGCATAAGTGTGTGCATTTACCAATTTTCTCACTAATATTTTTCAGGATACAGTCCTTTGGGAAGCAGAGCTCGAGGTCTTTAGTAGCTAGTGTAGGATTTGTGCCAAGTCTGTTCCAGATGCGCTACTGCCAGGTGATTAATCCTGCCCAGAAGTAAAAGTTCTGTCCATCAGCTTGAGGATATTTAAATGAAAATTTACAGAGGGCATAAAAGGTGGAAAGGTTGCAGAATGCATCAGGCTGCTTCCAGTGCATGTAAAAAATGTCAGCGTGAAATTGTATTAAAAAGCAACACTATGAATCAGGAAAGCTATAAAAATCTCCTTTAAAATAAAACGTATGCTAAGAAATTCAGAATTTGCAGTTTTCATCCCACCCTCAGGTCTTCCCAAAAGGTCTTTTAGAACAAGCCAGCACAGAAAATGCATATAAATATGGGTCCTAGCTTAAAAAGGGCAGCACTTGTCGGAATAATGATGTATCAGATGTATAATGATGTATCAGGAATAGTGATGTATCAGATGGTGAGAAAAGTTTATAGCAGGAAGATTATACATGACAATAAAATAGCATGATAAAATTCAGAATTTAAGACTCGCTAGGAAGCTTATGATTATCTGTATGATTTTCTTGAAGTGGACAAAAATCCACATCTTGTTAATATACATGAAAAACTTGATTTCCCAGAACTGCTTAAATCTCTGCCTGGACAAGCAGCAGGAAGAGCAAAGGGCAGCGTGGATGGAGAGTGACAGAAGTGACACCCTTTGCATGAGGGTGGCAAAGGCACCTGGTGATTCCTGCAAATATCCAATTATCCCCACACCTGGGGGAGCCACAAATCCCCTCCCCAAGCCTTTGAACTGGGGTTGCACCCCACAGGGTGTTGGATTTGCCTCTAAATCATAGCAGAAAGTGGAGTCATAGTCATTTGGCAAGTATAATGTACCCAATATAGAAGGAAACAGGTTAAGCAGATAACTCGACATAAATATTTAAATGGCAGTGGAGTAGCCCATCTTATGTACTGCCTAGGGATTTAGGTTGATTAAATGAAGTCAGCCTTTCCAACCCTGTCATCTGCGAGTCTGTAAATATTC
>VZSV01000010.1:1828705-1874799 GCA_013398735.1 Nothocercus julius
AAGGGGGAGAAGAAAAAAAAATTACTGTTTGTTTTAGGTTACAGCAGTGAGGAATTCAGTCATTTTGTTGCTTGTTTAAAGGTCTCTGAATTTATAAATAAACTCTAGAAGGGGGAAAATCTTATGAACCTTTTCTTATTCCATTAAATTTAGGATTTGAGCTAATACCCCCCATATTTTACTTCTTTTTCCTGGAACGGGAGGGAGCGTCATTCCCTGGGGTCGTACTGGGTGCAAGTGAGGTCCTGTGTGCACATTTTAATGGCAAATGACATTAATGCATGGAAAGACCAGCTTGAGCCTTTTGCTTAACTGACATCCATACTAGAGGAAACTCTACTGGTTTTAATGGATTTCTTCTCCAAGTACCTCCCAGGTTATGTCTAGGACTGAGATGTGACGCACAGGTGACACGACGATGACTCAGGTGTGCTGCTTCCTTGGCCGCGGGAGGAAGGCAAGGACGATGTGCACTAGCACAAACGCTGCTTCTTTTCTGAAAGCAGAACAATATTCCCTCCAAAGTCTTTACGAGCTCTAACAGCTTGTCCGTCCTCCTTCCAGGCTAACGAAAAATGGCTGTACCAGTATTTCTCAATGGCTTAAGTATCTACTTAGATGTGAGCCCATGCAGAGAAGTGCAGAGGCTCAGCCAACACCGAGTAAAAATAGAAACACTCTTTAACTAAGAGCTTGCACTTACTGCATGACATCTGGGTGCCAGACTGGTTTGCTTTGGAAGGGGTTATCCAGCAATGGTGTAACTCTCTCATTGCTGAGGCTGATGGATTATAGGATGTCCAGAGAAGCAATGGATGCAGGAGGAGACAAATTCCCAGCTGGAAACTTCTGGATAAGTGAGCTATGATCCAATCCTATGTACGGTATAAAGGGAAATAGAGCTGGGGGACTACAAGTTGACCATGAGCCAGCAAGGCAAAGGAGCCCAGGCTGCCCCAGAGGCTGGAAGCAGCTCTTCAAGCAGGAGCCGTGGCGTTGCGACCACAAAGGACAGCACCAAGACCCAAAGGAGCAGAGCTCCGTCCCTCCAGCTGTCCCGTAGCCCCACACAGACTCGGCCACCTGCTTTTTGTCCCTGGCAAATTTCAGTGCAGGGGAAAAAAATCTGTCCCTAAATTCTGGAAGGTTTGCAGCAGAAATAACCCAACTATTAGCACCAGGAAAGCGTAGGCTTGACTCTTCCTACATAGGCTTTCTAATAACAATATCCACAGGCCCAAGTTCAGCTCTGGGACAATTAAAATCATTAAAGTCACTGCATATGAATCATTGCATGAGATCCTAAAAACACTTTCCTTGCAAAAGATAACACATAAGTGCAGGTTGCTATCATTAGCACTGTGGGAGCCAAGGGCTTTGGGGACTAACTCTTTCTAGAATGTGACTCTTCCCTTAAATTAAGGGATTTTGGAAACTCTGGAAATCCAGCATCCCTTGGCAGATACTCATTCATACCTCTTCAGTTAGGAGGATTTCCTTTCTTAATCACACCACTTAAAACAATTTTTTGATGCAATTCGTGATTGACAGACTTCTGAGACAATTCCTGAAAAGTTGAGCAGTGATAGGCGTGAGAATTCAGGAAGTCCTTTGTCTGTTTCTTTGCCTTTTTTCCTCATTCAGTACAACCTTAGAGGAAGGAAAAAAGGCAGTCTCACAGTATTTTAGTGGATCTCTTCCATTTTTTCAGTCAATAGTAACAGTACAATCTTCACAATCCAGCCTGATCACAGATGGCTTCTCCCACCACGTTAACATTTGTCAGCATTCCTTAATTAACCTTCTCCCTGTTCTTCCTTTTAAGGGGAACACATCAAAATGAACAACAGCTGAGTGCTAAATATGCTACTGAGGGGACACAACAGCAGGAGGGTGATATTTTTCAAGCTTCTTTTGAGCAGTGGAATCTGAATATAGTTTGGCTGTATCATGATTAATTACTACCTCTATAAATCCAAATCTGAGCAGAGACACAAGCTGCCGTCAGGGTATCATGCAGTAACGTAACAGCAACTAAAATATTCCTCGTTGTAGAGCACAGTGTCTATCACTGAGGTTCTTCACCACTTCAGCTTCTAAACAGCATCTCCATTCTGCTTTCTTGGCTAAATTTGATTGCCTTAGCACTAGGGAGAACTTCCCAGGGCACTCCGGATGTGCTTTAGCCCAGACACTTCTGAGCCTCCTCCCCAAGGTGAGCAAGCACGCGCGGCTGTGTGAAATGCAGCTGTGCAGAACACGGTTTCATTCATCCACAGCTGGTTTGAAGACTTTGATTTTGGTTCCAATGGACCGAATTCCTAAAGAAAACATTTTGGCTATTAATGATGTGTTTCCACTGGGATGGCACCAGGACCAGTTGGGATGGGCCTTGCTGCAGCTCATGCTTAGGCTACATGGTGCTCCCTTACTCATACTCTGATCAAAAATACATAAAAATAGATTTAAAAATGCATTTTTAACTATGGCCCCAGCACAGTGGTGAGAAGTTGAGAGCTGGATGCCCAACTCCCGCCCTGTTTTCTAGTTGCTGAATTAGACTAAGAAACAAGTCAAAGTGCAGAAGATTTTCACGTTATCGAATCTCCACAGATGTTTCTGTTGGCCTGGTGATATTGCAGAAGGAAAAGCAATGCTGTCGTTGGTGAGAAGAGCACGGGAAAGGACTGAGAGCTTCCCACTGCACGTCTTCCCTAGTCTGCAATAAAGACATCAGCCTGTATTTAGGCAAAGGAGAAACACTGGCAGTCTAATTTTGCAAATGGCTCTTCCTCTCAAGTTTTTAATGGCCACCTCCAGACATTTTTCTTTCCCCTTTGCTGGAGGGTTGATTACCCAAAATTTCATGGCTGTTGACCACTTTTGACCAGCAATGTTTGTAAGCGCCCTGGGTAAGGATGCTATCCCACGTGGTGGTCTTTAAGCAGAAGACAGGAATACATCCCTGCCCCAAAGAGCTCCAGCTCTTGCAACAAACTGGGATTAGGCGAATTCAGGGCAAACTAGCAGGGCGGTAGTCGGGAGAGAAAACTTCACATCCATAAGATTTGACGCCACCAGCCCCAAAGCAACCTCAGCGAGCAGCAGGAAATGCAGGCGCACACACACACGTATACACACAAATATCCGTGTAGGTAGATGTGGGTACGTAACCTTAAATACACACAGTGCCTTGCACACCGGTTTTGCACCTATGTTGTTTTGTCTTACAGAAAGGACAAGGAGACTCTGTAATGCACCTTGCGGGTGCTGTTTAGATGTACCTGTGGTGCTCACAAAAACCTCCTCTTGTGATCTGTTATTCACAGGGCAATATTTCAGATCTGTTTTACTTGTCCTATCACTGAAGCATGAAAATTAAGGTAACACAACCACCCAGCCATTAATGAATCACACCCAAGTATCTACATCAATGCTTCCAGATTGTTTCCAAAATGCTCGTTACGTCATTTGCCCGTTGTTTGCCCATGTTGTTGGGAAGTGTCAAGTCTGAGGCAGAACCGAATTCCTACTCGTTAATGAAGGAGGGAAACCAACTATTTTTGCCAGAAGTAGTTAATTCTCCCATAAACAGCCCCAGATCTAAGAAGGCGCCTCCCCCAGCACAGCAGCCCCACGTCATGGGTGGCCAGGGACCGGGAGCAGGATCAGGCTGTGCAGTCCATGCGGGAGGCTGGTTTTTCTAAGGGCTGAAATGCAGTTTTTAACCTGACCTCGGGCAAAGCAGGTGCCGCAGACAGGGGCTTTTCCCCCTGCACTGCAGGGTGGGCGCACCCAGCCCAGTGACTACGCGACCCAGCAGCGACCAGGGCACACAGGAGCAGCATAAGTCACTTTGACTTCTCAGAGCTTTCTGACCGATTTCTTGTTTCCTGAGACAGGAAAGAAAGCAGAAATGCCACAGGATTTTTAGATCTGCTCAAATAAAAGATGCTCATGAGGAAAAGAGGAGCACATCTGCCTGCAATCTCAGAGAGGTGCTGCACCTAGAGCTCAAGCAAGAGAAGAATCCCAAAAGGAATAAAGAGGATTTTCAAAAAGGTGAAGAAAAATTTGTACCTGAGCAGTTGAGGCCCCGAGCACCCAAATTCATGTTATCTCCTTGCCACGGCCTCACAGAGCCATTGCTGCAGCTCCCTTCAGCCTCTCCTCCCTTCAGCCGCTCCTTCACCAGCTCTGCAGGAGGAGAAACCCCCTCAGCCTCACCTTTCATTTAGCTCACAACACCTGGTAGTAATTTCTTGCTGAATGGAATCAGCCTTAATTAAGGCAGGTCTTTTGTCACCTGCATCCTTCAGGTCACACTGCTTGCTCAGCCTCTAGTTTTGGAGCCTTCCTCCCTTCTACCCAATCTAGATGACAGCACCCTGGATTTACTCCCAAAGAGCTGCGATTACATTTGGTGGTGTTTAAATCAAAAGGAAGTTTATTTCTTATAATGTCTTGGTAGTGTTGATGCGGTTGTTGCATTCAGTTATTTGGTAGTAATGAAACGTGTTGATGCAAAACCCCTTTGCAAGGCCTGCCAGCCTCTGGGACCTTCTTCGCAGGCTGCGAGCAGTGAAATAAGGTCAGTTCGGCTTCCTGCTGTAGAATAGTAAGGGTTGTTTAGGAACTGGCTTCTTAATACACATGCTGGCTTCTCCACGCTGCCCAGAGAAGCCCCTCCGTGCTCCGGATGGGGATGCGAACTCTCCTCTCGTGGAAGCGAGGCCGGGTCTGGTCCCCGCGCCCCGGCCGGCGGGGCCTGGGCTGCCCGGCCCTATGGGCTCTGAACTCCTGTGCCCCGGTTCATTGAGCGCTGGGATGCAAAACGGCAGCGTGGAGAGGGGCACAAAGGAAAAATGCTATTTTAAGTAAATGCATCTGTTAATTGGGTGGAAATCTAGTTGGCAGGGGGGACCTGTGCACAGACAGCAGTGTTTCCCAAGATACCTGCTCTGAAAATATCCAAATAATACTGTTTTAGGGGTACTGCAGATGACAAACCTGTTTGTTGGACACGTCCCTTCAAAGCCTTTGCAGTTTTTCTCCTGAGTTTCCGTGAAAGAGCTGCCTACGTACTTCACACACGGGTTAGGAAGAGTAGATGTGAGCACAGTAATTTTGTATCACACCCCGTGCAAGCGAAAAGGGAAACACGAACTCAGAGCAAGACCAAGGAGAAGTTTCCTGGTTGATAGTTTGGGGCTACAAAGTCGTCAGACATGTACGGATTCAGCAAAAAGTCTGTAATATGTAATAATACCTCTTTGCCAATTTGCATCCAATTATTTCTGTTCCACACCCTTGGGATGGCCCAGCTGAGAACTGGAAGTGTTCAGAGAGCAAGCTTCATTTTTTCTGATGGTTTAAAATGAAAAGAAAAAAAAACAAACTCTACAGCTGATGCTGGAGAAGCCGGTGAAACTGGTAGACTTTGACTAGGCAAGAAGTAACTTCACGTGACCAAAACAATCTCTTTCCACCCAAGATCCTCCCAAACGTAGTCGCTGTGGGACAACAACGCATCACTGTCACCAAGAGCACAAGAAGGCTCTGGCACATCTGATTCCCATGTTATCTGCCAGAGACGGTAGGGCAAATAAAACTTTCAGGGCGAGAGCCTGGGGCTGTGGTGACGTGCTCAGGGCTGGCCTCATGCGTCCCAGAGGGTCTTACCCTTCCTGGCATTATGTGAAAATATAAATGTGTTTTTTTCTGGTATTTCCACCCTTGCTTCTTTCTTTGCAGGAAGCAAAGCTGTAATCTCTCCCAAACCTCCCATTTATCTGCTTAGCCAAGCACTGCGCTGTCCGTACTGAAGATCCCCACCAAGGCCTTCTCAGCGCAGAGCAAAGTGCTTTGGATGAGGGTGCGATTGTGGCTCCAGCAAAGCTGGGAGGCCGTTGCCATTGACTCCACCGGAGACACTGTCACTTCAGCTGCTCTAAACTGCAATAAATCTAGTGACTCCCAAAACTGCCAAAACCTTGTTACACAAACAAACTATGTAATGAAGTTTATAAAAGAATCATTATCGATGCTCAAAGCCAGTGCAGAAAGACCTTGCACTGGCAAACGTAGTTCCAATTAAAAAGTGTTACGCTCCTAAAATCTAAAGTCTGAACTAGACAGAAAACAATGCACAAAAGCAGCCGAATGCGCATCACCTCTCAGCACTGATGAATCACTTCCCACGCAGCTGGACAGATGCACTCTATGCAAATTAAAAGAGAAAGACTAAACTTAGAGAACATCTGTAGCGATCAGGGGACATCGCGTGTACATTCCAGCATTTCTTTTGTACCACCTTTCAAAGAAAAGCCATTTAAAATATTAACAGCCTCCCATTCAGAACACTAATACTTGCAGAATGGCATGTCATTTTCACCTCCACATTTTTGCTGTCAGCCAGTGTTTTGTCACACTGCATACCAAGATAAAAAGCAAAATTATGCCATGCAAACGAAGTGAACTTTCACATTAGCTTATCTATTTATTTCCCCTTAAATATTGCAATTACTATTTCTATTGCACAATCACTCCTCCCCAGTTCCGATGCGTTATTAATATGCAGAAGCACAGGCTCTTTTACGAGCTGTTAACATTCATTAGCAGTCCAGGTCCTGTCGCGGCGCGAGCCTTTCCTCCCTTCATTGTCATTCCCTGCTTGATGCTAATAGCGCCGAGGGATGTGGGCAGCGCGCGGCATCAGAGCGCTGACGTAGAATTCCTATGGTGGCTTCGCTGGTGCTACGCGCTGGCATCAGAGCCTGCGTCACTCCGGTCCTTTACAGCTGTCCCCAGAGACCGAAGTAGTCCAGGGTGATAATTATTTAGATTCCTCTTGAGCTCCAGAGGTTTCTGAAAGATTTTCTTCCATTGTCCTGTGCAATCATGTTGTCATAGCTACGAGATATGGACACTGGACACCAGCCTGGCGCTGCTCCTGCAAGGAAGGGATGGCAGATGATAGCCCAAATAGTTTGGGGGGGAGGGAAGGAGGGCAATTACCATGTCTGAAAAGAGAGAGATGCTAAAAAAAAATTCTAGAAAAGACTTGGAATTTTTTTCTTAATGATGATGATTAAAAAAATCAAGATTTTCTTTATTCTTTTGTAGAGTAAAGCATGAGAGGAAGGAAGCTAATTATGGAACTGGACTAAAAATTCTGCGTAGCTCCGGGTGCTGTTGGAGCAGGTACCCGGCTAATCCGCACGGTGTGTGACTGCTGTTCCTCTGCACAGGCTGCCTCCCACTCCTTGGCGATCATCTCACAGGATTAAACATCTCAGCATCAGTAAGACTCCATAATGTTCTCCATAACTCCATAAATTCCTGGATGGATTACTCCTACTGAATTATTTGATTAATAATATGATTCCGTATTACGTTGCGAACCAGCTGCAGACAACCTTGCCTTACTCTCAGAGCACAGCAGTGAGAAACGCATTGCAATTGGCAGGAGTTTGGTCCCATAGCAGCCATTCAGCCAGGCACCTCTTTCCCGAGCAAGCTCTTCTGTCCATCACACTGCAGATATTCCATATCCCGGGCAGCTGATGCCCCAAAACGATTCCAAAATGTCCAAGCAGTTGTTCTGAGGGAAATACATGTAAGAAGAAAGTATTTGCCAGTATTTCGGATTGCACTTATGGCTTAAAATTTGCTCTCCTTAATGCTCGCGGAAGAAATGGTGAAAGGGGACAAGGTTTGTTTCAAAGAGCTCGGGCAGCTTTTGCTGCATTTTACAAGCGCACAGCGTTTTGGCACTTAGTGAAAGCACCGATAGTTCGGAAATGTGTTAGTAGATAGTAGAAGCAGACTGGAAAATATCCAGGGAACCAAAGCCAACTATTAAATGGTAGCTTCCTTTGCACTTAAGTAGTAGCTCTCGGGAACATAAACAGGGCCCGCAGGACACGGCGCTGTGAGGCAGCGTGCGCCGGGACGCGCGCCAGGTGCGTTACGAGCGGCTTGGAGGCTGCGGTCGCCACTCACCCTGCTTGCCATGCCCAGGGCTTCACCTTCCCGGCTTTGGCGGCCATGGAGAGAATGAGGTTTTGTGATTGCGGTGCAATAGCGTAATGTTTAGTTTAACAGTTATGGCAACAGCATTTTACAGCTCAACTGTCAAAACAAGACAGCTTTCACTTGTCTATACGTTAATTAGACAAATGTGTGGAGATAATTTATCAGCCGCATACGAGACACTGGGAGAGGAAACGGTGCTTCTCGGGGGGTCTCTGAGGAGGGTATTTCCCCACTTTTGTCTGCCCATGTCTCCCCGGCCGCTCCTCTCTCCCCTGCATGGTCTTTCCCAGCCACTTCAGTGCTTGGACCTGTGTTGGTGAGAACTGGCCATGGAAACTTCCGTAGTCCCCACACCTGGGCCATGGGGACCTCTGAGGTCTTGACATTTGGGCATGTCAAACTGTGCCCGTTAGCACCCATCTCTGCTCGCTGGTGGCAGGGCAGGATGAGACAAGGGGCTCTGGGCTTCTGGCACCACTTCGTGGCTTCTTGGCTGATGCCAAGTGTTGCTGCGGCCTGGTGGGTTCACATAAAGGCAAATGAGACACCCAGGGATTCACCAGTCCGTGTTGGTAGAAAGTCCGAATACAGGAATTCCCACTTCTTCCATGTTTCTTTTGTCATACTTGTCATTTCAAAGTGAAAAACATAATCCACCAGAAGAAAGTTCTGGACCCAGCATGTGGAGTCTGTCGGTCAACAGTAACTAACTGCTAAAAAACAACCAAAAAAATTATGAAAGAGACAAGGAGCAGTACGGGTCTGTACTCCTTCCAGTTATTTATGGCCAGTTTGAATATCTGAGGAAAGGTCTGGTCTGACTGGGAGGAACCAGAGGTCAGCAACCAGACAGTCCGACGTCTGGAAGACGCAGCCTCCGGGGAAAGGTGGCAAGTGCTTACCTCTGTGCCAGTGCCTTTAAATGAAGAACTCCCTATTGCCACATTAAGTTCCTTATTAAAGCCATGTCTCCCACGAGTCTGTCAGGAAGAAGAAACCCTTTCACAGCCTTAAAGCAGGTCGTGCTTTGCAGCCTCGGCTTCTCAAAGCAGCTCCGTTGAGCTGTCGTGCAGAACGGCGCGTTGAAAACAACACTTGCGAAATCCAGTCCCTACATTCCTTAATTACAAAGAAACTAATGGAACAAAAGTTTTCAGTTATTTATTTACCACATCTCCTCGGCTGATTACTTTATTTTGGTTGACTTCCAATGCTCAGGGCAGACAGGTCATTCAAGAAACTAGTAATAGCTATTTCTCTTCTGCTCAGGCTAAAATGACTCTCTCTCTCTCTCTCTCTCTCTCTCTGTCTTTTCCTCCTTTACCCTGCCTGTAGTAATAAAGATTTTATTCTTCAACTGTAACTGAGAGTGTCTGTCCTACAACAGTGCCGGAAAAGCCATTTGTGGAGTTCAAAATCCCGAGACCACCTTCCTCTTCCCGTCCCCTCCATTTGTCCAGCTGCCAATTTCAGCAGCACCCAGAGAGCCAAAGGCTGGTGCCTCCTCACCTTTAAATGCCCACGGCTCTTCAAAACCCGAGGCATGACCTCAAAAAATCCCACTCAGCACTTGGGGTCTTACAGACAGACATATATCACAGGTGGTGTTATAGCAATAGGTAACATATAGAAAAGCATGATCCTAAACGATGTTTGTCTGAAAGGAACCAGTGAAGGCAAAGAACCTGCTTTTGTGCTGTTCTGCTACTAGACAGCAGATGTTAAAACTTAATGAAATATGTTGTGTGAATCCACTAGCGCCATTTATATTATCTGACCTTTGCTGAGTTGACTTATTAAATGTTATAAATAACCACTCCTAATATGCAGTCAGTATACATGTGATTTGTTTAATGAATCAGGAACAATCATAAAATCATTTCCCACTGATAATTCCTAAGATATTTGAATAAAAAGAAGACTGCATTTGCATATCTTCCCAGAAGGAAGTAATCTCCCTGAAAAACATTCTGGTTTCCAACTGCATTAGTCAATGACTTTAGCACAACCACTTTCATATGACATTATGCTAATGCAATGTGGAAGAATTCATTTTCTTCAAAAAATTTAAGCTCAGTAGGACACAGAATGACCCAAATGACTGCAGAGAGATGCACTCCCTTGAGTAATTGATTGCACAATCCATTCAAATAAATAATATTTTAGTTACAGAAAAAGAATTGCGTTAAGATCAGATGGCTAAAACGCCGTCTTCAGAAAATAAATCTCACTGTGCTACACACAACACACCTGCTTTTAGGATTCCCCACACTGTTAAAATAAGCACCTTGGAAATACCCAAGCAGTGCAAGTCCGAATCCCACGCGGCATTTGAAATAGCAGCTTAGCAGGTGACGAGAGCGGTTCTGCTGCGCGGAGCAGCCCCGTGCTAAGCCCTGCCTTTCGCCCAGCGAAGGGTGGCCGATGCCCACCCGG
Source organism: Nothocercus julius (assembly GCA_013398735.1). NCBI lineage: Eukaryota > Metazoa > Chordata > Aves > Tinamiformes > Tinamidae > Nothocercus > Nothocercus julius. Next base: position 1,839,179 of record VZSV01000010.1, read on the forward strand.
AGCGGGCAGGACGTGGGCAGGAGACCTGCGATATTTGCAATCCATCAGACGTGGGGTCCTGCCTCCAGCTCTTGCCTTTTCTTTTTGTCAAGAATATGGATAGTTGTTAACTAAACTGTCAAATCCTGTTTGCTCCGCAAGGAACCCAGGGACAGACTCTCTCATTCAAGCTTGGGATGAATAAGATGCTAATTCCGGCAAATGTGGAATTGCCAGGGGCGCTTTGCAAGGTGAGAAACCACGCAGTGTCAGCAGTAATGGCAGAGTCAGGAAAGAGATGGGCAAAAATGTGTAATCTCCCAGCTGTGATGGGGAAAGGAGGTTCTGGGCTACTTAAGGTCACAGACATTTCTCTTTTGAGTGGATGGGAAACATTATCCAAGGCAGAGTGCATCTTCTGGCGGCTGGAGAAAACTTTACACCTGCTAACGGCCACGATTTACGGGATCTTTTGTTTGCATTTTGTTGGTATGCAAACACCCTTTTCTGTGAGTTAACTGTTCAGTTGTGCTTAGCATATTTTATTGGAACCTAGCAATATTTTCATGTTACGCGACTGACTCGTTCCCTGTGCGACGACCCCGCGCCAGTTCCGCTTGTGACGGGGCTGGTGCTTTGGCGGCTGCCCTGGGCCCACGGAGACCCCGGCCGAGCCACCCGCCCCTGCACACGCAGCCGTGTGCAGAGGAGACGAAGGGCTCACGGATGCTGCCACCCCCTGCGTCATTAGGCACGGAGAGGCCAACCTGGAGAGGCCCGAACGAAGGGAGGGTACGAGGCGGCAGGGGCCACAGCGGTGTGTGCCCAGGAGGCGTTTCCAGGGCGCAAACGTAGGCAGAGGTGAGAAACGGGCTGTGAAGCATCCGCAGGCGCTCGGGCTGGGACGGAGCCGTGGATCGGGCGCCTCGGGTGACGGCAGGAACCAGCGTCAGCCTCACTGTGTGGGAGAAGCGGGATCTCCCCTCGGAGCCGCCCACGTGACCACAGCGCCCGGGGGCCAAGGCCACCCCAAGCACCCGAAAGAGCAAAGGGCTTGGAAATAAGGAAACAACCTCCAGCGCCCCATCCTGAAGCGGTCGCTTTCCGGGTTCACAGGTGAGAGAGGCACCGAAGGGAATTTCCTAGGCCGCTCACCCTGCTCCCGAACCCGCCGCTTCCTTCTGGGCGAGCGGGACAAACCCCGGGCCAAACACGAGGCTCGGGCTGTCTCCCCGGTGGAGACGTGATGCCCTTGCCAAAATCCGGAGCCGGAATCACACCCGTGTGGCTAACGCCATCAACTGCGCTTTAAATCAGCTTTTTAAGATGATATCAATATTCTCATGCCCGTGAAACACACCATCAACTTAAAAAATCATGAGACAGCCTCAGCAGCTCTCAACACTCCGCAGATTTATATTCTCTCTGACAGAGTCATCAGGCACAGCAGACACTTTCATAAAGTATTTAGAGAGGCTAGGCAAAATAACCATGGTTTGGAGATCTTAATTCACAAACATTGCCTTTAAAGTAATGGCTTTTTAACTGATATTTTCAAGAGTCTGCTCAGAAATCCCAGCCTTCCTTCTTTACACTGTAAAAAGTAAAGCGACCAAATAATGAAATAGAAATGCAATTAAACTATTTTTTTTCCAGTAGACCATCTATCAGACTGTGTTTATAAATTCTGTGTGTTCTGCACGACTCGGTTGTTTATTTGCTAGCACAGAGGGTAACTGAACGCGCGGGACGTGCTGAGCCCCGCGGGCAGGTGTCTGTGCACAGAAGGGGCAGCTCCTGTGTGCGACCTGCCGGCCCCACAGCGCCTCGTCCAAAAGCTCATCGCGTAACTCCGCAGAACATCAGGGTTTGCAGGAAACCACCTCCGTCTTCTTCCCCATCTCCTCACCAACGGGGAGCCTCCTTGCACAGAATACACCTGGACTCGGAGGAGAACTAGAAAGGGTCTGGACCGGCTTTTGCTCTTCTGTGATTTTTCTCTTTTCCAAGTGCAAAACTTTCCTGCTCTGGGAAGAAAGAGCCCATCAAGAGAGTCGGGTGGCACCCGGGAAACCAGAAACCCTTTTTTGTTGTTGAAATACAGCTGATGCTCTTGGCATGCCCCCAACACAGTGAAAACAACTCATTCTTCACAGAAAATGCCTTCGATTCATGAATTGATAAAAATCACTACATGCCCAAACTGACAGCCTTATATTACACACATACTTTTTCACAGCCACATTTCTTTTGAAAAGCCAGTAATATGTAAGTGGAAGCACTGCAATAAGGCACCATTCATTTGTCTACATTTCTGTGTCATGAAGCCCCTTTTCTTCATAACTCTAAAGCAACCTCCTCTCGCTGGTGGCCCCCAAAGCCACCGCCAGGACAGGCAGCAGCACACGGAGCATCCCCAAGGGGCTATTCTACCTGCCCAACCTGTGGTTCACAGAGGCTGTGCAGAGATCTACACCCTTCCAGGAGCAGGTTTCAGAGTGGAAATGGCAACCAGAAATAAATCCAAACACCTTGGACACTCTTTTCTGCTATGGCTTCTGGCAATGTCTTCTAAAGGCTCCAACTCTACAACCCGCCAGTGTTCAAGGTCAGCTCTAGTCTGGCAAAAGCAAGTCCTGAGTGTGACAAAATAGCCAAAATTTCAGTGCTTTCTTCTCCTGTGCCAGAGGTCACAATTCCTACCTTCTCTTCAACCTACCCTGAGATACTCAGGAAGTCACTTAGGTCACTGTCTTAAAAGGTAGCCAGGTTTAGGCACCATGGATGGCCAGGAATTGAGCTACGCACCTAAACGGTGGTCCCTATAATTTAATGCACTTGTCACAAATAACTCTTACATTCACTATGCTTTGCCTTGCCTATTTCTGAAACGCATAACAGAAATTCCTCACAGGACACAGCGTTATTCAAAAGCATCTGAAAAGCAGGCTGAACTTGTTCAGTTCAGTCAAGAATCTCAGATCATTTCCAGCCTGTCACAGATTCTACTTTCAAGTGGTCACATTCCTCTTGTTTCATCTTCCATCAAACCCACTCAGTACTGACATAAGGATAGAATCTAACATTATTATCTCTGAACAGACTTACATAGTTCTGCAAACGCTAATGAAGTGTGTGGGGGGGTTGTCATTCTTTCTTTTGTGTCCCCAAAGGTCTTTTTTTTTTTTTCTTATCAGCTACCTTTGCCTCGGTCACCAACTAAATCTCTGTGTGTCACTTAGGCTCCTCATTCAATAGTCTTTGCATTGGGATCAAGAGAGATGTTTGAAAGAAGATGCTTTGCAGTGAGATAAATTCCATATTTCCATAAAAAAGGAAGAACTCCTGTAAAGTCAATTATAGGGCTTATACTTGAGGAAAGATTATTTCACAGCTGCTAACATTCAGAATTCCTGAAAAGATAAGTTTTAAGGACACCATTAGCCAATGTAGCTCCCAATGGAAAGTATTTGTCTCCAAAGTCAGGCAACCACCAACCCTCCTTTTAAAGGTTTACTGTGAAGCCATCCTGTGTGGCACGTTATTTTAACAATGGGATTAATTCTGGCTACTGTTGTTTTACCTATGCAAAGTGTGTAACAGGAATTTTTACCCCATTGAGCCCAGAATTGCAGTCTATGCCTCAAAATTCTCCATTAGGACTTGCATAGGTAAATATGTGTCAAATTCCCATTAGTAGGCAGGCAACTGCAAGTCCTAAACGCACATGTGAGCAAAATACCTCCCAAAATCTCCAGACACTAATGGAGAACAGTCATTTCAATCTTGACTCAAATATTCTACCTTTATTCAGTATACATTAACATTAACACTTCCCAAGTGTCTCTTCTTCCCAGTATTCAGTGACAGTGAAAACCATTAGCAAGAGGAAGTCACGGCCTTGTGAGTTCTGTTTGTAGCAATGTTGCAAAAATAAGCACAGAGAGCTTATTATATGAAAGACTTATTCACATGCTAATGATTCATTAGCACACGGGGGCATTTCTGGGACTGAGGAGTTAGTTCTGTAGCCATGGTGAATATAATTCACCAGGTTGATGTTATTTTGCACCTCTTGCTGATTACATTAAAGGAAGTGTAATTGAATGCATGCAGATCTGGGCCAGGCTTTATGTTTTGAGCTAGCAGCTATAGAGCATTCCCAAACATCATGCCCATTCGACATTTAAAAGTTTTTAACCCTATCATATATTTTTTTAAGAACCAGACTGCTACCAATCCTCTTCAAAAGGGCTTCCCAAAATAGACAAGAAAACTATTTTTTTTTCTTTCAGACTAGAATTACCATAATGGATTATTTTAAGTCCAGCCCAGATGGCAGGGACCATGAGGGAGAGGGTGACTAACAACTGATTTTGGTGGCATAAATTTCTGTCATATTCCTTTCCACCTAAGCTGCAGACAGAGATGCAGACCCTCAGCTCACCTCCGGTGCCAATTTTCAATAGCCAAATCTGGCTCTTAAAAGTCTCATTTTCTTTCCTGTGCGTTTCAACTTTCAGTCGATCTTCCAGAACACAATGTATTCAGTAATCCTTAAATAATGTCCTTTCATTAGTGTTTTGCTCCTCAATACCTTTCATCCGTGTTTTTCAAAGGCCTTTAATTAAGCCTCAAAATACTCCTAAGTTGGTGGCAGTATCCCTATTTTACAGAGGCTTAATTGAATCAAGATAGGTTAAGAGGCCAAAAAAATAAATAATAGGACTTTCTGTATCCCTTTCTCTAACTCTTCCTGCACCCAGGACGTGAAGCAGGAACAACCAGAAGCTGTTACCGGAGAGGAGGAGCAGACCCACAGCTTGTTTTCCCTCTGCGTTTGCCAGGATGCCCGCAGAAAAGCCCCATCGTGGCCGGGCTCTCCTCAGCGCTGTCCCCTCCCTGTCGTCTGGAGGTGTCCTGGGACCTGGGGCTGTTTGCTGGGTCACTGGCGGGGGCAGAGAAGCAGGGGGGAGATGCCCGTCTCCATTGCAAGGGCGCTGCTCTTGCCTGCGGTGCGCTCACAAGCCGCTGGAATCCGATGCTATCCAAGTTTTGGGTTTAACTGCGATTTCAGTGGCCGAAAGATCAAGATTTAACAAATGTAAAAGCCTCTACTCAAATGTCCGCATTTTCCAAGTCACTTGATACTTTTCATTTTAAATTACTTCAATGAGTGTGGCTTGCCGGTCAATTTAGAAATATAAGTGCTTCCGATGAGCTCTTAGTGCAAGACAAACAGGTTTGAGCAATATGACTCAATGTTTCATAGAAATTATTAAAAAATCATAAACAAGTGTTACTTCCCACTAATTGCCAGCTTACAGTCATGTTCCTATTGTTTTCTTGAAAGAGTTTTACAATCCAGACCTCTAAAAATATACAAGGAACTTAGAGAAGACATTTGCTATGATTGATCGGATGTAGACATCTATAAAAAAAAAAGAATATGGGAAAACATGAGCAATATCTCTCTGTTTCTTTCAGCTTTATGGGCAATAGAAGGCTGAGCTGCCATCATTACAGAAATACACTGCCTGTGGGCAAAGATTTCCATTACAAGAGTATCAGTCTCATGAACAGAGAACAAGATAAAAAATCGCTCCTTTGTACAATGTTCAGCAGAGGTAATTAATTGGGGATCGATTCAAAAGTAATCTAACTCCTTTTAAGTTTACAGTGATAAAAGCATGATGGATGATATGGAGAATGAGAAATTCCAGTCCACCAGGGCATGAAATGAATTCCACATGTAGAAGAAGCCAGCCCATCTAGAGACTTTCACCAAGTGTTTCCAAATACTGGTATCAACAGCATTCTTTGTTTCAAGGTAGGTAGTGGCACCTACACTTCCTGCACAGCCCACTTAAACACCACTGTTCTCACAGTGTCAACTGCAATTAACAGGAGTGAAGGGCTGGGAATAGAAAGCCAGATCTCTAACTCGTTCTTCTGAGGATATACTGGACTATTTACAACTTTTCTCTCTGTTAGGAGTGGTAGCATTCGCACATGCAAAGCCCTGGCCAGAAGGAGTCACGGGTCCTCTGTTTTCCGGACCCTTGCAAGCTGTCCTGAATGCTCCTCCAAGACGACAGGCACGTTTCTGCCTCCTGCCCAGCACGGGCCCCTACGTCTCCACTTCTTGGGCTTGGCTTCTGGGCAACATCCCATAAGGGGACACTGATTTGGCCTCCCAGCACAGGAATCAAGACTAACACGTTACGTGACGGCGGATGCAAACCGCCACAGCACACGGTGATTTAGCAGCACGCCAAGAGACACAATAAAAGGGAGACTGATGAAGGTCTAAGGGGTGTTTCCTTTCACCTGAGCATTAATCTGCTCGTTCTGAGACCGCTCTGACCAGCACCATGCACATTTATCCCTGTGCTGAGGCTGAGCCCCAGCTCTGCGGTTTCAGCGCTCCCTGGGCCACGATTTCAGCCTCTCCTTCCTCTTTGCCAGGCGGCCTTCAGCTTTCCTAACCCTCACATCCCATAACTGGTAATTGCCCCGTTAATAGCGCTATGTCTATTCTACCAGCCCCCTTTTGCCTGATCCTGTAGCAAGTAACTCAACAGCAAACAGAGAGGTACCACCATAGCGGTAATAAATGGAGCAGATGTTTTCTACTCCATCGCAGACGTCAGCTGCATGTCTGCAGGTCAGACGCACCCTGTTTGTCTCCAGAAACAAGACGAATGAGAAGATCTGCACTTAGTTTTGAAACTTGGGTACTGAGAGCAGATTAAAACCAGCCATAAGCTCTTGCTTCAGAATTTCATATTCCGCTTGTCAGTTTTTAAGGCGTTACTACAAAACAATAGTTCTTTATTCTGTTATTCTGTAATAAAGAATGATCAGAAAAGACAAGAAGATCCTAGATCCACAAAAGAGTGGCAGCATAATAACGAATACAGGGAGGAGAGCTACAAGCAGACTGCAGAATATAGGGTTTCAAAAGAGAGTGGTTCCTCACCATACTTTAGCATGGATTTTCTTGGCTTCTGAAAGAAAAGTTTCCTGTGCAGGAAAAAAAAAAAAAATGAAGCAAGTTTCTTGTCAACTCCTAGGGGAAACTGTGATGGAAATAACACATTTGTAGATATTATTAGTGTGCTGTAAAATAGCAAAACAGTGAAGCAAAGGAAGCTGTCTACACAGCAACTCTGCAGCAGTCCTTTTCTACACTTTTATGCGAAAACTTCCTGACTCCCTGAACACTCTGGATACTCATGACTGTATTAGCAAAAGTCATCTCAACTTTTATCTTTTGTCCTACTGATTTTCCTCATTTATGTTCTCACAAGTGTTTTTTCCATCTTGGTGCTATTGTTCTATGGTGCCTGATAAATCAAAGTCTAGTGCATTAGCCTGTGTAGCTTAAGTTTTAACAGGGCAAAGAACCATGAAGCACAGATAAAGCAAAATCCTATGAAAAGTCTTTGTCCTGTCTTGAGAAAAAACACATTTACTGAAAGCAGACATTCCTCATTTGCAGTGGCTACTGCCAATGTCCAGGCATTATTTTTTTTAGCATAATTTTACATTGATGGGACCTTTTCACCACAGCTATAAAGTGCAGAAAACCTCCATATTCCAGTGTATTTGGAGCTCAGTTTGAGCAAGGGCCCAGCTCCTTCACTGACTTAACAAGGAATTGTGGCTGCTTGATAAGAGATCAGCTCTTGCAGGACTGTTAAATTGTCCACGGTGTGGAAGCTTGCTTCCATGTTGTGCAAGGAAAATGCAACATTTTCCAGTTTTGGGTTGTATTTCTGTATTTCAAACTGCTTATGAAAACCAATCTTGAAAATAATTGCAATAGTCCACCATATGCTACTAAGCTGTCACTATTTTTGTGAGCATGCAAGTGTTTTGCAGCTATAATGTAATAAAAATGCATGACAGAGCTAACAGCCTCTCTCCAGAGACAGTGAAGTCATTATAACCCTCTAACTTTTTAGACTCTTATTTTCATTAGTTTTTTTTATTATTATTTTAAAACAAGGAATAAAACCCAATTACTTTGGTGGTAAATCATGCTAACAGGTAGAGAAGAAAACCCAGGAAAGAAAGGCCATTTTGAACACAAAGTTAGTTTCACTTCATAGAAGTTACTGCTACTCCCCTCCGGCCTTCACCCAAATCCCTTCAGAATTATATTTTTTCATTGCTGTGATGGACAATTTTGGGCAGAAGATAGATGACAATGTACTATGCAGATAATTTGTCATAATTCATAATCCAAGATACACAGGTTAACTGCCTAACAGGCACCTGGTTGAGGTACGGGTAGCGTAACCAAACACGGCCCAACAAGGCAGTTTTCAAACCGTGAAGACTGTAATTGCTCTTACGATCCTCTCCTACCCATTAGATACTACTCTCTTTAGCTATTGCTTTTGTTTTCCTTTATGTAGCAATGGGCACGAAGGGACATTGTAAATTATTCAATGGTTGAAACTGCTGGTGATATCTATGCTTCCTAGCGTGAGGTTTTGATCCATTCTTACTCCTGGGAAGTTGTGTCAGTGACTTCACCCAGCCCACGCATCATCTTAGCTCTGCAGCATCGAACACCAAGAGCTCAGCACAGTGCAGCCCCGTTCCCTGGGAGGTGCCTGGGACTCCTGGCTGATCCAGATAACACCTCTGGTTCCGTCCTTGGAAGACGGCCCTGCCAGGTGTTATTTTTATTTTTAGGTGTGTCTCAGGCATTGCTAGGAGAATAATTTTGGCTGGAAAGAATAGCATTTGTTAATTTGGTATTGGCAGTGTACTGTAAGAGACTTTACAAACGATACCTTGACATAGGCTGCCCCAGGACCTTCATTGCTTGATAAGAGATGAACAAAATTGATGAGTGTGGAGGAGTATCAAGGCTATTAGTAGCAAAAAGAACCATTTGCGCACTTTGAGTCTGCCCCTACTCTCGTTTAATGGGCTGCAAGTCAAGAGTAATTCCACTGGAGCCAAGGAGCTGCACTAGTGAGAAGTGCATGCAAGAGCAGAATCAAACCTATTCTTTCTCCCAGTGCTGGCAATAGCGAACACAGAAGATCAACATTTAATATATTTTCATACATATTACTACTCCATCAAATACAAAATAATTTCTAATTTAAGAGGCTGTAGAGAGTCCTTTCCACTGTGATTCTAAAGAAGGAAGATAAAATGTATTTTTGAAGAAAGAATAAGCTTCATTTGACCTATTAGTGTAAAATGAATAATAAAGTTGTAACTTTATTAAAGTTGATTCAGAGAGCAGCATAAGATGTTGTAATGATATTTTACTGCATTTAGGTTGTGTGTTGTACTTAAAAATCATTTATTGTTTTCGTATGATCTAAAAATTGTACCTTCTCTTTCAAACACTAGTTTTCTTTGGCTATTGTATGATTTGTTTCTTTACTAGCAAACTGTCTGAATAAAATGATTTCTAACATGGAAGTTATTTGCTATTTTATGAATAGCATTATTCGGTTGTAATCTATTGTGAATTTCAGAAAAAGGACATTTGCTCCTATTTTCTTGTTTCTCAGTTTTCCTACTTTACACTTTCAGGATGATATATCAGATCTTGTCTTCATGATTAACAAACAGGAACACACTGAACGTGGTTTAAATCCCACTTCAACCTCTGCTCTAGGTTTGTTTGTTCTAAAGTGGAATTCAAACCCCAGAGACCCACGCTGTCCACAAACCAGGGCAGGAACTAGACAAGTTTTTGTGCAAATTCTCCTATGCTTCCTTACAAACATATTGCAAAGGATACCTATATAGTCGTTTTCCAAAGACACTCTGTTCAGCTGGGAAACGCTCGAGCAGTTTTACTGCTGTGCATTGAAGGTTGCCACCTGTTTTGGGACCCACGCTTAGCCAGGCCCAGGGTTTTGTCATTAAATCCACTCGCCACAAGAACACACACGTGACACGGACACGCACGGTGACGAAGCACCTATAACGTGGACACTCTCCCGGTCCTCAATATCGAGTTCTGCTTCCACAAACGCACCGAGGTACCAGCGTCACTGTGTGCCGAACAGACTACGGGCTCCCCCGGGTAAGATACAGGTCTTAGAGCCAAGAGCTGAGACGAGGGGCTGAGCGTGGGCAGTTCCCCTCCTCTCCTCGGGCAGCGTGTGGTCCAGCTGCTGGGCGTCTTCACGGAGAGCGGAGCGGTGGGGCTCCCGTGCCACCGGCCGCGGCAACACCACGGGAGAAGCGAAGCAGCACTGTGGTTACAGCTGCCCGCTTCAATGGAATAATTAGGCAATTAGGAGGTATTAGTCCATAGCACCTACTGTTATCAATGATGCTGCTTCTTAAGAGCATAAAAAAGCATCTGCTGCTAATGAAGTGAAACTCTTTTTCTTTTGCCTTCCTTAAACTCAGAGGTCCCTAAATCTCATTAAAGTTCTGCAGGAAAAAAAAAATATATATTCCAAAGCAAGGATTTTGAACATCACAATTTTGTGTACATTTTTATGGGTGAGTTATAAACCGCTGGTAATGGAAATGCTGACAATTCCTTAACCACAGTGGTCCCAGCTGGCCCCTCTGATAATAAATTGTATGAAATGAAGAGTAAACAGAACTATCTGATTCCCCAAGGCTCTGTACAACAGAGTGGTAAAAACAAGTTGGGTTTTAAGCACTGTCTGATTTTTTTTTTTTTTTCACAGCTTCTATTTTGACCCAAAGGCTGGAATGTTTTAAATTAGTGTTGTATGTGTTAAGATTTTATACTGTGAATATTTCAACATATATGAATGTTTAATACACTGCTGCTCAGTTTAGCTCAGGAAATTTGAAAATTATCTGCATAGTGACTATATAGCTTTCATGAAAACATTGTTATACAATGTACCAACAAAATAACAAGCTTAAATTTGTCATAGTACTGACTGCATGCTAGCAATCAATTTAGCTTTGCACAAATTCAAAAATGTGCCCTTTGGGAACATACTAGATAGCAGTTTTTTCCAGTGCCTATGGAATGTTATAAAGGGATCAAAAGTAAGCCCAAACTACATGCGCATATATGTTTTACAGTGCAGGCTATTAAAATGTTCCCAATTTAAAATTGCCCTGGCCAAACAAGTACAAATCCTCGAGTACCTTCAGCACGAAGCGGAAGAACATGGAAAGCAGCCCAGTCTCAGCTCACCTTCCTGCAGGGTTTGGGCTGACCACGCTGCAGGACATGAGGACAGCTGCGAGAGCCCTTCCAAAACCTGCTCAACCCCATTAGAAACACATGGGGCTCATTAACTTCCCTGGGACTTGAGTGGTTCAAATCCTGCAGAGAGCCTTGAAAATTGCAGCCCTCCATAAAGTACTCATAGGTGAAGAAGGACAGGGAGAGTCTTATATTATAAACAGTTTGAAAATTGGCCTTTTCTCTTCCAGGATGTGGTTTCTGCTTTTCCCCTTTTGCAATGCTGATTTTTTTTTTTTCACAATTTTGGTTTTTCAGGCAAAATAGTCAACCGAGAGTTTCTCCTTACCTAGAAATTTTCTCTGGAGCTGCCCAGGTAACTCCCACCGGTGATGATGATGTGGGGCAGCCCCTTCAGGAAAGGGGCACAAGCTCCCTCCCTATTTCTGAAGGAGACTGGAATAAAGCCCAGGGCAGGAGTTTTGTCAAAGGCTTGGGGGAAAGTTTGGATTGGCCTACATTTCTAGTCCAAGCTGAAGGAAGTGCAGTGAGTAAGCACAGGGCTTGAGAAGTAAAGAAGAAACTACCCAGGGGGAAAGGAGAATAACAGAGCAAAAGGAGGAAGTTTCAGGTCTGGAGGGACACGTCAGCTCTTTTCATTATCAAAATATCAAGGAGATTGTTGTTAGCAGCAGCTTGGCTGTGCCACCTTCATCCCTGCCTTCCTCTCCTGCCCCGTCACCTCTGCCACTCGCTAGCCCAGGATGTTGCCTTGGTAGCCAGCCAGGATGCAGCACCAGCTGAAGTATTTCAACCACCTGGTCAGATTTAATGGCACCAGCAGGACTGACCTGCATAGCAACAGGGCTGTATGGAAGCACCTTTCTCCACATCTTGAAGGAGGAAGCCTTTAGAAGGCACAAAATTGCAGACTAGCACAGCCCAGGACAGGCTCTGCAATGCAAAATGAGTGGCAAGCTTCTCAGCTGAACAGCATATGCTAATGAGTTTCATTATTTAATAATAAACAGCAACATTTAATTAGTGCAACCATTACTATGCATAAAAGACTTTAATTATACTGAAGGCTTGTGGCAATAAGCCAGTTCGGGGTGAAGTTGATTGGAAGGCTCAGCTTTCATCTGTGCACTGAAACATGGCCATTATCAGACAAGCAGAGAGAGGGGGTTTGTGCCTTTCATGCTCCCACAACCAGGCTATTTATTAAATGAAACTGCTTTGGATTGTTTTTTCTCAGGGTTTTCATTGTTGGAAGTCAGTCATTCCTCATTTCCTCTCCACAGCCTGCATGGCACTGCTGTTCCATGAGGAAGGGTACGCTCCTTGTCTTCCTCTGGCCCTAGCTGTGCTGGGAAGCAGAAGGTCCTTGGCTGGCTCCAGCTGTACCCCAGCCCCTGGCTCCTACCGAGCATTCCCTATCCCATCCCACCCACAGGAGCGGAGCCAGCAAACACCTCTGCATTCAAATGTTGCCACTACCTGGCTTCTCTTTGATGGGGACAAATTAGGGGACTCTCAGATGAACAATTCAGTTACCAGATCTTGAGGGCAGAAATCCCCATCTGAAAACAATAATGAGGGTGAGACCAGAGCTGTGGTTCAGTAATAAATGGCTTTAAACAGCCCTGCTGCCTGTGCCAACATGTGAGCTCTATCTAGAATTGAAGCTCTGATGTAGCCTGTCAAAAATATTGCCACCCTTTTTTCAGTGCTAAAGTAACTTTACATTATAAAAATGTTGAGACTGATACTTTACCTAAACCCATAACAGGAAAACTTTCAAGATATCAAAGATTTCCCCTGAGATTTCAGAAGGCTTCCTTCCCTACTCTGCATTAAATCAGCCAGGAAGGGTTCATGCAAAAAAAAGCAGAAATAGTTCCTATTGTAATCCTGATTTTCAAAATACCTTAGGAGAAGACAATAATAGGTCATTCTGGCACTAATCACTACCTGCCACTAGAATTGAACTGTATAAGAATTACAGTGAGTAGAGGAAATAGAGCTGTCTGGGAAGGTTGGTAACACAGACTGACTGGCAGGGTCAGCCCCAGAGGCACCACGTTCAGTCAGTCGCTGCAGGAGGAGGTTCTGCCTGATTGAGGGTCACCTCCTGTGGACATTGACTCCAGGCACTCCCATCTGCTCGGGTTGGTAGCTGTGCAAAGGGACTGTGAAGGCTGAGCAGATTTTGGCCTTTGCCTTTTCACCTTGATGTCCTCCATGCTTTTCACTTCCTTCCTGCTCAACCTAGACTTGAAGGCATCTCAATGGTTCCCTTTTTATCCCACATATTTTTCTAAAACCTCTGTCACTGTCTCAAGTAGGGATTCTGTCCCTTGCACACCAAGCCACCTTAGCTCTGTGCAATTTTCCTCTTCACCGAAAGCCTGGACACATCTAAGTCTATTACAGAATTGTCAATGAACTTGTGAGTCAGGATTTCAACTTATTTAATTCATCACTCCCTGCAGACTACAGAGCCACCCTACAAATCATTCAAATTGCACCTGGTTCCTGGGACTGCCATCTTCTGTCTTAGCACTTTTTCTTTTCTAAATGCATCTACAGAGCTGCCTTTCATATACATTCTCCTTGTCATCTGCTTTTGCTCTGAGTAACTCCAAAGATGCAGAAATAAATTAAATCTGACCAAGCTAAATATACAACCTGAAGAAATGAATCACCAACTGAGAGTTGTTTGTAAAATTATGTGACCTTTGTCCATCTGCTTTATTTACTGTATTGATAGTTGAGATCCAGCATCCCTGAATACTGCTGGAGGAGGAGAGCTGTGCTGTGTGCTGGCACAGGACCTACTGAGATGCCTAAAACCACGCTGAGCCAGGAGGAGTCATGACTCCGAACTTCTCCCTTTCACATGTCCCTGGCCCAAATAATCACCCCATCCTCCCCAGGAACAAGGCAGCAGCTCTGTTTCCTCCGTGTGCCAGGAAGGAGCTTCATGTGCCACTTGGACATTGTGCCCGCTGCTGGAGCCCCTGCCTTGACCATTGGCTTTTTTGCTGTGGAAATCACTGCAGATCTTAAGGGAATTGTATTACTAATAATCCACATCATCTCTTGCAACATAGATGTAGACAATGATTTTAATTTATTTTTGTAGCAATGTGACATTTATGATCTCTTCCCTCCTTAATTGATTCATTTGCTTCACTTAACATATCACTTGGGTACTTTGGGCTATTCATTCATTAGCTGCTGAGGTAATTACATCCAGGCATTACAAAGTGCCCAGGAGAATAAACACAGCACAAGATTCCCCAGCTTTAGGAGGGTAGAAGCAGCCCTTCCTCTCAGGAGGTGCCTAAGGGAGGAATTTAGAGTTTTCCTGAATGGTCCATCTGTTGAGACTATTCCAGAAGGTTCCAGAAGGAACACATGTGAATTCATACATAAGTCATACCTCGGTGCTCGTGGAATCGCCAGGCAAGATGTTAGTTCTTGGTTATCTTGACAGTAGGCGGGCCGCAGAAGTCTCCTCAACAGCATTATTGTTGCCCAGTGGCTATGTGGCTGCATGTGCTGTAACTACACAGGAGAGTGATTTTGGTACCCTGCATGTCACCTGCTGAAAAAGCAATAAAGCAACTGAAATCAGGTGAAGTTACAACTCACTTCGTATTCCTGACCTGATAAATCCAAACAGAGCATGCACCTTGATAGGAGCCTGTTCCTTTTTCCTGCTCAGGTTTCCTTTGCTCTTGAGTCTATACGTATATGGCCACCCCAAACCCAAGGCGAAGCCAAGAGGGCTTTTACAGACAAGAGCAAAGAGTATCTTCAAGTCCAGACACTTGATTTATCTCACTATAGCTGTTCTTTGCCAATACTAGACTTGCTAAGGAAATTTTCAACCTTTTTTTTAATCAGTTAATCAAAGCCACATTTTTTCACAGTATATTTGTTTTCTTGACATTCCCTCTTTTCAAGATAGCATTTTCAAATTGCAAGAAACCTTTATTTTAGCCTTTTCTAAATGAGAAGCAGTCATTTAAGAGAAAAACAAACAAAACCACATTCACCAATTTCATATATATGAAATATTACATCACAAGGAAACCATTTGACACCAAGTGGAGTTTTTAAATTTCCTGATGAGGGACAGGGTCATTTTGCAATCCTGAAAATGTTCATAGAAGGAGACAGATGGCCACTTCCCAGCTCCACTAATGATATGGATGCTGCACAAAATTCACATTCAACCTTCTGCCACCAATTCATTCATTCTCAAATATCCAAGGCTGATATGGGAGTCTTGAACCAAGTTGCGAAAAGACTTCCATGTTCTGCAGGGTGGAAATTTAGATTACAGAGAGAAATATCTGCCACAGCCCCATTCCAAAGCGTCAGGCCCACACAGCACATCTGGCTGTGCCCTGGAGCACAACACTAATCCTGACACCCGCTGAGGTTTTTAGGAGTCTCCCACATTCTTAGGAACCCGCAGTTTTGCTGATGGATAAGAGAAGCAGCTGCACCTGCTATTCTATTTTCTATGTGAATGTAGTCTGGAGAGGAGAAAATACAAATGTGTCATTGCTGAATAGCTATTAACTATTAAAAGCTTTGAATATTCAGGTTCTATTTCAGGCACCGCGAAGATGTGCAAGGCCTGAGCAGTGCTGCAGAGCCGACCAGAGGGCACCCAAGCTGCAATGCCAATCAGGTTGGCTTTTCCCAGGCAACAGAGCAGGAAGGAGGAGAGGGGAAAACTGCAGTTACAAACATGCCGTGGGATTTGCAGAGCAGCCAAGAACAACTCGAGGTTTCCAAATTACAAGCAAACTTTCTGTTAAGACTCAGGCTCGTGCCCTCTGGAAAGCCTGGCTGCACAAACCAGAGGAGCAGAGCAGCTTTACCTTCCCTCCACCAGCCACGTCCTCTAATGGTGACCACAGGGAGCTGGAATAGTTATCAGCACAGAGGGGCCAGTGGCCCTCAGACATCACATCCTGGGGTAACATTTAGACAAGGAAATAGCTTCCCCAGGAGCATTTGGTTGCTTTTACCCTACCAAGTCAATTAATAATTAGGTATAAATTGCACTTAAAGGAAGCCTAGCCTTCACTTTATTTTGTTTGGCTGTTGATTGACACATAAGTTACAAGAGCATTAGAATAAATTCTAAATGTCTGACTTCAAAAGAAATTCATATTTCACAAGTTTGAAAACTTTGTGTTTGTGTGAAAGTCCTTTTCTTCCTGGAAATGTGTATTTTTGCCTTTATTCATCAAAAGTGTTTTAGCCTTAATCTAACATTATTCTATTGATGCTTTATGGACTAGAAACATATTGCTCTCTCCCCTGCTTACATCTGCCATGAAAACAAAAAGAGGATATTCTGCACCTGTCACTGCTTCACAACCAGCTGAAATGAAATTTGATTCAACAATCACTAAACAACACACAAGCAATGACTCAATATGGAAATAAGACATTTCTTTTTAACTCTATTATGTGATAGCACAAGAAAGCAGGGCTGCTTTCTTGTATGAAGGTGTGTATATATATATATATGTATACGGTGTGCCTATTTCAAAATCTTTTTCCAGACAGCTGCTGTATTCCCCATTTACATTTTTTAAACTTTAACTAAGCATGGTTAAAATATGGAAAATTGGAACAAAAATAAAGTACTTGCCCAATTCCTGTGGTGACAACAGCTGGGTGCCAAGCAGGACACAGGACTAGACGACCCCCATAGCCTCCTTCCAATCAGCATTTCTGCAAATTTTGAGAGGTCAGAAGAAACCTTCCTATTCTTATTATTGCTATTCATAATATGTTGGAAACACAACATCTCCTAAATCTGAGTTATAATTCTGTGCAATCTGCTGGTGGTTGGGACCTGCTGTCCTCCATCTGCAGAGCAGATGTGGCACACTGAAGGCCTATCTGCTTAATTCTAGGTAGAAGCTTTAGTCTTTAGAAAGCCAGAGTTAATTCTCTTAAGATGATCAGCTGATGATCCCTATTGATTCCCTATTATTATCCATGCATAAGGATACACCAATGGTCCATTCCAAATGGAGAGTCTGCTGAAATGGGCCCTTTCCAGACACATGGTTTGCGCCTCTGACCAACAGCATTCACAGGAAAGAGCTAACCCTGAAATTACTCCTTCCCTTCAACAAAAGGCAGATGAAGGGTGGAGGAAGACCACAAGCATGCAGATGCAGGTCAGAGAAAGGCATGGTATAGCATACGTTCACACTTCTGCATCTTTGTTTGTCTCTGTTTTAAGGTTTCTTTAGAAATAAGAAAAAACAAAGTTTAGGAAAAAAAATGTCAGGGAGAGAGATATTACTGGAAAAGGAGTTGGCTGTGAGTAAAGATTAAGGAGAGGCAGCCAGGGAAGCCAGTGGGAAGGGAAGGAGCAACCACTGCAGGGAGAGGTTGTGGTGGTTGCAGGTTATAGCATTCGTGGGAAGCCAGCAAAACAGCAGAGCAGATGCAGCTATTTCTGAAAAAACAAAAACATTCAACCAAAGTTTAGTTTTGGACTCTTGTCTCTTTCCCATCTTAAAATTCATTCTGTTATAGTGAATAAACCTAATGCATTTCCAACTGCAGTAAGCAGAGCTTTTTTTTTTTTCTCCTGACTGCATAATATAGCTATTTAAAAGTGTTAATTGCTTCTTTTGGAGAAAGTGCCTGAATGTTCCCAGTGCAACACAGAACAAGCAGCATATGTACAGTGCTATCAGGAATGTTTATCTTCCCTGCCCCTGTATTCTCACTATTTTCCATTTCAGCTATTCTTCAGCTCTTCTTCCATATAAAAAAAAATGGTCAAATGATTTAAAAAGTTAAGTATAAAACAGATATCAAAATAGTGCACAATTACTCCAGTCCATGGTGAAAATTACTGAACATCTTCCAGCTTGCTGCCCTCACCGATGTGGAGCAGAGCCACTGGCTGCCACCTTCAGCCAACAGGTCCCCTTGCAGAGGCTGACACAGTCACTTCTTCTACACTGCACAGCATGAGACACAGGACCCCACATGCAGAACATGCTTTGAGGACAGAATGGCAGCGGGGAGGTAAGAACTGGTTTTGTGAAGCGCCAACCAGCCAGCACGGACCACCCTTTGCAGCACTGGTGATGCCACCGTGTTGACTGCAGTGCAAATACACCCTAGATGGAGAAGGATGGTGCTAGGAGGAAGATTCACACTCAAAACTCGCTACCACACCTTGTTAACAACAGGTATCTCATGCCTCTGGCTCTACCTTAGGAGTGGTCCAACGCAGGTTCATCTGCTCGCTCCATTCTTGTCATCTGGCAGCTACAGGCTGAATAGAAGAGCAGCAGCCCTTAGGTTTCACAGAGCATCTTTAATGATATTACCTCACTTGACCTAAGCAGAGCACTAGTTCATCCTGCAAACATAAAAATCTGTATAAGCTCCTTTCCAGAAGGATCACACAACACAAATCCCTCAATAAGGCCAACCAGTGCCCTGATTTTCAAGCAGATCTCACCGGTATCCATGAGAACTCTCCCTCAAGTTAGTGGGTGACATCTCAGAACATGTCGTGCAAGCACACAAGAGGATAGAAACAAGATTGCCTTTGGAAGCTGCTCTCTGCATTTTCCAGCTTCATATTTGATTCATGCCTCATAAGCTCTTAACTGCCTGTTAAAAATTAAAAGTGTTCTTTGCAGCACCCAGCCTGATATAATAATCATACTTTATTATATTCACTGTGGCCTTTTTGTTGAACTTCCCCACAGTTTAATCTAAAAAGGCATCAACAAAAGTTCACTAGCCACCGTGCAGTGCCTTGTACAAGTTGCACACTTACTGCTCTCCTAACACTTTGGAAACAGGTCCTCTACTAAGAGCTACGGGGGAGCTCACTACATTTGCTTGCTTTACTTTTGTGAAGAAAAAAAGCACTGAGACTTTCTCAGAGAACAGAGATGCTGCTGCTTCTTGATATAAAAGTGCAGCTGCAGGTACTGTGCCTTTTGGAGACAGACTGATCCAATCTGAACATTTCTGAGCAGTAAAATAATGACCACCTTGCCTCTCACTACAGTCAGGTCTGCATCATTACAAAAGGGAGGACAAATTCACTTTTAAATTCCTTTGTTAAAATAAAATTCAGTTTTAAGTGAAGATGGGGAAGTCAGAACAGCCCAAGAGTTTTCACAGGGGAGGACCAAGGAAGGGTCTTCAACATCTTTCAGCACAAGCAAACTCATACCGTGAAGTGGCCATGTGAACCAGTCAAGGAGTCACCACGAGACCCGGGCACCAGTGATCTGCAAGCACGTGGGACAAGGATTCATACACTGCAAGGAAGAAACTGCTAGAACGCAAGAACACACTCCAGATTTCCCAATTAGTGGTTTAAGTCAGGAGCAATCCACTCAAACACATAACAGCTCTGTGTGTGTATGTTTTTGTGTATGGTGCTTCTGTGCTCGCATTCAAACAAGACTGTTTTTAACAGCAACTTCAAAAAAAAGGAAAAATAGAAAAGAGAAAACAAACAAACCTGAGAGTTTACCTACCAAAAGGTGAATTTCCTCTGCCTTCTGTGAAAACTGCTAAAAAGGAAATTCCAGGGGCTCCAATAGCTGTCATCTCAGCTCTACATTTAGAGCCAGAAATGCAGTTCAGAAGGATGTGAACACATCTGCTGGGCTCATCTGAGGACCATTTGAAATGCGCATGTTGAGCTCAACTCTACTGTCCCCTTCCCACACAGGGAAGTCAACAGAGCAAGACCCAGGATGGCTTTGCTCTATTACGCTTAAAAAAGGAAGCAGAGACTGTACCCACTTGAGGGAGCACATGCTGTCTCCAGCACCGAGGATGTTGCCATTGTGTGCTGCTCCTCACAAACAGGACATGCAGGAATGAGTCAGAATGAATCAACTTCTACAGGCAACAAGGGAGAACTTGCACTGATTACAACCACGGAGGGGCCTGGGCAAAGGAAAGGCAGGCTGCCTAGCTTGTTTCCCTGGAGGCAGTGTTATCAAATCATATTAAACCAGCCATTGCCTTCATTAGGGGAGGCTTTGGATGGAATATTTTGCAAAATAGAAGGTGCTCACATCATAAGTGTCCCACTAGGGAAAGTTCTTAAAAAGCCAAGGTATTTATCTAAAAATCTGACCCCTAAAACCCACAGCAAGGCATTCCCCTGGCTACCCTGCAGGCAAAAGTGTGGGCTGGAGGCCACCAGCACACGTGGGACACAAAGCAAAGGTGGTGGGTCCCTCTCCTGCTCCCTCCTGCAGCCCTGCACCTCCTTCTATAGGGCTAAGACAGTATGGAGCAGTAGGCAGGGCTGTCACAACATCCCCCTTTTGCCAAAGCCACTGTTTTTGCACTGTTTTGTACTTGTGCCTGCCTCCAGCAGCTGCAGGGATGCAAACACATACATAAATATAAAAGAAGTTCTCATTCCTACAGAAAGTGCTGATGGGTAAAATAGAAGTCTCTATTAAACTTCAGGCAAATTAACTATTATTTTAATAAGCTAAAATTTGTAAAAATGACAGAAAAGATAAAGAGAAAGAAAGAAAAAAGTCTGAGATTTCAAGATCTATTGGGGATCTTTTAACAGATGTGTTTTGACAATGAATGCTAATGTGAACATCTGTAAAAGCAAAAATAAAAGATACCCCTAGTAAAGGGGAAAAAAAAAGAAAGCAGTAACTCCCAAGTACAAACTACCCTATCCTGGTCACTGATATTCCAGGGATGAACCAATGTTACTCAAACCAAATGTATACATTTTCTGTCAAACAAGTTTTGTACATTCTTAAAGTTTCTTAAGGCCTGACCAGTTTATGTCTACAAAAACAGCATAAGTGACCTTGCCACTTCCGTGGCATTTGGCAAGGAGGGAGCCAGAAGCTGGGCACCCAGGGTAGTTCTGGGTAAGCAGAAGGAAGGCAGAGTGGGTATGAGCTCTAATGCAATGGTAGATCCTCTGCTTCAATTAACATCTGCTGCTCTTTCCAAAGTCATACTGTTGTGGTACAGTTGGGGTGGCAATTGAGGAGCAAGGGCTCACAAGCTTACTCTTCATCAGATCCTGTTTCTTCTAATTCCATCCAGTCCATATTCACACGCTTCACCAGTCTACTTGCATTTGAGGCAGGTTCCATGGCTCCTTCTGGGTCTGAGCTGCTGGTCTGTGTGTCTGCTCCTCCAGCTCAGCCTTCAATCTGCTTGCTCAGGGCTCCTTCCACTTGGTTATATTCTTTTCAGGGTTGTACTAGCTGCAGGCTCATTTTCCACATAGCCTTCACCTGCTACAGCCACATCTCCCCCTTTTTGTTTTTACCATTCATCAGCATGACCCCAATGTTTTTCTCCCATCAACAGCATGACCCCAATGTCTTCTCAACTCACTGGTTGAAGCCTGGGCACCTCTTTGGGTTATAAATAACATTGATAGCCAAGTCCCATAACACAACCTCCACATTATGATTTTACACACCCCCTTTTAAGGGGCTTATGCAAATGGCCTCTGCTCCTTTTTCATGGATTCCCCACACGGTCCTTGGCAGCCCAGTTCCCAAAGGCATATTCCCCTCTTCAGCTAGGGCTTCTTTATGCAGCTGCTAAAAGACATTTCCTCCCCATCCATCCTGCCAAGTTTGCCCCAGAGTACGATCTGTCCCAATCATCCCTTCGGTCCCTGGACCCTCAGGGGTCCCTGTTCAGGCACCACTTATTGTGGTACAATTGTGGTGGCAATTGAGGAGCAAGGGCTCACAAGCTTACTCTTCATCAGATCCTGTTTCTTCTAATTCCATCCAGTCCATATTTGCACACTTCACTAGTCTACTTACATTTATGGCAGGTTCAATGGCTCCTTCTGGGTCCAAGCTGCTAGTCCATGTATCCACTCCTCCAGCTCAGCCTTCAATCTGCTTGCTCAGAGCTCCTTCCACTTGGTTATATTCCTTTCAGGGTTGTACTAGCTGCAGCTGCGGGCTCATTTCCCACATGCCCTTCACCTGCTACAGCCTCATCAGACTTTTTCCTTTGCCAAGATGGAATGTCCTTGGTGTCAACCTTAGCACCGCCATTGGCATCAGCCACTTTCTGTAATTACTGTTTGTGGGCAGAAAGGCTAAAATTAAACAAACAAAAAATCTCGGTCAGTGTAACTCAAGCCTTCCAGATCATTCGATGCCCATTTGTGCTGAGCAGATAATCTGCAGCTCAGCAATGCCTGTTTAGCAACACCTGTTGTTCAGCAATGCTGGTTTAAACCTCATTTCCCCCATCATAGTCTGAGAACTTCCCACTGGTGACTCTAACAGGGTCCAAGCTGCCGTAAAATGCCAATCCAGAAACGCAATGTATCAAAAAATCAGTACACATCAAAGCCCAAAAAAACCTTGCTAATGCTACAGCCATATTTTTGTTATGTATTACACAGCTGTAGAGCTCAATATATGTTGGTAGTAGGAACAAACCAGTTGAATGGAGTGTCAATTAGAGCTTCGCACCAAGGTTCCTCCCTGCAAGAAGGTTGTTTCTTGACACGTCAAAACTCCAGGGCCCCAAACTAACACAGGTGGCTCGGATAGACTCATTCACTAACAGAGCAGGCAAAGACCCTTCCGCTGTGCAATCCCCTAGAAATGAGGGTAGGAATAGGTTTTACGAATGCTCGCAAGTAGATCACTCTGCTCTAGTTTAAGCTGAAGAACCAGAAAAAGATGGAATTTTTCCAAGTAGTAATTTAACAGAAATAGTAAAAAAAATTCCAAGTATTTCCAATACCAGCTAGTTTTTATTGTCCCACTGACTAATAACTGCTCTTCTTATGCCTGATAGATGACATGACTCATGCACTAGCTTCACTCTATTTTAAGGCACTAGAATATTCAGTCTCTGTCTGAGATCAGAAATCATTTTCTGTAATGTATATCATTTGTATCTGTCACTTCCAGTTGCTTTCCTGTTTACTCCTGCTGAAATAACAGTACCATCATGAGGCAGGCTGCTCCGGCACGGGCTCTCAGTGCACACACACAAGGAGGAGACCCAGCTGGAACTTCCTAACTCCAGCTTTGGCCTGTTCTAATTCTGTTGCACCTCGTTAGTCTCTTCCTCCTAAATAAAATCTACCTTTAAGCTTAGTGGTGGTGGTTTACAGTGAAAATTGCTGGGTTACTTAATGTTCTCTTTCAACATCTACCACCTTTATTTCCTCAAACTGTATTATTATGTACTGTAAAAAAATGTATTTTGCATTATAAAATGGTATTAAAGCATATATTAAATATACAAAAGTCTCTTAAAAATATTTTTAAGCCATTTATGGAACTTTAGTGCTTAAAAAAAAAAGTTTAAATAGAAAGGAGCTCAGATCCTCCAATGGAGGCCAGCGCAGCTGATGCAGCGCAGCTCAGAAAGAGGCACTCGGGGCTGCAGAGGCTCCCGCAGCCACCCAGGCCACCAGGCCCCTTCCTCCTCTCAGCGCTTCAGTAAACAGTAACAGGGCACACGCAACACGAAACAGCCTCCTCGCTCTTTCAGCTGCGTAACCGAACGGCGCTGTACAGTGAATAAATAGTGATTGCCTTCTGGAGCTCAAACGGTGGGATGAATCTGACTCCAAGATTGCGGAGCACCAGCTGCCAGCTCATTCAAACTCCTGTCCTGTGGCAGCCCTTCCTGGGAACAGACTCGCTCCCCAGCCGCATCCGAGCCTCGAAGAACCTAAAAACAAAGCTGCATTCGTAGGGTGTCTCTTTTCTATTCTACTCAAAAGATTTTTCTCTTTTCTTTTCAACAATGTTTTGCAATGAGTTATAATGGCAAATCACTGGGGATTTAGCTAAGGACCGTACCATTTACTCTGCTTTGTTTGCGCTTGATTTAGCCGCATCAAAGACAAAAAACGAGTTGTATACAAATAGTGACAAGCAAGTCGGAGAAAGGTTTTGAGTAGAAATAATCCAAGAGCAAAGTATTGAATCTAAATCCCTTCAGTTTACGGCAGACAAAGAACCCTGCGAGAATTGGGGAAATGTTTTATGAAGGGCGACTTCTAGAAGCCTGAAAGCCAGGTAGGTTCCTGGACTCCATAGAAAGGAGCAGGAGTGAAAATCCCTTCCAAATGCCTACATGCCTTCAGGTTTAGTTAGATCACAGAGTTGTCTTTAAAACTTTTGGGGAAAAAAAAAGAGGGAAACGTGCAACAAATGTCGTGAAATGAAGTAACTCCTGGAGTAACAGAAAAGTATCCCCACCACCTTTGTCCCATCCCAAAGGGAGCTTGGAGGTGACAACACATAGTCCCAAAGCAGAAAACTGATCTGCCGACAAGCCCAAGCGCGCGTGAGACACACGGATCTCTGTCCAATTTACTTCTTGTCTCTGTTCCTTTGTTCCAGTGAGCAGCATGTGAACACTTGTATAGGATACAAGGGCTTAAAATTGCCTTTTCGGAGGCCTTGTGCAATGAATCATCAAATGTCAAATAACAGGAACACAATTTCCTAAATCAAATTCCTACTCACTTTTTTTTTTTCTCTCTCACTATTAACCCAAACTGAAAAATATCTGCACATATTCAGAGTGAATAAAAGGTTTTATTTAAGACTCTCATTGTTACTAGAAATGTGGTGGTGTTTGGCTAGCTAGACTCTATATTGATTGACAAAACTACTAAAGCAAAAACAATTTCCAGAGAACAAATAAGTGATCCAAATTACAAAGCACAGAGAGGTTCTGGGGTATTTTTTTGCAATGAACTGCTGAATGAAAACTACATGTAAAGTTAGGATTGCATCAGAACTTTAGTTGAGAAGTCATTTGCAACCCCGGTTAATATTTCAAGGGCTCTCCATTGGCAAGAAAGGAATCTTTGCTTCCCACTTGAAAGGAAGGCCGTGGAGATGTCCCCGTGCGACGGCTGCGCGCCGCGGCCGCCCGGCCTTCACGTGTGACTCACGCCGCAGTCTTTAGACTAAGGAGTGCTTTAATAATGCAGATTATGGCTGACAGTATCAAACTGCCCCCAAGACTTGTCTTGAAGTTTTAGAAAGAGATTTTAAGAAGCAAATCATCCCTGGGGAAACTAGTATCTTCTTGTCCCATTAAATCTTTCTCTGCCTTTCCCTTCTCCCACCATGAGCACCTTCTTCCCCACCATTCCCTTTCTCTTACCAGCAGAGATCATAGACCATAAATCAGCCCCACTAAAAGCTTCATTTGTCTCTGCTGAAGAAAACAGAAAGATTTATCTAAACCAAGATTCACAACGAGAGCCTCTTACAATGGTAAAAAGACCCCCAAGAATTTGCAGGCTGAGCTGTGTACTCCCCAGTTCCACTTGAATAATAGTTTGAGCCACCTGAACGTGAGCCGGCTCCCTCAGCACTGCTGTAGACTGCTCAAGGAGATGCTCCACGACTGAAAGAAGCCAGAAATGCTTTTGGTGGGGGGGTTGAGCTCCCCTAACCTTACGGTTGCTGCAATACCGCGCTCCAGCCGGCCGTTCACCGCGGGCCTCCTCTGCTCTGCCCCCCTCACTGCGGGCCAGGCTCCAGCAGATCAACATCTGGACGGGGTGACGGTCCCCAGCCCCAGTAACACCCCAAATGACATCTTAACAACCTTGCAGCAGCTGGATTCAGCTTGCTGAAGGTCTTTTTAAAGAGGGCAATGGAAAATTTTTAGCCCTTCGTAGTTTTATAAAGTGTCCCCATCACTTCATTGCCTGCTCTAAATTTTGGGTTTGATTTATTCCCCTGA
The DNA here is from genome assembly GCA_013398735.1 of Nothocercus julius. Classification (NCBI taxonomy): domain Eukaryota; kingdom Metazoa; phylum Chordata; class Aves; order Tinamiformes; family Tinamidae; genus Nothocercus; species Nothocercus julius. Next base: position 1,865,121 of record VZSV01000010.1, read on the forward strand.
TTTCACAAAGAGAGAAGGATTTGAACAGGCTGTTACAATGCATATTTATGGCTTGCATCATTATCTGTGAGAGTGGCCTTTCTTAAGACACATCCCGCTTCCTCAGATGAAGAACAGGAAAATACAGAACTTTAACTTACACATGTTTACAGAAAGTATGGATTAACTAATGTGAGCAAAAAGCACCACCCTCAGTATAAAAAAATCCAGGCAGCCTACTTATGGCAAGAGCTGCTAGTATGAGATTTCAGAGTTTCACCCTGCATAAAATTTGAAATGTTTGCCATAAGTTTAAGACTTGTTTTTCCTCTTAAAATCAACTGGAGATATGTCTGTTTTAAGACATGATCAGAAACTGAGCAAAATACATGAGCTCATTAATGATCACTTTGATGGAATTCAACTGATTACAGTCTGGTGAAATTGTGGGGATATTTTCCTTGAGAATTATAAAGATAGGTATACTTCCCATTATCTTTCTCAAAAAATGACAGAAAATATGCTTTGCATGCCAAGATCAATACACAAAACAAAGGATATGTTCAATGGAATAGTAAATTAAAGAAAAATGGTCGTTCCAATTTTGTAATAGGTAATAAATGGATTTAATTTGAGAAGCTCATAAAGAAAGAAACTTTCACAGTAGGAAAAACCTTATTCAAGCCATGGAGATTGACACATTTAGAGTATTAAAGCACAGGACCATGGAGAAACAGAGCTGGAAGGGACCTCAGGAAATCACCCAGTCCATGGCTCTGGATCCAGGCAGGCTCAGCCCTTCTGAGTCACTCCTGACAGAGGTTGTTCTGACCTGTTCTCAAAGACTTCCCACAGTGGAAAATCAATAACTTCCCCCGGCAATCTATCCTAATGCTTCATATCCGTAGAGTTTGAAAGACTTTTCGTAGTCTCTGACCTGGACCCTGCCTTCCGCATATAAAAGCCATCACTTCTCCATCACCTGCAGTATCTAATCCCTTCCTCTCTGAGATGCTGATCTCAGGATGCACCGAAGAGATGTCGTCCTCCTCTTCCTCCCCGCTAAACAGGCCTGGTCCCTTCAGCCATTCTTCAGAAGTTTCTTTCTTCCAGGCAGATCACGTCAGGTTTAACCCTAGACAGACCTCCAAAAACAGTGCAGGTCACTACTGGGTTTTCAAAATTGCCCTCCGTGTCCATCTTCCGCACGCACTGGGCCAACTCCCCTCTTGGACAGCTTGGGAAATCCACTTCAGACTCTATTTTCATATTTACGACGCAAAGTGCCACAGCCAACGTACTTTACGTTTCCTAATAGATGCTTATTAAAACAAGCACTGAGGCAAACAACCACTATTCCTGTTTTCATCACATCCAAAAAAGCGGTATTCCCATTTTCATCACACCCTATGGTGCTTCCAGCACATTCACACACACTGTTTCATTACCCTCCCTGCATTTTGGGTGTTCTCACTGCAGCAAATAGAGAAAAGACAGTAATATACCAGGGACATCACAGTAAAATAGTTTCCAAAAATGATGTGAATATGGTATACTGGCCTAAAATCCCCCTATGCAAGGGCAGTGAGATAAAATACTCCAGCAGGGCTTGATGTAGCTTTCTTTACACTTTGCATCATGTTTCCCCCAAAGATGCCCCCACAGAAATAAGGATTTATCTATTAACTATTCATTGGAGCACTTGGAAATAAATAATTAAAACAGAAGGTGTCAGGTTACCTTCACCTCTATGTACGTAGCACAAAGGTAAAGTCAGATTTGGTCTGATGGAGAAGGGCTGCCAAGTATCATACCAAAATTTAACTATGTAGAAGTTTAAAGTAATGGCTAAAGCCCAATGTGATTTTGTCAAATGGTATTTCCTGAGGTAACACAAGCCACAATCAGATACAGCTCCATACGCTTGAAGGGCAATTGCTGTAACGCAGCAGATTTATCCTAATATTAACTATTTTCTTAATTCTAATAGAAAAAGCAAGCAGGATGCTTGAAGACCTTGTTTCAGCTGGAAGCCATTGATCTAGGTGTAGGACAGATGAAGGAATTTGACAAATATTAGAAGTTACTACCATATACCAGTCATCAATGCCAACTAAATAGGCATTTATGTTTATAGTCAACGAATATCACACGGTCCTTAAAAACTCTGGATAGAAATCAGCAAAGCAATCTTGATGAATCTCAAGAAGCAACAAAGATACCTTAAGTTTTTCAACACCAAATCCGTGCCAGCTTCAACCACTGCAGCACACCAGTGGAAAAGCAGTCAAATTTAATGAACAATGAAGCATACGACATTGCATGAGTAATGAGGAAGGTGACCCAATATGATAGAGAAAAGTATTGACAATATCACTGACTAAAGACTAAAGTAGCCAGATAGATGCCTGCTTTAGTGGAAAAGAAATATCCACCCCAGGTGGTGCCTCTTGGCGTTCTGTCCCTGTCACGCCAGTCGAGACAACTCGGTGCAAGCTGGGTGGTTTTACGGTTCATCTGCTGTTTATTGCATCGGCTACATTAGTGCCAAAGTTAGCACATCAGAGCTAGGGTAGGTGCTCACGCTCCTCTCAGCGTTACGAAATCATTAACTATTTGCTGTAGCGAACAAAAGGAAAGTCAAACCAGCTGTGGCTCTAATCCATATTTGTAATTGTTTTAATATAAATAGTAAGTCAGCACAGACTAGAAAAGCAGTAAGAATGACATGTCTCCAAACACTGGGAAGAGCACAGAAAGCATCCAGCACAAGAGGCATCTGCACCAGAAGTTCTTGCAAATAAAGCTCATTTGAAGGAAATGGAGAAAAGCACAAGCATTCTCACCTGAATCTGGTTTGTCATATTTGCTTTACATATTTTGCATGACTACCTAAACTGATTTGGGTATAAAAAAAGTTCTCAGAAGTCTAAAAATTATTTTTCATCTAAATTTCATGAAGAAAATTATGCCAATGCATCATTAAAGTAAATAATCACTTACCTGCCCAGTAGTCCCAAGTTAAGATTTAAGTACTACTTTTTCTAGTCTCTATGTTTTTAGAACTTACTGTCAAAAGAATGTCTAATAAAACGTAGACTGGAATTAACTTGTTCAGGGCCTTAATGTTTTTCTGAACTTAATTAAGACTACATAGATTCCTCAGATTTGGGTTTAGCATTCAGGACAGTTTGTTACTGTAATCAGAGCTATGTAAGTATCCAGAGGGAGAGAGAAGTTCAGGGTACTCTGTAGCGCAATCCATTCAGTTTAATTAGTTTTAAAGCCACATTTTTCTCCCCTCTCCTTCCAACCCTTTACAGGAGGCTTCAATTTACTGTGTTTGTACAGAATCATTTTATTCAGATGTGCAAACCTGAATCCCTATCCAAGGCCATTAAAAAGAAAATAGAGTTCCTGACAATGTTTCAAAGAGAGGAGCACACAACCTGTAAGACCTACTCACTCCCTTGCTAGCAGGAGTGTGTCTTTTTCATCCAGAAGCCACTCCATGTTAGTACTCCAGGCTTGCGTAAGGTAGGCCTAGCAGGGAGTCTCACTATGTGGTAAAATTATTAATTATTCCTTCCTGAAAAAGAATTTCTTGGGATAACAGTGCTATCTGCACTACCACAACTCCCAAGAGGGTCCCCTGTCTTCCATCCACAGCTGTTCCTTGTTTCTCCAAAGGGACTGAATGAGACTCTTTGTGCACAACCACACGCCACTCACTCAGCTTGCTGACTTGTATCAAGACACTGAATTTATGGGAGAGTATTAAGATAAACAACTATGGAGAAGGCTGTGACTTCCTCCCGAAGAGGCTCTTCACCTAAGTGGTAGACATATCAAGTTTGCCACGATCTCCGTGAATAAGCAATAGGAAAGAAAAATAACAGAGAAGTAATTAGCTTGGTTGCAATGGGAGGCCAGGTCTACCTCAGGCCACAGCTCTGTCGCAACAGGGCCAGCTTGAGGTCTGGGTCTGCGCGAGGCTGTCGTTCAAGCGGCTTCGTATGGTGATAACAAAGGCTGCTCTTACCAAGCAGGGTGAAGGGTATAGCGAGCTCAAAGGCTTAATTGCATTACAGCCAAGACACAGGAGGACTCCGCTTCTCACATGTGCCTGATTTCTCTGACCTGGTGCTGAATTTGCCTGTCACTAAGAAATTATTATTGCAAGACTTCTCTCTCAACAACTCTTACTCATTGCACATTTTTTTGTGCAAAACTGTCCAGGCCTCTGACAGGAAAATTTTAGCAAGTGAAAGGGAAAAAATTCTTTGCTAATAAAAATGCTGAAAAGGCACAGAATATGAAGAAAAAAAAAAAAACACACAAAAAAGATAATATTTTTGGACAAGAGACTCATCAGTGTAGAGCCAGAAACATGCATACCTCCCTATCACTGCCATTACTTCTGTGCCCTCTCAGGAACATCTGCGAGCCCAGCAACACAGCTGGAACCCCTGATCTGGATTGCTACAGTGGTCTTCTGGGCTTTGCTTTATAACCAGGGTTTGGATGTGCTCAGAGGCTGAGCAGCACCAGAATCCCTGCCATGGAGCCAACAGCGACAGCTCGTTCCTTCCCAACAGCCACGGGCTCTGCCAGCGGCGGGACATCCCCACCAGGGCTTGGGCTGTGGTGCAGAGATGTTGGCGAGGAGCCCACAAGGGAGCAAGACAGGCTGCTTTATCTCTCCTTTTCACCTTGGGGCTGCCTCCGTCTCGAGAAGCCAGGATGGGAGAATGTGGAGGGCTCTGTTGGGAGCAGTCTACATGCGGAGATGACCTGCACTGGGAGTGCTCCGTGGGAACGTGTGGCTGCCCACACAGCCTAGCTCCGGAGCACCTTACAACTATCCTGGAATGTGAGGACGCACTCCTTCTCAAATACATTTTGCATCTGGAAAGAGCACCTGCTGCTCTGCTCTGCCTTTGCTGCAGACAAAACAAGCACACATGCATAAACACAGCGACGCCTGCGGAAACAGAGGTGCACACGGGAGAAAGTGCCTTGACTCAGGCGCTCTTGGGGATATGACAGGAGTTTCAGCTGTCATCCTTTAGATTGCCTACAGCAAATGATCACAGTACTAACAAAAACAAGGTTGTATGCATCCTACTTGTAAAACAAACTGCTAGCTAACATGCTCTTGGCATCCTCCTGGTATGCAAGGCATAATCGTTAGAACAAATAGATTGCCCAGATTCTTCTAAAGAAGCTGCTAAGCAGCCTGGTTTATTCTTCTCTCTTCTCTATCTGAAAAGGCACCCAAGGCCCCGATCTTCCGCATACTTGATGTAAAAAAGGCACATTATGGAGCACATATTTTTAGGTTACTGAGATGCCTTCAGTTACAGAGAAATTCTTAATGGGCTTTTCAGAAGCATCCCGTGCTCCCTACTCCAAAGGATTTCCATATGCTCTGAGTTCAGCTCACTCTAAGTCCAGGTCAGTTAATTGCTCCTCTTGAGCAGATCCAGCTGCAGTAAGCTGGAAAGCGAGACCATCTCATATACACCAGTGTCAGTGGCTTTGGTGAGTCAGGCGACATTTATATGGGTTTGTAGAGACTTTACCCTATTAACCACTTAACAGACATATTTTGGTCTCATTTTCTCAGAGACAACAAAGAAGTAGGAAACAAAAAGTATGGTCTGGGTCCTCCCATTCCTAAGGGGAGGGATGCTGGGCTTCAGCTCTAAACCAGAGGCTGGATGGAGACCCATTCAGCCTTGCTTGGACCTTCTTCTCATCCAGGGAGGCTAAAATTTGCAGGTGACCCTCAAGCAAACTTCAAAAACAGGATGTCCCTGAGTGTCTGGCCAGCACTACAGATCTGTGTCTGCGTGACACGATGCTAAATTGAAATTTCAAAGGGCTTATATAAGCCTGCAATTAAAGAGTTGATGACTCAAGATCTTCAGTGATGCAAGAACAAATCTGTCAAAACCCTGTTGAGTAAGAGGCAGTTAAATAGTATTTGAAGAACACTTTCATTGAAACTTTCAGCCTTCCTTGAATATTACCTAAAGGTTCTTTGATCTTGTTCTAACCTGAGGCCAAGTTGTGTGTTGGGAGACAAAGGGATGTTCTTTCTGTCATCTCTTTTTGTCTCCCTTACTTTGGCCATCTGAAAATTATTCTTGTGGAACACATTATGCACCATATGGTTGCTAGTCATTTTTCAGAATAAAGACAGGGCTTTTACTCCCAAACTGAAGCAAGAATAAACAACATTTTAATGAAAGAATTAACTAAACAGGAACTTACTGTTTCTGCAGTAGGAGGCTGAGAGTTTATCCCTGAGGCTAGGCAGTCATTCATTAGAAAACTCAGATGCTGGAAGGGCTCCCTTCATTCCTGGACTGCAACAGAAACATAATGCGAATCACAAATTAAACAATAAAACAGACATTATGGACACATCAGACCTGCTTCCTATTCCTCATTTACGCTCAGATTTTCATCCAAGTGAAGTGACAAGCGTATCAACCTAAACAGATTGCAGCATTTTCCATTTCAAGACAAAACAACCCCTTTCCTGCATTTCATTTATAAACCTGGGCACAAATTAGTCTCCTGGATCTCTGGGGCGCAGGGCAGAGAAGAAGGGAACAAGAAGCCTTCCCCAGGCTGCCTTGCCTGCTCCAAAGGCAGCCACAAGTGCCACCAACCCGACTGTCCCCACAGTGCTGTCCCCAAGGCTGCACCAGCCACGGGGTCCTGGCTGCCGAGAGCGGTTCCCAGGGGACCTCATCCTGCCCACACGTCACCGTGACACCCCAGCCCACAGGCAGTGCTCAGGGGACGGCTGCGATAGCCTGAAAGGAGGAATCCCCACAGCCAGCATTTTCAGGGCATTCCCCACGTGGGTTTTTTTCCGCTTGGGTCCATGCCCTCGGAAGAAGTGGGAGTTGCATTTACTTTCATCTGACTTTCTCAACTCGTGGTTGTCACAGCCACGGATGCAAAATAGCACGTTGTCCTGGGTAAGATCTGTGTTCCTGTTCCCACTTGCAAAGTACTTTTTATTCAGGACTTTGCATAATTCTCCATTTCCTCCACAAACCCCATTTAAAACTCAACCTTTGTGCAAAATCCCACAGCTCTTAATAATATCTTAAGAAGCATTACTAATCAGTATTTATTTTTAATTCCCCTATTTCCTAGCAATGACACAGCTCTTGGTCAGACTCTACCTAGGCAGGTATTTCTTATCTCCTTTCTCTTGTCTTTTTAAACTTGTTCTTAATGACGGGAAGCCTACGTGTTGTGTTCATTCTGTTATACTCCAGCTCTTTAATGAATCAAGGCAGTTTGGGGCCAGGCCTGGCTCGCTCAAGGCCTAGATCCGAAACACTGGCGTGCACAGTGCTCCCCTCAGCAGCCTTTCTCTCCTACCAAAGGAACTTTAGCAACAGTTCTATAGAGATTCACTAGAAGGCAGTGAGGGAGAAAATTCCCTATATACATTTTTTCCCAAAAGTCACCAGTAACAAGCCAAATTAATGGACTTTATAAGACAAAGACCCTTGTAATAAACAGAAATTGCTTTGCCCTAGAATTTTTCTTCTTTTTTGATTTTCATTCATTCACGGCACAAAGGGACATGGAGATCAAACTTTGCTATTTCCATGGAAATCCAATAGAAATGTTTTAACACTGGCAAATACAATTTATTTCATGTCGTTTGGAGAAAGGCCTTAAAAAAGATGCAGAACGGAGATGTGACAAGGTCACGACGTTATGAGCCAGCTTAGCAGAGCATATTCCAACGCCCGCATTCCCATCTCAGTTCCAACTGTTTTCTTTCACTTTGGAGGAGGGGACTGGGGCTATTTTTCTGTAGAAAGAGCCATCAGCCTTTCATGTTACTAAGGATGCTTTTTTTAATTCCTTTTGCCAAGCTGAGTAAGTCCAGGCTTTCGGAGCTAGATGATGCAGTCGTTTCGTTCAAGTGGGACAAAGCACGCCGCTCTGCCTCATGCTGATGATTAACGCATTGCTATTTCCTGAGATTATTAAAGCAGCATCTTCTACTTGTGGAATGAAAGTTTGGGGATGGCCACCTGCACGTAGGATATGTATGCATGGCAAAAAAAGAGTAGGCGTCATTTCTATAACCAGCATTTATGCTGGCATTCGCAAACACAGCATTACTTAAGGAAGTGAAATGCCCTAAAATTGAGATTTTTGCAATATCAATAATTAGCTATGTAGAACACTTAGACTAGATAGCCTGTAGCAGTTTTTGGCAGTACATTTTTTCTGACAAAGTAAAAATGAAATTCAAGGCAGGAGCTAAAGGAAAAGCTGAAGTGAAGAGCTAAAATGGAAAATAGTCTGCTGAATAATTTGTGAAAATGTATACCAGTGTTATTAATAACGATGCAAAAAAGTGTCATCCTGATCTCAAATCCCTAGAACATACACGGATCCAGAATGAAATCATAAATGAGCAAAGTAAGGTCTGCAGAGAAAAATATATTTATTAGAGTAGCTGCCTCGGAGAGGAGAACGGGTGTTTTTGGGCACTTCTCACAGTCCTCTCAGCAAATGGAAACGGCAAACTTCAAAACCAGATGCAAGAGGAAGACTATTGCTCCAAGCTTAACGAGGGCCGTCGGTATGTTAGACCATGGGCGAGAAAACTGAACTGATACCCGTGGAGAAGAAAGGAAAAAAAATTACAATAAAATAATATCTCCTCTGAGTTTGGAATTTTAAAAATACTGAAAAAGCATGGATTTTTGTTTCTAGGCCAGCCTGAAACCTCTTTCGTAGCTTCCACTAAAATATCAAGACTCCGGGGCCATGGACAGACCACGGACGTGTCACCACTAGTAACCAGAAGTGCTTCTGCCTTCGGTACCACCGATGACAGCCAGGCGATGACAGCCAGGGCAGTGGAAAAGCGGGATCTGGGGTTTGGGTAGTTCCGTTGTGGCCTTCACAAAACAACCGCTTGAAGAGTAAGAAATGCCGTGAGCAGGGAAGCCCAGCAGCTCTGCAGGGCCGAGCGGTCGTTCCGATGGGCAAACAGGGCAAAAATCGCTGCTAGAGAAGAGATTTTCCCATTTGTGAAAGCGCCCAGGCACGATGGGTGTCTGTCCAAGGGGTTCACGTCCCTATCCTGCTCCAGGGCCGTGCGGGATAAGCCATTCCCGCGACTCCGACGTTCGCAGAACTCACAGCAACATCTACTGGCAGCACGGTCTGATTGCCTCCTGCGCGCCCAGCGTGGGAATAGCGCTCCTCTTCTAATATTAATTCCTGGAATAAAGGAAGAAATATTTATTCATCTTCTGCTTCAGCATTCACAACTCAATTCACAGGGTATATTTCTCTGAAGAGTGAAAGCTGATCTCGCATCTTTCTTCTGGTCACAGTATCACTATGACGAAAAACTAGGGTTTTGCCACCCTCTTCCCGGCATCCAGTGGAAGCAAACACCCAAAAAGCCCCCAGGGGTAGCCCGGCTTGGCAACAGCCTGGGAAGCAACGATGGAATTCTCAAATGATTAGAAAGAAAGAAGTGACCCCTGATTTTTGGAGAAAGACTTGTAATTCCTAATTTCTCCAAGATGGGAAGACATTAGAGGAGTGTTAAGAATAAACTGAGGCCGCACAAAGCGGAGCACAACGAACACACGAATATTATTTAGAAATAAAACAAATGGCGCCAGCCTGA
>VZSV01000010.1:1881478-1921807 GCA_013398735.1 Nothocercus julius
GTGCAGCAGGCGCAGAGGCTGAGGGCGGCCGCGAGCAGCGTCGCGAGCCGCGACTGCCGCTTGTACTGCAGGGCCTTCTTCACCTCCTCACTTGACTGGGAGACGTAGTCGAGCGTGTGCAGCACGTAGTGCTCCACGTTGTCGATAACCTCGTGCTGCTCCGACACCAGCACCTCCAAGTGCAGGAAGAGCGAGTGCAGCTCCGTGATTTGGGCCTCCAGGTCCAGCAGCTGCTGGTGACGCTCCTGAGCCACGGCCAGGTGCTGCTTGGCCTTCAGCACCTCCAGGTCGCGGCCCACGATGCGAGGAGCGACGGGGCTCTCCACCAGCTCCTCAACATCCTTCTCGGCCAGGCTCAAACCCACCAGCTCCGCTTGCCTCGTGATCTGCTCCTTCAGCTTCCCCACATAGAGGGTCTCCTTGGTGTAGTGCCGGGTGAGGATGTCCCGGTAGCGCCGGACCAGGAGGGAGAGCTGGTTCTGGCGGATGCGGTAGCCTGCGCCGCACGGCCTGCTGTCCTGGACCAGCCTGTCCTGCATGGCGCCGAGCTGGGGCTGGACGAGCTTCGCTTCGCTGGTGAAGGAGGCTTTCATGGCGCGGAGGCCTCTCTTCTCCTCGCAGATGCTCTCCTCGGTGGTGCAGCAGAGCACTCGCTGCTGCTTCTTGTCAATGCTCTCCGATAGCTCCTCCAGCTTGTCCAGGGCCAAGGAGAGGTTAGAGCCCTCCTGGAAAACCTTGCTCACGGGACCGGCCTCCTCTTCGCTGAAAACAGGGTTATCAAAGGCGAAGGTATCATCCATGTCGCAGGGGTCCCCCGCCTCCCTAACGCGTGTCCGCAGCTCCTCCAGCCTGTCCTTCATGCTGGGCACCAGTTGCCAGCCACATCTGTGACAGAGGGACACCCAAGGGACACATCAGCTTTGGGGAGGAAGACGTGAGGTCAGCGCTTTTGCGTCAATGGGAGCTGTTAAATCTTTCCTCCCTGCGCTTGAGCAAATATTGACGGAGGCAATGAGCTTCCCCCGCGTTTGCTCCGCGTCACGTGGCTCCCTGGCACCAGGTCAGATCGCATGCCAGAACAGGGCGGCACTGCCCGCGGGGACAGGGCTGCCGCCGGGACAGGGCTTGCAGTCACTGGGGGGACAAGGAAGGAAAGAGATTCCACAAAAACGCAGAGTGAGAGGAAGGGGACAAGGGAATGCAGCTAGGAGTGCACGTGAAAGCCCTATCAGCCCAGCACGCTGCTGCAAGCCTGACTTTCTGCGGATGCGTTTGAGTAGAAGAAGAGATTCAGCTGGCTCAAAATCCTGTTGCCCAGGTCTTGGCACCCAGGATTTGCGTTTGCTGCAAGCCGAGCGCTGGCAGCCCAAGCGGCGCCTTCCGAGGGAGCACCATGAAGGAGGCGAGAAAGGGCAGAGGGACCCACCCGGGGAGGGGGCAGAGCGGAGCTGCCTCTGCCGCCCGCTCTGCGTCACCCGGCGGCTGCTCCCGTTACGGTCCCTGCGCTCACACACCCCGTGACTGCAGTTAATTCCCTTATCCTGCGCTTTGCTTGCCTGGCCTCGCGCGCTGGCGCGGGACACCCAGGCGGTTCCCCGGCTCGCAGAAGCCCCACTCCGGCCAGGGTGCGCGTGGAGCTCCCAGCGCCTCCCCGAGCACAGGAAGGGCGGCCGCCCGCTCCTGCCTGCGCCCCTTCAACTGCGTCTCCAGGGCCGCCAGCAGTTTCTTGCTCCACTGGGCCAAAACAGGCTTGAAACCCCCGGTTGTGTGCAGCGGGGTTGCGCGTTTTGAATGCGCGTGGGCAAGACCGGCCTCCTTTCTGTAAGACGGACCAGGGTACCCCGCGTAGCCCTGGTGCCAGCCGTGGGGATTGCTCAGAAAGCGAGAAGGTCGGAAGGCCACAGTGAGCAAAAGACTCTCTAAAACCGCCCAGTTGGCACCTGGGCCTAGCAAATACCACCCTTCCCATACCTCAGCTCCGAGGCTGCAGCAGCTCCATAGGCCAAAAAGCTCCTTTCTCGGTCAGTGGCTGCGTGCGCAACGCTGGGACACAGTTACCGCAGGGAGGGCGACAGGGTGCACGTCTCCGGCCCAGGATCGCTCCTTGCTTTGCCCCTTCCCAAGCCTCCTGCTGTTCCCCTCCCCATTCCCAAATCCTATCAAACATCCAGCAATCTTGACAAAACCTCCTTTTCCCAAGAAGATTTGCTGGCCTCTCCCAGCCCCGTGCCCTTCGGCAGCTCCTTCCCCACCTCAGCTGGTCCCAGAGCGGCCCCGAGTTTGCAGCCGCATGAGGGTTTTCCTCGGATCCAGCCATCTTCCAGAATGGCCCAGCTACATAGATCAAGGTTATAAAAGTTTCCCTTGCACAAACACAAAAGCAGCCCGTTAAAACAAAAAGCAATTTTCTCTTCACATCACAAGCTCTTAGTTTGGGTCTTATCAACGGCTAAGCTGCTCAGCAAGTAATGTAAAAGCAAAGTAAGAGTCTCTTTTTATTTTCTTTTTATTAAGACAATCCCACAGCTGGAAAATGAAACATCCTAAATTACAGAAGTGACTTCAAAAAAACTCTAGAAAAAAAATCTTTACAAATTTACATTTGTACAATACAAAAACTAACAGCTCATTGCATATAAATATTACATTTGGTCTGCCACAGGTGGCATCAAAAATCCCTGAAGTATTCAGTTAAAGGGACCTGAGATAGTGGATGTGAAGATATGGGCATAAATATCACCTGAAAAAAAAATACTGAATATAGACATAATTCTAATCAGTTTTGTGCAATTTTTTTTTTTTTTAATTGTCTAGAACAATTAAACTGTAGAGCCTAAATCATGCAACTTTCTAGCTCCAAGATCAACTGTAAGACCTGGTATTTCTAAATTAAATCTGCTATAATGACTCCTATGTAAGAAACGAATAGTCCACGTATTATTTCTAGTGAAAAATAATATTCTACCTCTGCTTTCTGAATATATCGACTAGCCACCGCTCTGCGAGGAGGCGTTTTGAGGAACCGAGGGGGAGCATCTTCCTTTCCCTCTTGCCTGCAAAGGCAGAGGAGCAGCGGCCGGCCCAGCCTCCCGCACATCCCTCCTGCTTAACATGCGACCAAAAAATAAAAAAAAACCCAAACCCCAAGCTGCTCTGAATTGTCCACAAATTTAGCTATTTTGCAAATATTTATGCATCTGTAAATTCACAAATGTGACTGTACTCACTCAGCAGAAGGACAGAGCTTGTTTGCAAATGCAGCACCGAACCGCTTGGTTTTCCTTTAGATTCTCACAAACTCCTATCAGGTACCCACATCCATGCACATAAACGTAGTTAAGCACCGTTTTTTCGTAACACTAGAGTTAAGGCTGTGACAGCAATTCCACTGGCAATCTTTTTTCAGGGACACGCAGCACAGTTGTGTAAGGTTGCTGTGGGCTGAAACATGACATTAAAACGTACAAGCTTCCAACAGGTCTTTGCATTTCTATTACTAAAAAAGACAACTTTTAGACTAAAGTTTGCAGGCTGTTACTGTACATAAAGGAGATTTTTTTTTAATGTGTAAACATCTGATATACTAATATTTGAAAATTATCTTATCGCACATGCGCAGTAATTTTCTATAATACATATTTATAAGAACACAATGATAGTTCCCTACAATACTAAACAGAGATTTATCCTTGGATTGTTATCTGCTCCTTCAGGCTATTGTGTAAATAATTAGCATTTTATAAAACTCTCATGACAATTAAAACAAACAAAAAATCCTAGAAAAGTAAAACACAGAAATACTTTTTAAAATGTAAAATCAATGATAGAGACCAACGACAGCAGGAGACTTGAGGTGGGGGTTGACAAGACATCCTTACACCTGCAGCTATAGAGACTTCCCTGTCATCGACCACCTAAATAAAGGAGGAAATATTAATCTTGAGTCCTCTCTTGGTTATTTAAATTCATTTTTTAAAGGGTGTGTGATTTTGCAGGGCCGTTGGAAACGCTCTGCAGCCACCCAGGAGCCGGATCTCGCGCTTGCCGAGACTCATCTCCATTTTCACGGGCAGTAGCTCCTCCAAACGTCATCCAAAGCAACACGTTTTAGCCATTCTTGCTGTGTTTTTCGCATTACCTGGAAATGCTGTCCCCTACCCAACTCTCTGCCAACTCTTTTCAGCGCTTTATGAACTACCCAGTCTTCAGACGCTTGCGCAGGAGAAGCAGCTAAGGACATTTAAACCAGTTTTTATGGGAAACCTTAAAACACACAACACGATACAAATTTTTAAACCACCAACACTCCTCCATACCAATCATTTCCCAAAGATTATTTGGGGTTGCTTATTGCTGGGGGGAGGTTGCAGCATTGACCCTGCTTATTTTACACGTTGAACCTCCGCACAAAGCGCAACAAACCCGACGGACTTTGCAAGGCTGCGCCGAGAGCACCAGCCTCCTGCCGCGTCCGACCCTCCATCCGCTATAGGGGAGTCCAGTCTGAGCGCGAAGAACTCGTATCCGGCCTGGGACGAGACGCGACCGCGGAGACCTTCCCTGCCGCGAGCGCCGCTCCCAACCGCAAAACGGCGGCCGCCTCACCAAGAGGCCAAAGCCACCGCCCGAGGGAGGCGGCCGCAGCTCGGCCTGGAGGGTCCCCTTGGCGCTTCGGGGAGGAGAAGAGCAAAGCAAGGCAGAGACCAAAACACACGCGCAAAATCAGGGGGAAAGTTGCTTCCCATCTCCTGGGAGGTCAGGCTCACGCACGACGAGTCAGACAGAGCTTTAAAACAGGCGCAAGGAGCGATGAACCGCCCAGCACCCGTGCCAAAGCTCCACAGGCGGCTTCACAAGGGAGGCGGGAAACACATAGGGGCTTCCCCGGGCTGCCCGTTAACTGCAGCTAACAGAGCCGGGGGAGGGAAGGCGGTCGCAGCGCGGGACGCGGACACGATGCCTCGAGGCTCCCGCGTGGAAGGAGGCGGCGGTGGTGGCGGGGGACGCGACGCCTCAAGGCTCCCGCGTGGAAGGAGGCGGCGGTGGTGGCGGGGGACGCGACGCCTCGAGGCTCCCGCGTGGAAGGAGGCGGCGGTGGTGGCGGGGGACGCGACGCCTCGAGGCTCCCGCGTGGAAGGAGGCGGTGGGGGACGCGACGCCTCGAGGCTCCCGCGCGGCCGCGGGGGACGCAGAGCTGGCAGGGTGGCGCACGGCGCGGCCGCCCACGCTGAGCCCGTCCACCCCGGCGCGCCGGGACGTCGCTAATGAGCACAGCAAGGCAGAGGCCAAAAAATGCGCGCAAAATCAGGGGGACAGTTGCCTTTCTAGACAAATAAAACACAGAGGACCAAATCTTACACTCCAATAGCCTAGCTGAAACAAAACGCATCAAGATACTGTAGATTTCCAAGAGTTTCATAAATAACCAAACAGATGTTCCCTGATAAAAGTCTAGAGGAGAGTAACATTGTGCCAAGCAGCAGGAAGGAAAGATCAGGAGGGGGAAAGGAGAAATAGAGGCAGCTAAGGAAAAGAGGTGGAAGAGAGCAAAGAAGAGCAGGAGGTGGCAGAGGAACTGCACAGCAGGCAAGGCTTGGCCTGGACTGACGCAATGGGACATGAGGGCTGACAGACCAGCTGGGCCCCGGAGCAGGGAGCGACCCGGACGGACGTGGAAACAGACGCACACGAGACCTCCAGGCCGGCTCTGCAGAGGACGACACGTCCCGGGCTGAACCTGCTGCAAATTAAAGCCATGGGCTGCGAGCCCTAATCTGATGTCTCTGAAGGCCCCCAAGTCCTCCGGCGCTTCGTGTGTGGGGGAAGCCGGGACGCAGTGACGCTCGAGAGCCGATTCCGCCTGCGCAGAGGGGCCCGGGCGGCCGTAGGACCGCACGGTGTCCGACCTTCGCATCCTCTCCAGGGCAACAAGGAGCTCGGCAGCTTTGCGAGGTGCCGCCCGGGCTTTGCACCGCGGCCGAGCGTGTTTTGCGATCCCGCTGGTGCCAGGTTTAAACCATTTTGCTGCGTCTGCTGCCCCTTCTGAGTTGATACTAAGTTTTCTGTGGCTCCTAGGAGAGTATGGGATTGGAGAGACAGTGTCCAGGTTGCTGCAAAATTACAAATAATCCACAGAGGAGGCTATGAGAAATCAAAAGCTTAACTCAGAGAAAGAATCTAGATACAAAACCAAGTAAAAATAGCATCTCTAACAAGTTATTTCTTTCATGCTTGTAAAAAGGTTCTCATGCACAAAAACTTTTTTTTTTTTTTTTTTTTTTTACAATAAGCAATAGCTCTGTTGCTCGAGCACACCCTGCTGTCCAGCTCTTAAATCATGTAACGCATTTGATTAATACTTACGCCACAGCAAAGTGATGCTTCACTGTAATCTTCACAGTACTTCATTACATAGAAAAGATACATTTGAGAAAGTATTTAATCTTACTCTACTAATTGTTACTAAAATACACAAAGTTATAAAATGATTTCTCTGGAACCCACATCTTTTACCTCTCCCCAAACCCTACACAAAATAAATTAGCAAGTGGATCTGCAGCCAGACAGAAATACCTGAAAAGCATTTCTTCTGCATTTCAAGATTCTCAGGTTTTAGGACAGAAACCATAGTGTTTTTATCAGCTGATCAGAACTCACCTAGACGGGGTACGATTCCGACTATGCATACATGCTTTTCCAGGTTACCCTAGGTGGGAGGACCAATCATTCAAAGAAATAATACATTTCTTATAAATATATATATATTTATATATATGAGAGATGATAAGACAGGTATTTGCATTTTAAAACCCAATACATAACTAGGAGAGCCTTTGATTTCTCTTTTCTATCAAAAGCAAAACCAAAGTAAGTCCAGAAATGGACTATGGCTGATTCAAAACAATTCTTATTAAAAGAAACAAGTATGATTTTCGTACTGTACCATAGACTCATATTAATGCTCTTAGCAATTTAGGATATACTCTCCTCCATCACAAAACTAAATCTCTGCAGTTTTTTCAGATCATTTTGCATCTAACTACAATTTTTGGAAAGCGAGATAAAATAGCAAGTGCTTAATACAAAAAGTCAAAAATTAAATTCCTTTGCATCTGAGAATATACACGGGTCACACTTTCCTGCCTGAGGTTTTCCAGAATTATTGACCAAGCTGTGCACAGAAAAACAGGCTTAAGGATACTGGATGAAGGTGTTTTTTTTTTAAAAAAAAAAAAAAAAAAAAAAAAAGCTTCAAAAACTTAATCAAAAATTTTTTCTTCATTTGTTCTTTCTGCATAATTTAACTCACTGTCTCACCAAGATACAAATATCAGATACATGTAGATAACGGGAGAAAATTTAAGTTCTGCATATAATCCGGCCAGACCCTGCTCAGTGAAGAGGCCGCTCGTCCCCAGCTCATCCCACGTGAAACGCGCTGCTGTTCACGGAGGTGGCCTGGCCTTTCACCGAGGAGCGAGAACAGAAGTTTTCCAGGTATCACCACATTCTGCACTATTCCTGCCAACATGATTTCTGTTGTCAAGTTGTTATTTTTCAGTACAACAGAAGGTAAGTGTACAGTGCGACATGAATTCTCTTCTGGTAGCTCGTGATAACAGAGTCCTTCTGGAGGATGTAAAGAGAAGCTTAGTGGCACTGCTATATCCACCAGAGATGCCATAGCACAGTTCCACTTCTTCACAGGTTTCAAGGGGCAAATTAAAATAAACACAGATTTGCTCTAAGTGGTAGCAGAAATGTGTGGGAGACAGTTGGCCTAGCTGCACAAACAAATCACCGTCTGCTGAAAGCATTTCTGAAAACTCTGGTAATTACTTAGATTTGTTTTCATTGAGTCAATATAATGACTATAGAGCTACTTTACAGCTTAGCAAGCAATTCCAGGCCTCTCTGCTCCTTCTTGCCTCTTCTTCAACACGTACTGAATTATAGCATCTATTTTCTTTTACGTTTCCAGTAGTTGTAAACAGAGGTAGCTGAGCTACTATTAAGAATCATGTTATGCTTTGAAGAGGAGGAACCTTTCAAAAGCTGAAGTTACCCCTTAGCTGCACAATCTCTATTAATACTATAAAAATATGAGTGGACCAAAAGAAAATAGATGCAAGTAACTTTTGCTTTTGGCACCTTTTGTCTAGATATTCATACTTCTCAAGTATTCTCTTTTTAATAAAGTTAATGCACACATAGGACACACCACATCAAAGGTTTGCTACATATTTACAAGGCACCAACCCTTTGTCACTTTTTACATGAGTAAAGAACCGATAGAAAGCACATCAGGACCCCGTAACTGTAGTATAGACATACTTCAGTTCAGCACAATTCATGAATGTTTGGCCTGGGAAGATTAAAATAATCCAGATCCTTCTTACAATATAGAAACTGTAAACATTTTATAGCTGCCTTTAGGATTGGTGTATTGTGCAAAAGTTATAATTATTACTGTGTATAAGGATTTATGGCAGAAACCACATAAAAACTCTGCAAGAAGGTGCTATTTCTATAATACAAAAACAAAACAAGGGAAAAAATTCATAATCATGATTCAGAATGCCATGTTCTTATTGAGAAGCTGGAAGCCTCTTTAATGTGATGAACTTGTAGTGTGTGGGGAAGAATTTCTGTAATTTAAGGCCTAATGAATAAGGCTTATTTTGACCAATGAAGTGTGGCGATCTGAAGTTTTAAAACAAATGCATACTGACATAATGGAAAAGCACCACTGCGAAAAGTGAGTGGAGTCCCCGCACAACTTGCTTGGTAGATTTTCTGGTAAAATCCCTGCAGTAGAAGGCCATTGAAGTTCTTTTAAAATTGTTCCAAAGTTCTTCATCTGTCAATAATTCCATCCCATGAGATGGCTCACCCTGGCTTTTTCTGTCATTTTTCGCACCCTGCCTGACCTGGAAGTACCAAGGTTCAAAGGATCCTCGGTGTGCACAAAATTGTCATTATCCGAATCATCGTTATACAAGACAGTTCGTCTGCCTTCGTTCCTTGTTTTGATTCGAGGTGGCCTGCTGAATCGCCCTCCAAACACATTTTCACCAAACTGTCCTCCAAACAGATTTTCAAATTCATCGTCTGTAATTCGGGCACGTTTGGCTCTGGTGGCTCCTCGCGAGGCTCCTCTGCCTCCTCGGCCTCTTCTTCCTCCCCGGCCACCACCTCTTCCTCTGCCACAGCCTCTTCCACCTCTACCGCCTCTTCCTCCTCTACTCCATCTCCCCCACCTCCCCCATCTACCTCTTCTCCCTGTCCCCCTGCCCTGCCAATTTCTTTTCCCACTGCCAATTTTTCTTTTGATTTTTCTTTTGGGTTTTTTGGATTGCACTGCTTTGCTGTAGTCATGGTCTCCATCAATGTAATCCTGATCTGTTCTAGATGTTGATTCAGAGTCTGAATCAGAGCCACTTCTGCTTTCAGAACTTGAACTTGATCCTGATTCCCCACTTTCTGATGAAGATAAACGAGATTTTTCTTTTAAATCTCTCTTCTTTTCCTCTTCCTCTGTCTCCTCCAGATGCTCATCATCTTCTGATGCACTTACTAACTTCCTCTTGACTCCTACCCGCAGTTCTCTGCCATCACCATTTGTAAGAGGTTCATCAGGAGAGTGATCTGAGCAAACACAAAATAATCCAATCAATTATAATCATCATGATTGAGCCAAATCAGGTTGAAAAAGTAGCATTCATCTCATCTGCCCTTGGGGCGCATCCATGAGCGACCTAACTCTGAGCCCGTCGTGGTAAATGAGCTCCATATCCCGTGGAGACAGACAGCTATGCTCTGAGGGCAAAAATTATCAGATTAAATGTAAACACAGTTCATTGTACACTACAGCAAGCACCAAAGACTCTGTTGACTAAATATCTAATGAAGAGCTGGTCAAGAAAATGAGGCAAGAGTGACCAGCTCAGGCACAGATATATAAACTTACTCAGATGAGAGGTATTTTTGCCTACGGTATCTTAGTTAAAGAAATAAATGAAAAAAAATCTCTCAAAAACTCATTTAAAACCTAATAATAGACCATTAATTTAACATTTTGCAAGTAGCATTTATTTGCTTTCAAATGCATTTTCTCCAATCCTTAGCCCAGAGCTTACCTCAGATACAATTTCAAGACAGTAAATAATTTTGAAAAGCTCAATAGAATTGCTGAACACCTTATGATAAACATATAGTGGAGTACTTTCCTTTATAGCATGGTTTAGGACCACAGCATGACATCAGACTCAGGCAAAATGATCAGCAGCATCAAGGAGGGGCAATATTTTTCATTTCTGGGGAAACCAGTCACTCGGGAAGCAATACTTATATTTTCCCCACCTTGTTTCACTGGCGTTGATTTACTTCTGACTGGTCTGCTTTTCCCTGCGTCAGTGGTATTCCCGCTTCGGCTCTGTGTATTTGAGCCCGATGAGGATGGCTGCCCTTCTGTCTCCTCACCAGTGGCTGAACCCAAAGGTTCCTCTGTTGTATCTGAAACTTAAGACAGGTCACCACCAACTCAACAGTGCACCATCTACCCGCTATTTACAAGGTTGAAAGGCGAAGGCAATTTAGGAAATTTTCCGTCACCTGAGTTTGCTGCCTTTTCAGGAGGTCAATATCCCCAGGCTCCCTCTCCAGTCATGAGAAGATGCAGATTCCTCTGAGTGGTAACTCAAAGTAAACTAATTCACTGGACTTGAAATTGCTGTATGAGACACACCCATGTACGGAAGGCCTGGGCTCTTGTCACCTTAATTAATTTTTACCAAGAACAGACGAAGTTTCTCAAATACCTGACCCTTACCAATAACTAACAGATGCAGGGCCCATTTTAGCCAACACAAGCTACTGACAACATTTACACGCCCTTGCTGCTTGCTCATCCAACAGGTGGGTCCTACATGTTTCTCATGAACATAAGATTTAAATTGAATATTAAAGTACCTTCCAACTTTTTCATCATTCTGTATACAAAAATTGCTACAAACAAAGCATAAGTTTTAGACAATTTTTCTCTTCAAATTTCTTAAAAAAAAAAAAAAAAAAAAATTTCAACCCACCATGAGATGAAACTGAAGAACTAGTCCTAGTCAAAGGCAGTGAGGTATTCTGGTTGGTTTTAGGCTGCATCTTCATTTGCTTCTGTTTCCCTTTTGGGCTGAAGATGTAAAACATCCCAGAGAGATAAAACTGTTAATAAAAAAACCTTTAATATGAAAAAACAATCCCCTCCCCAAAAGCGAACAAATGCTGTCCATTTCTCAGTACTGGGCAGCTGTAGTAACACTAAAAATAGCATCAACGTCATTCTGCTCGACAAACACATGTGGTTTTGCAAAAACAAGATTTTATCTCACCTTTTAAAACTGTAATATCTAGTTTACTTTGATTGCGTGTCATATGGAAGTCAATAAGGTGTTACACAGCCCTTTCTGGACAGTTACCAAAGAGGCAGAAAGAAATTTTTCCTATTTTGCCCAGAAGGAAGCCCTGTAATTAAGTAGCCTTTCACTTTCCAGAATTATGCACAAACTACAGAGTGAGCACGGCATCTGACCTCACGATTTTATCAGCCGAAAGAGCAACGGCACCAGGAAACGAGCAGCTCTGCCCTTGACTGGTTTTCACAAAGGTCTACCTGTCACTGACTTGAGATATCTCCCACAGCTCTTGGAGCAGGTCTCACTTCCATGAACCCACCTCGAGGCTCTGCTCGTTGACGGGGAACTGCTGCTGCTCCTCAGTCGTTTTCGATACCGTGGCCTTTTCCTCTTCCGACACTGCATTGCTGACTTGTATTCAGAGATGATGTTTTTCATATGATTTTCAAATAAGGCAGATAGTCGAAGAGTCATGCTGTAAATCTGGAGTAAGAAGTCATAGTTATATTTATTAAAAGTTGAGTAAGTCGAAGGTTAGCAATAAATAAAAGATGGCCAGACCTCATTAGTAGTAGTCCAAAAAAAAAAAAAGTAACACTGACATTCAATGGTACATGCTTATCCTCATGAGAAGTGTTTTCATAAAGTGGTTTTAAGCATTTACAATAGAAAATATTCACAAGATCAAAGAAAAACAGACACCTGCACTATTGAAACATTGCCTCCTTTCAGATGTATTTTAATCATGACAAACTAATAGTTAGGTTCAGCATAAATAAAACAAAGCTCTTCATTGCCTCCTCCTATCTCTCTCTCTCTCTGCTCCATCTACTTCTCTCTCTGAGAACTGCACGAACACCATCAAGAAGGCTTCATCACCCTCTTATAACCAAAACTCTTGCCGTTTCTTGCAGTCTCTCCAAATAAAACTTCTTTGCATTCACAGAGCTTATTTTTTTTTGACCCGTGTCTTACATTACGGCAACATCTCTTTCTTTAGCTCTAACAAGCAGTATCTTGCCCCGCTTGCCCCCTTAAGGGTGGACAGAGGGGCTGGCAGAGGCTCGGGCTGTTGACACACGTTGGGCAGGGGCGGATGCCCAGCCGTGCACCCAGCTCTCCCACAGACATCCCCTCCCCGGGACACTTCACAGTACTCAGGCAAATGGATACTGAGGAACTGCTGAATTATGCGTTAGTTCACACGTTGTCCAGTGACTAACACAAGACTGGAGATTCCCTGGGAGTGTGCAGCAGTAAATAAGTCCTTCACCAAGTTCAGTCTGGTATCAAGCATGCACAACACCCTGAGACCATCTTTTTACAGTCTCTCACTGACTTCCTTCTTATTAAAGGAAGCAAATTTCCTGGTCTTCAAAGCTTATCCCCAGCCCACGCTTCGGCCCTTACCCCGTTGCAGGAGTTCAGTGCACCTGCAGTTGGGGAAGCTTTTGTGCTTTCTGTCCTGCTGACACCCTCAGGAGGGGTCACCCTGTCCCACAACACCATCCTGTGTCAAGCTGCCTCTCCTCCAAGCTGCTTGCACAAAGAAGAGCACTTGCAGGGCCACTGAGGAGCTGAGCGCAGCACTTTTCATTGCCTAGTAGTGTTGCACGGCCTCCTGTTCCCTCCTGTCTAGCAGCACGTATACTGGGACTCCAAGTTCTCTACAGCACACTCTCTTCCCTCCCCTGCTCCACAGGGCCTAGCATAATAAAATCTTGCTTAACCACATGTTTTAGACATTGCATATAAATTTTTCAGATTAAATTCTATGTCTTATTGTGCCCTAAACAATGGCAGCTCTGTCCAGCCCCAAATGTCATGCATTTTATTTTTAATTTATAAATGCTCCTATTCCTTTTAGAAATATTAGCCAGCACTGTAACAAATAATCTTCTCGAATGTGCTAAATGATGCGTGTGGAAGATGTGATTTTGTCAGACCTTAGGCATTTTATTTAGTATGCAGCTTTTCCTTATAATAATAGGGTCATAAAAACCCCAACTCTGCTTAATGTCTGGAAATATAGTAGAAATTCTTTCTACCTTCATATTATGAAGCCATTAGCCATTTGAATTTTCTATTTCACATCAGCAATGGTAGTAACTGCATCTGTGTCCTCTTGCCAATTGGCAATTTTATGAGTGTAAACAATACATTACTGAAGCATTTGAAAATCTGCAAAATAGTTTGATCATTAAACAGTTTAGGATAAGCTGAGGGGCAATGGACTGCATAGAATCACATATCAAGCACAACTATGTTTACTTGGCCAGTTCATTACACTGCACAGTCATTTTATCTAGCTCATATAAAATGCATCCATATTTCCAGCATTTCAATCTTCCCTCTTGCCATATTCTGTGCAGGGCTCTAATCCAGCACATTTTTTTCTGCCTATGCAAATTCCTGTTGCTGCATGGAGAAAATTGCCCACTGACAGGCAACAAAGGCAACATCAAGCAGAAGCACTGCAAAGTACATGAAGTAAATTAGAAAATAATAAATACCATAGTGCTTCTCATCTCTTCCAGCAATAGGAAAAAAATGCATAATATTGCATTAACAGTATATTAAAAATACTGTACTATAGATACACACACCTCTAGGAAAAAAAGATGACCTCCACTCCAGGAATAAAACACTGAAGAAATACAAACAACTGGCAATCAGTTTCCTGGCACAAATGTTCAAAGAATTGAGAGCAGCAGTAGCCACACAATTTCTCAGAAACTTTAAGAGAATTCAGATAAAAACGCATTCAGCTCAAAAGTGATTCGGGTGAGCAAAAAAAAAAAAACCGCAGTCATTTGCTCCCTGGATGCAGACTAGATTTCAGGGACAGTATACATTAAGGGCAGGATCTTTGTAGAGAAAGCATTTACTTACTCGAGACTTTTTATTAGGAGTGTAAGCTTTAGAGTTGCAGAATATTAAACGAATATCTTTGTAGAATTCCAAGGGACTGGTGTAGTTTCCTGCTTCCAAGGTTTCTTTCACAGTGCTGAAGTCCATCGGAGTGTCTACAATGTCTCGATAATCCTGTAAGAAAGCACAAGTAAATAATAAAGAAGAATAAAGCAGAATTCTGTGTCAGTAAAAACATCTAAGTATTTACTGACAATTTTTACCTAAAATACTTATTATTAAAAAAAAAAAAAAAAAAAAAAAAAAAAAAACAACAACAACAACACACAACAAGAGATTGAGATTTTAGAGTTACTGCAGATAAATCTCTGGAAACAGCAGAGCACAGAACACGGGCCATTCCAGCTTGGAAAGGCAGAGCTTAGCAAATGCCTAGGTGGAACTTTGCCAAAGGATGAATATTAGTTTTTTTTCCATTTGGAATATGAAAGCTGTACTTACAGGATAGGAAAAGAGATCAACTGGCTGCCTAAAAGGCTCAGAGTCTTCTCTTTCATAAATCAGGTTTAGTAATTGCTTGCATTGCTCTTTCCAAGTATCAGGGCTTGCTTTCACGGGCTGTCTTTTGACTGGCCGTCTTACCTGCAGGGAAATGCATATACTTTGTCATTTTTCCAAATACGCAGATTTTTCACCTTCAATTCCTATTAATTTACAAGGAATATGATGTAAAGCAGAAGCCCACAACTGAAAACAGAATTGCAATAAGATTAAAGCACAGTTAATAGCAAATTTGGATCTGAAATATTGCATACCTCTCCTTGATTTGAGCTTTTATATATTACTGAAAAAAGTATTTTGACCAACTGCATATTGTGCTTTTTTTTTCGTCAGTTTTCACTCAATTTGGGCTGAAAATTGCTTTTATTCTAGACAATTTTCAAATAAAATAAAAACAGATTCTTCAGCAATAGAGTTAATTTTCCCACACACTAACATAACAGCCAACACTCACTTATGCTCAACTATTTGCCCAGTTAATCCTATAGACTGTAGTCTGTGACCAATTTAAAGTGTTCCAGACCTACATGGGGTGTAATTCTGTACCTGGTCTACCTCCCTTCCCAAGCTAGACCAACCAGAAGCGTCTACTCACTCGTCTTTTTCCAGAGGATGTTCCCGGAGCATCTGAATCCACATCTACTTCTGCCACCTAAAGGAAAAGGTACCGATTACCTAGCACGCATGCTTGTACGTGCACAAACAGGGAAAACGCACAGGGCGAAAACTGAAGGAGTGAGAAAACACAGTTCTAAAGTACTTAAATGCAATGAGCGATTCAAGCAAAATGGACACTAGTTTCAAACCAGAACTAACACAACTTCAGAAAAAATATAGGTGAAATACATTCTTTCAAAATACTCTTAAAAGAGTCTGTGATAACAAATGTACTTACTATATGTTTATTTTTATAAAAGCAATAAAACATTTGCATTGTAGTCTACTTTAAGTTTTGTGTACAAACCTAAGGCAAGGGCACCCCTAGATCTGTAACTTACACATTTAGTGACTCTGTAGTAAAGCTGACAAAAGTAACAACTATCTGCTGCCCTTAGAAACAAATCTTGTTGCACAATAGTCCATTACAAAGAGTTACAAAGGAAGCATAATGTTTCTGCAATAGCCATAAGCATATAGATGTTCTACTAGCAATCAAGTTTAACTTAAATATTTGCAAACTGCAACAATGGAAGACATGTAGGGGAAGGGAAGAGCAAGATAGCTTCATAACTGTATTTTATTCAAATTAGCTCATATATTAGAAAGCTACTGAAAAAGTAAAAAGGTTTTAAGAGATCACAGCTTTAAAATGGGAACTGCAGCACCTTTCAAAACATGTACAAAATATATTTAAGGTTGCTTTTTTTTTTAAAAAGGTGCATTAAGGTGAAGGAGATTGAGAAAAGTAAAGGAAGTGATATCTAAATTGGTTTGTCTTTCATTCCCTTAATTGTACAACTGACAGGAAGCAACAAAGAATTACAAAAGAAAACCAGTTCTGCTGCCTCCCTGACAATGACAGAGCTACTGTACATTCGGTTTCCCAGACAGAATAACAACTTCAGTTCACATTCCCCTGCTTGCTGATGTTTCATTGTACAAAAAAAACATTGTGCATTTAGAGACGATTAAGACAGGCAGTTCCATGAATCAGTTTTACAAACCGGAGGGAGCTTATTGTCCCAACCGAGCCTGAACAGGCTTTCCTCAAAAACTTAACGTGACTAACCATAACACAAAGGATCTACCAAAATTATTTCTCTAACTTATTCCAGATACTGAATTTAATAAGGCAAAAAAATTATGATCATACTTAATTACCTCCTCCTCTTCATCAGTGCTGCTTAGGTCTTCTGCTTTCACCTTGTTATATATTTCTAATATATCAGTACAACTCTGATCTCTGCAGGGCAATAACAAAAGTCAAAATACATAACAAAGTATCTCAAAACCCAAGATGCCAGTTCTATCAAATGAAAAAAAAAAAAAAATTAAAAAACCCCACAAACATGCTCACCCAATGAAGCGGAGCAAGACATCTGTTACAATTTTGGCTGCCTTGACTATAGGACTGTCTGGCTCATTGAAAGTCCTGGCATTATGTTCAATGTAACGTACCTCCCACATAAGCGCTGAGATTCTCCTAAAAAAATAAAAATATTAAAATAGCACTACTTAGCTCATTCTGGCAATTGTTGTACAAGCAAAGCAATTGGCTCAAAGGCAGTGGAGATAGAGGTGAAGCAAATATGCTCTGCCTACAATGTATAGAGAGAATAAGGCCAGTATTTAATGCAAAAAAAAAAAAAAAAAAAAAAAAAAACCTCCAGATCCAGGTATCAGCTTTTGTCTTAATGACACAGCCAAAAGAAAGGCTTATTCAGATTTGCTTTGTACAAGACCAACTAGAAACGGATCTTAGGCTGATGTCTCCCCCCAAAAATACATTACTAAAGGGGCATTACATGGTATTCAGCTGAACACATTGTTCTAGATTTGGACGTAGAAAATCCACATTAAGAACAAATAAAGTAAAATTACCTATAAAATCTGTTTTCAAGTCTCCTCCTAATTGTGGTGAGGTCAGTTGGATAAGCAACTACAGTGCAATACATGGGATAGGCACTAAGGTCCACTGGAACAGCAAAGGGATTAGAAATGTCTACAAGACAGAAGAATAAAATAATTTAGATGCCACAGAAGATATCAGAAGGGAAGTCATACAATAACTACACTCCTTACAATAGTTTCTGGATCTTCTTTCTAATAATTTGTACAAAGCAGCACAGAGCTGCAGCTGGACAAGTCACTACCCGAAGGACAGGATTCTTCCTCTTGCAGGCTCTGTTAATTACATTTGAATAAGCAGTATTTAAGTATCACATTTGTGATTTACAAGCAGAAGCCAATTGTATTGCTGAAAAGCAACACAGTATCTGCACTTGCAATTGCACTAATACAAAAAAATCATACAGACTAAGAATACATAAGTGTCCTGTGTATAAACAACAATATCACGCTAGCAGAGTTACATTTCAAAACTAATTCCAAGGTCCTTCTTGGTGAGGATGTTTGGTGAGGATTTGTTGGTTGGTTTTGGGCAGGGGAGGGTTTAAGTCAATATTTTGTTCATTTGTATTTGGATACAAGCCACTAAAAATCCTCTAACTTGAAAGGAAGTAGGTCAAATCTCACAAACAGGGAAGTTAAACTGGGGCACCACATGAAATAAAAAAAGACTCTTTTTACTGATTTAGATAAGCACTCCATTCCAGCTCCCAGCAATTCATCCTGTCAGCCCCACAGTTACTTGTCATCATGCTGATAATTCTCAATCCTTCTGCCCCCTCTCCAAACATACCAAGGGAAAGAAGTTGCTCAATTCCCCGAATTACTCGTTCACATTCTTCATCTCTTGAATGGGCCCCCCATTCTCCTTCCTGGGGTTTGTACAAAAGAGCTGTCAGTTCATCTGGAGTCACAGGAACTCCAGCACCAACCTCCTCCGGATAAGCAGCTAAATATGGAGAATTCAACAACAGTAAGTACTAGTAATATCACTAGTAGTACATAATGACATCCGGACATGAATTTAACACACACTTACTTCCTTCTGGAATTGGTTCCATGTCCCATGGACTCATCCTCTCTCTCTCATTATTGTCCCAGCTATTAAGAAAAGCACAAATGCAGACAGTGAAGCATTTCATGTGTCATCTGACTGAATATAATAATATGCCTTTTCTCTAACAGACAAAATAAAAAAAGTGATGTCTGTTACAAATGGGCCTATGTCACTAGCTAGGCCCATCTTCCTTACTTTTCCCTAGTGGCTCCTATACATTCACTGCACTGTTCTTCCTGCTGGTAGTGTTGTTTTATGAGCAAGTTTGTAAATAAATAAATAACAACAAAGGGACAGATTATTTATTCAAATGGAAAAGAGAGTCTTTTGTCCTTGAATGGACACATTTAAGTGATAAGTAAACACCTGAAAGACATAGGAGAACGTAAACATCTCTGATAAATCACAACCATGTAAACTCTTACTGGACAGAGTAGCACTGGAAGGAACTATCAGGATATTCTGTCTGGAAAGGCTGCTGACTCTCCACAGTTCCAAACCACCAAGCGTCATCTATTATACTGCGAAATCTATCCCCTAAAAGAAGAAGGAAAAAAAAAAAAAAAAAAAAAAAAAAAAAAAGGAATTTATAAATACTTCTTTGTACAGAAAAAGCTTTAAGTGCACTACTGGATTCCTACATTCATTTTGCACTACTGGGATCAAGTTGTCTCTCCAAAGGGAAAACTTTTTACATTTCTGGTAATAAACCACAGGTATCTCCACAATTCAAGTCACAATAAGACAGACGTCTCTTCTGCCACCCAAGACACACTAATAGTTTGCCACATTTTTGTTTTCTTTTGCTACAGCAACAGTAGCAAGCATCACGCAGAATTTCCAATGACTGCCATAATATCAACCATTTTATCATGTGTTTATCATCAATCTTTTGTCATGTGTCACTGCAACACTGTTATAGGAACATCAAAGAGTAATCTAATATGGTAAGATTCTCAAGTTAAATACAAAATAGAAAGAGATTTACAGTCATCAAGATTCTTTAATATGACAAAACAATGTAGTATAAAGTCCATATACATAAAACATTGCCATTTGTTGCAAACACTGCTTTTAAATGTCTACACATATACAAACAAACAAAACTATAAACACCAAATTGTAACCTATCAAATAACTTGTGAAAACGTTGCCAAACACACGCAAGTGGTAAAACAGTAGTTACCTATCTGCCAGTTTCTTTCTTTGGCTTCATTATAAAACTGATGCAGCACAAGGAAGTCAATAACATCTGGCATATCATGGTACCTTTATGAAAGATGGGAAAAAAAAAAAAAAAAAACTTCATGTCCCAAAAGCATAGGTCTGCATGTCAATACACACAAGCTTTTCAGTCTCCAAACACAAAATTTCATGCATTCTATTTTCAAATTTGGTGTTGTAACAAAGAAATACTATCACCGTGCCTTGGAAGAAGGAAAAAAAAAACAAACACCCCACAAAGGGGAAGGCTTGAAATTACAAGAAAATTTCTTGAAGGAAGTCACCAGCATTTCAGTTACTCACTTTATGGAAAATGATTCTCCTGTCATTTTGCCCGTGAGTGGGTCTAGGAATGCAAGCTTCAAGCAACAGAGGGTAGGAGGCCCAACTTCATATTTAATTCCTACAGTCTTCACAAATTCTTGTTCCTATTTATCAATAAGTATGAAATGGTAGCATTTTAACTTGTTAAAAACAGAAACATATCCATGTTAAAATACCAAATGTGCATAAATAAAAATCAAAACTGTTTCCGTGCTAAGCACAAGTAATTTCACCTGTAAAGTACTGCATTACCAAAATACAGTGTCCTTGGAAAGAAAGATACAAGATGCCCATTCTCATAGGAAATTTATGGAAAAGATACGCACATTTTATTTAACTGTGGTAGGAAGGTTCTAAGGAACATACCATTTTCTGGTTTTAAACAAAGTGACAGCACCAAAGTTTACATTTGAAAAAAACCTAGGGCCTCTCACCATTGCCCTTTAACTTACCCTGAGTTCCATTTTGTTCCATGGTTGTTTTTGCATGTTAATACTATAAATTTTGGCTTTCCTTACTGCCCGCACGTAAGCTTCATGGCCTTGCCTAAAGTATATGATCTTTAAAAGAAATAAAAAAAAAAAAAAAAGCTTATTTTATTGATAACTGTATTCCTGTTTAGTCAAATATTCCAACAAACACTTAGGCATCATTCTTTTTAAACCAAGTACATGGTTCCTTATTTTGTTCTAAAGCACTTTTCTCCCTAAAAATATTTATCTATATTGACATAGCAACACATACAGGCTTCCTATATTGGGATCGTTAAGCGTATGTTTGTAAGATGCAGAATCAATTCTCACTGCTATTAATCAGTCATATGTGCGCAGAAAGAGGTGTAGAAAAGCCAGCTGCAAACAACTAGCTTTTTGAAAAATCCAAATTCAGGCTAATTAGAGCATGATTCACTGAAAACATTCCTTGATTTAATAACCCTCACTGAAGCAAGCTCATCAGCCTGGATGGGAATTTCAAGATTGCTACAGTCATTACCTCGTCTCCCATTTGTGGGACAAAAGGTGAGCGCCGCGGAATAGTATCCAAGATCCACTGCGGGGCAAGCCATTCCTCACTCGGTTCACCGTCCATTGAAAGCAGTCCACTTGGTTTCTTAAATACATTACATTAAATTTAGCGTACAAGTTGTAATTGCTATGGTAGACTATACAAACAACTGATTCTACCGCTAGATGTGAGGACTGAGCAAATGCTGGAATGCCAGCCATCCAAAAATCCTGACCTTAGATGGTAAGAAATGTTCAGCAGTACAATAGAAGTTTAATTTCTTTCCTTAGTAATGTTCTAAATACTGGCTTTAAAAAGCAGGAAAAGGAAAAAAATAATTGAAAATGTAGATATAATACAGATCATTGTGCTCCTACAACAGAACCATCTCGAAGAAAATCTCAGTGCAGTAAAGAGAGTAAATTTGGGAGTGAATTTCTCAACAGTAACACAGAACTGTCCACATGAAAAAGGAAGCACATCTATGATGCACAGCATAAAAAAAACAAAGCAGACCACTCCGATATTAACATTACTGTGTGTTCCCTGGGCATCTTTCTTACTGTATACCTGTTTTTGAAAAATTTTACTTTGAAAACAAAACCACTTATAAAGAGAAAAAAAAAAAAAAATATATATATATATATAATCACAGAGATCACAGAGTCAGAAAGACCCTCAAAAATTAGAAATGCTAACCTTTTTCCTAGGCTGTTTAAGTTTCCTTCTTTTTTCCTCCTGTCCTTTTGTTCCCTTCATATTTTCATCTTCAGAACTACTACAGATTTTCCGAGCTGCCTGTCTGGTTTGCCTCTTTGGAGGTTGGAGATTAATTCCAGCATCTGCTGTCCAGTCAGAATATTCACTTGATGAATCACTGTAGATAATATAAAGTTGCGAGGAGAGAGAAGGAGAAAAAAAAAAAAACAAAACAAAAAAAAAAACACAGCTCTTCAGTCTTCATACAATGGAGCGAGAGGCCAAATCCTTCAATTAGCTCTTAGCATTTATGTGGAGCAGACAGCAGAATTAGAGCAAATTCGTTCTCAGGTTAATTTGAAGAAAACCTGATTGGTATCAAACTTATAATTCTCATGGCATTATTTCATCGGTTGCACATTCATGTAAAACTAGGGTTATAGCTTATACCTATTCTCATACTATTTCTCTCATGGATGCACAGATTGTTATAAAAGGTGACTGAACCGCAAAAAACGCAAAAAAAAAATTTAGATAACAAGGGCTTGTATATTGTTATAAGATAACAATACTTTGCTGACTCACATTGCTTCTAGCCTTAAAAGTACAGCATTAAAAATAACATTGAGACTGTAGACCTGGTACACAAATATGTACTGACAACAGAACAACTTAGGACACAAAAGGAAAGATACATACGGAAGAACCGTATGCGCTTCCGTGAATGTTTCTAGTAGAAACAAAAGACAGGCACCTATTTTGCATGCCATTCTTAGTTTAAAAAGACATTTTCTTACATATGGTCCTTCAAAAGATTTTATTCTTGAAAAAGAAAAAGAAAACAAAAAACAGCTTCCTGCAAAATTGCAAAATAAGTGACTGTTCAGTATGAGGAGTTTTTCCACATTGCTTTTCACAGTAGAGCTCTATTATAAAAACCTCTACAATTGCATTGACATCTTCATACAAAGAAGGATTCATCTGTTAATGGACACCAAGAATTTTGTTGGTTGGTAACCATTTTAAAATATCCAAGTATACTAAACATGGCGTGATGTATCACTTTGCTTCAGTCTTTCATAAGGGGAAATGAATTTACATGGTTTATATGAGCAGGAAGCTTCTTCCCCAATTTACAGTCATATTATTACAGCATCAACTGATCTTACTTTAAATATCTAATCACTAAATGTAATAACAAGGAGCCTAAAAAAAGTTACCTGGAGCTGCTTTCACTTTGCCATGCTGTCACAGGATCATCCAAAGATGCATCACTTGTGCCAACTGTCTCATCTTCCTGTATTAAAACAAAAGACTTTACTTCTGGCCAAGTTTAAAAAAAAAAAATGTATCATTCCTATTTACAAACAAGTTACATGACTTGTCTCACCTGAGGAAAGTTTTGCATGCAACAACTGTTTTAGTTTTTTAATTAAGTCCACAATTTCTTTCTTTATCCTAATTAATATTAAACTATAGGCTTGTATAATTCCTATAGAAAGAGAAGTGTGAATTTTAGCAGCATTAGAATCATAGTATCAGATCTTATTTTAGTGTTTGACTAATGTATTTCAGTGTGAAGTTAACATCTGTCTACTCAATGCATTTACAAAGTGACAGCGTTCAGTCTCTTTTTACTTTGCATACTTCCTTTATGACAAAAAAATTATATTTAAACTAGGATATTTTAAGTTATTCCACTTCCAATATCAATGATTAATATCAATACTAAATCTCTTTCGGCAATTGTCTGTAGATGTAGATGAAACCAAGGTGCTGAATGCGACCACTAATATGAAATCTACTATGTGTGAATGCTCAGAATAGGAAGTGATTTAACACAAGCCAGTTCAATTTATTTGAAAATGTTTCAGAGTTCCAAAAATACACAACCCTCTTCTAAGCTAGTTTTGAATACTGGACTGGCATTGACATAAATGATCCTTTCTCTCCAAGATCAACACATTACAATAAAATTTAAGAGACTCAATGAACTGAGTGTTGCTTCCCAGGTGGAGAAAGAAACTTAGAATCTTAATGGCAACAGCACTTGGAGTACCTCTGCTGCCAGCCATACTCTTTGTGAGCAGGGAACACACTGAAAGAATCACTTGATGTGTCAGACCTCAGAGGAGCTCTCCGACTCATCCCGCGCGCGTGCGTTCTGGCTGGCTCCTTGCTGGTTGTGTTCAATCGTGGAGCGTGTTTGGTAGGCGTGCTGCCGCTTGCGCTGGTTCCTTCTCAACGACCTCCCACTGCCTGCTTGATAATCGTTCTTTTGGCACAGGACAGAAGAGGCAAAGAGAAAAAGACGAGATATTTAATAGTGAGCCCCATTGCGTAAAAGATGCCTCATTAGAATAACTGTACATTATATCCCATTTATAGACGAGAGATAGAAAATCCAGAATTAAGACTGAAAATCCATCATTTACATGTTTGCAGGTGTTTGGGTGAATATGCACATGTTTTTGGTTCAGTAGCTGCCCTACTTTTTTAAGCTACAATCCTTCTTGGAAGGTGAGATATGGAAAAATCCCTTTTGTCTAACAAATACCTGCAGCCTCTGGATAAGATAAGAGCTAGTCACTTGGTAAATGAGGCACCTCTGATATTTTTCCTAGTTTCCGTAAGTCTGAAAGTTTCCACAAACTCAACATCCACCGTGGCTCTGCTTTCCCCACTCCAGAGCATTTTCCCCCTACCGAAATCTTAGGGATAGTGACTTATCACTGCGAATTGCATATTACAGTATAAACACAATTACAACTACAGATGAAAGTAAGAGACACAAAGTAACAGTACTGTTTATTTTCTAAATCTCAAAGTTGGACTTTTTTGGTTTTGCTCAGTGCTCAGAATTGCCTCAGCCCTAGGTTCCCTCTTCTACTGAATAACTCACCCGTTGTAAGGTATGGGATGGCTTTCTCTTCTTTTCCACCGTGTATAAACTAATTTCTATCTCACCTTTGGCAGCTCGACACTCTTCCTGGACCCTAATTACACACAGGAAACATCCATTTTATTCACTAAATCATCACATTAACTGATATCTCATTAAAACACACATTTAAATGCTGCTTGTTGCCTTGCTACAGAAACCCACGTAGAAGTCATTCCAGAAGCACTGTAACTGAAATACTGCAGAAAAACTGCAGTTTTCTGCAGTTATCTTTTGTGAAGATAAGGAATTGCTATTCTCAAGCCTCCAGAACAGACCAGCATCCTAATCCTACAATCTGAATCCCACGAAAACCCCAACCCACTTCTGAAAAATCATTTTGTGTAACCTTTAACAGGTGTATGAAAGAAATGTTAAATGTTACACAGTTTAATCTTATTTTTCCCAGCATATGCAGCATCTTACTTGCTGATGCCTGGCGAGAGCTCATTCACCACAACCCTCCTGCTCCAAGCCATGAGATCCCTCTCAGTGGCCATCTGGCTCCGGGGCGCGTTGTTGTGCATCTGCCGGACCCCCTCAATCTGGCCGCTGCGCCGGAGGCCGACGTTTGGTGGAGAGGTCACGTCCAAACCTGGACTTCGAAGAGCTGCAAAAGAAAGATTTCTCTTCGCTTCTGAGAGCCATCAGTAACATCTAGAATTTAATGCTTAGGGGGTTACATAGAGTTTCCTTTTGGTACCAAAAGACAAAATTTAGCTCTCTCTCAAGGAAAAGATATCCATTGATCTCTCTCACAAACACAGGGCATACAAATATTTTAACTGAAAATTGAGATTGAGCAACTGACCAACCTATCGTGAGAAGCAGAAAGGACTTCCTGTGCGCTGAAGTTGGCTGCTAAACCACCTTTATGATACTACCAATTTAGATCAAAAGTGTATTTTTGGCATTTTTCATTACTATTTTATTGCTTCCTTCTTCAATTTAAAGGCAAGCAACTCCAAATCTAGTAGTCCTAATAAGCTTTACTGTGGAGATCTAATTCAGATGAGTATAATCAATCATTTAACCTAACATTTAACTTATTAGCAGATGTAAATTTTTTAAAAGCTATGATGACTTGCAGCACAATCCACAGCATCTGCTCTGCTCCACAAAGTGCAGACAGTCAGCCGCTTCCCAGTCAGCTGCTCATGTCTGAGTGCTTTTAATTTTTAATAAGTGTGTACATTAAGCATCAAGTCACAATAACAGAACACTAAACTGCAGAATAATCTCAAGCTTTGAGAGAAAACACTGCAACAGAGCAGACATTTATCTTATAAACACTGATGCTCAGATTTAGCATTTATGCTGCTACAGGAAGTCATTAATCTGTCACAACACTATTTCATTGACATTCTCTAATTATATACTGTTGTCTTGACATTATTAAATGGGAAGTATCATCCCTGCAGTGACTAAGTGACATTGAGATAATACAGTAAACATTATATTTATAAAAGGTCTGTAATAGAATTAACTACACTCTAACAGTTCTAAGTAATCAGATAATGCCCAGTTAAGACCACTGCACGTCCTCAACTACACCTTGAAATTTTATTTCCTCTGTCAGCATTAGCAGAATGCTCAAATGCTCCATATAGGTCAACAACATCTCTAAGAACAAGAGAAGAAACCTTCCTCAAAGACATAGTCCTAAAACATGCAGCAAATTAACACATTTTGATTAGTACCTTACCATACTTTACTAAAAGAAATGGCTAACAGAGGTAAAGAAGGTCGACTTACTGCCATTAACTGAGTGGGATCTGTTGAGTGGAGGGGTTGGAAGAGTTTCTCCTTCATTAATTAGTCTTAGATCTTGTTCCCTCTGCAGCTCTCTAATCATTCCATCAAGAATACTTTCATCCTGATCATTAGTTTGTTGTCCAATGACTTGTTCAACTACTTCACCATCACCTTGACAAAAACAAAGCCCAAACTGCTTATAAAATTATTAATTTCTGTTTTACTAAGCACCATAGAAACAAGTTCAAATTTGTGCAAAATTTATCTATCTGATATGAGCAAAACCTGATCAGAAGCTATCCTTCTGTTCTCATGGAATAAATGGAGCAACAAACGTCTCAAGAGAGGAGAGATGATAAAAACCTAAAATTATAGATAATGAAAAAAAATAAACATGATTCTTAGAGCAAAAAGAAAAGATGCTTTAGTAGGTATTAATAGAAGAGCTCTTACAGAGATCAGCATGTTGCAAAATTAATATCCACAAAAAAAAGAAAAATGCCCATTTTAAACCACAAAAGGTGTTTTTTCAATGTCTTGCCTTTTTTCTCCTCCTTCCTTAAACACATGTATCGCTACACTCAGGTTAAAAGGACAGTTCTTTGAGACTGCTGCTCTATAGCAGACAGAGGTCCTTGAATCCTGGAACATGCAGTCTCCTCACTATACCTCCAGAGAAGTTGATTCCTTTATGCCATAAAGCTGCTCCATCTCCTCTTTATAGTAGCAGCTGACTGAACTGGTACTAATACAGTGCAGTACACGCATTACACATGGATTACCATTAGCCACATATCCCAGCTGAGGGATAAGTTGCTCATCCTTGCAATTTTCTCTCCCTGGTACCAGCCTCTGGTATCTTGTGGGATGAGGATTTCCATCAACATCCACCAGGAATGGAGGAGGCATAAGATGTGGGGCCTGTTGAGTCTGCTCATCCAGAACATAGTTATTTGCATCACGGATCAGTGGTCGGTAATCCGTATGGAAGAACATCTGATCTGGAATCTGCAAGAGAAGTAATTTAGTAAATAAATAAATGGCCATTTGCAGCTGTCTTGCTGCTTTGGAATGGCTCCCACAGCCACATACCACAACTCCTACACTTAAGATCAGTACAAGAAATAAGACGACAGAGATTAGATTCCTGCCACAAATGTGTTCTATTACTTAGGGCTGATGCAAAAATCAGAATTAATAGTATAACCCATCAGTGGAAATGAAGACAGAAGTTAATACTTTGTTTCCCTGACTAAATTTTCTCTTATCTGAACCCTCTTGACTTAGATAAATAGCAACTATTCCATGATTAATCACCATTTAGTCTGGTGCAGGAGACGGGAATAAACTGTAAAACAAGTGCTTCTGACACAAAACCAGTTCAAGGCACAGTTGAGTTTAAATCTTCAACCCACCTTTTCATAATATTTATTGCATCCAAACCCAAAAAGTAGCAGATGTCCATGAGAGTCTGTGCAAGCAAAATGCTGTCCATCTGGTGAGAACTTGCAATCAAAAACAGCTCCGTGGCCTTGGCCCTCAATCTGTATCCAAGCAAACAGATTTTTAAAAATCATTCAATCTCTACTCAAGCATTAGCAGAAAAGTTTCACCTGCACTCCCTTACATATTTAATCCTAATTCAGTGTAAATTCTCATCTCACCCAAGACTGATTAGCACTTCTGTTTTTTTCCACTTCATTACTGAAGCTTCACTGAATATTTTAAGTGAAAATCTCTCATTTTCTCATTTCCTGAAGTTCTAGTGCAACTTTTAAGGTATGTTCTAAAACAGCCATTTCAAAGTCTGCATTTTATGGTATTAAAAAATAAAGGGCAAGCCAGCACCAAAAGATCATAAAAGACATGTTAGCTCTGCAAAAGCAGCTTTCACAAACCCAAGTGCTAGCAAGTTCAGCTACGACAACCTAACCTAGCTCTGGTCCTAGAGCAGTGCAGCTGCGTTTGCTCAACACCAGGATCAAAGGAACAAACCTGACATTGGGCATACTAAGATAGATGCAGCACAGAGCCAGTCATCCCGTTTCCCAGACCACGGCCTTGCGTTATAACATGCAGACTTACTGATTTACACTGCTCCATCTTTAGCATCATATAACCACACATGAAAATTATTCATGTATATTGGTAACAGACTCCATATGAGATCTATTATTACAGCTATGAGATGCAAAAACATATTTTGGCCTTGCTAACTGAACAGTACAGGATCTTCTCCTTAATATGCTAGTATCCTTTAATATCCTGTTGTAACACTGGTCACCATGGGTATATCAGGGTCACCTGGGTATGAAACCTGCTTGTGCCTTATGTCCAGTTCTACACAAACACAAAACACTCCTTTCCAGACCTTTCTTACCATGTTAAAGTAATTGCGAATTTTTGTTCCTTTGTCTATATCCCAAATAAAAATATTCCCATCATGCCCTGCTGAAAGTATGATCCTTTGGTCAAAGGGATGGGCTTCCAGAACAAAAACTTCATCATCATGACCCTGCAAAGAAAGCAGTTTGAAAAAAGAGAATATTTCTTCATGTAGTATCTCTAAACATGCTAGCATTTAGTGTGAGGATATCTCAGCATACGGCAGTATGCTCAGATATCTCAGATACGGCAGTATCTCCGTTTCCTGCATCTCAAACTAGAACCATGTCTGCACTCAGTTCTCTCTTCTGCCAGAGGCTTGACCTTATTACTGCCCATTTTATAAACATCCCAGCCTGGAGCTCAGCACAGCTGAGTGGAAGGGGGAGGAAGGGGAACACAGCAGGGTAGGCAGCTCCAGCCCTCTAGTCTAGGCACAGCGGTGGCCTCCAAAGGGCTCCCTTGTCAGCCAGCAACCAGCAAGATCCAGCAGCACTTTGGTCACCAGCTCCTTTCCCCATGAGACTCTCTTCAAAAAGCATGAGGCAGCCAGTGCCCTTCAGAACAAAACACTCCTCACCTCATTGCAAGAGGAATGAGGATGTAATTTAAACCTCAAATCATTTTCAGAGTTCAATTATAAACCTCTTGGGGTTATTTGCTGGGATTTTACTCACAGATAAGCTATGAAGAAGCTGCCCTGTGGATGAGTTCCACACTTTCAGAAGGAAATTGTTGACTGCAGTGATGACAGTGGCATCATGTCTGTCCCAAGCCACCATAGTGACCTTCAGTTTGGTAACCTTGTCCTCCCCAGACGTTACACTGTTTCTAAGGAAATTCGTAAGTCAAGAAAGAAAGACATCAACAACCATGTATATAGTAACATTTAACGGCAGTATTTCAGTTTAAAATAAATGAGAGGATGGCACTACCAGCCAATGAAGGAGAACGAAGTATGGGTACTTCGGCGATAAAAACAGGTACAGCCAATACTCTGTGTCACTAAGTGTGTCTATACCACACTATTCTGTGTATGTAGAGAGTTTTATTTCCTTAAAATGCAGTTTTTATTCTGCTGTTAAATGATCTTCCTAGCATATCGAAGTTCCTTCTCTCAAGCTAGTCAGCAGCTCTATTATGTCTTTTTCCTAAGGACGTTTCTCTTGCCAATGTAACGTCCCAAAGTACACCCTATAATGTGCAAAAACTACTAAATAAATTAAAATCATACTTTGCCAGCTAGCTTATTAAAAACATAACCACATGAAATATAAAGATTTTTGCAGAAGCATAAGTGAAATGGACAAAAAAAATTTTAATTGATTTCTCCATCTCCACTTTTCATGAGTGCATATTCCATTAGCAGCCCACTCACAGAAGCCATTGTTTCACAAAAAGAAAAACCCAAAGCCAAAACCTCTACTGAAGTGAGAACCAAATGAACAGATCTCATCTCTTCTGGGCATCGAGTGAAAATACAATGCTAAAAAAACATTCTGGATATATATTTATAAGAAATTCTGCCAAGCAAACCAGACCTTGGAATAAGAAATCTAAAAACATTATTTTAGAAGGAACATTGTTAGAGAAAGGAATCAATTTCACATCTGCCAGTAACTTCTTTGCTACTGTCATTTGTCTTCAGGATGTGTAAAATAACCCTTAATGGGCAACACATGCTTTCTTCGTAAGCTGTTTTATTGGAAAAACTAACTGAACTCATAGAAGAGGCTATTACCTATACTAGTGACAGTAGGACCTCTAAGAGACACTTGAATTTCTTCACATTTGCATTCACATCACATATTTTGTTCACTACTCTCCATTTTGTTCATGACTACTCTCCATTTTATTATTCGTTATAACTGTAACTGTTTTCCATAGCACAAAAATCAATACAGCCAGCATATGCTATAAAATAAAAGAAATACTAGTAACCTGAGAAGACTGATACTGGCAGTTGCTGCTACAACTTTGCTGAGAGATGACATAAAACAATTGTTTTGGACATGTGCCCAAAAAAATGTGCAGGTCAGTATATGATCAAAGACGCTCTATTTCTTCATGACATGAACTCTATTTGACATAATTTTACTTCCTGCATAAAAATTCATGTATTCATCAACCATTAAAACAAGAACTGACGTATTAATATTTGCTTTCAAGGCTAATTATACCACTTAACACAGAGAGATTTGGAATTTAAAAAAAAAAAAAAAGTAGCAAAATTAACTCAAACTTGAAGTAATGGAATAGGTTTAAGTATGATGAAATATTTTGTTTCACATGTAAGTGATGCTACAGACTGCGTAGTGTCTTTTGGCTTGCTTTACCCCGTCACTTTAGTGGCCATATCCAGGACTATGCTCTTCCAGTCCTGCTGCTCATACTGCCATATTCTTGCTGTTCCATCTCTGCTTCCACTGACAAATCTTAAGCTACAGAAGAGAGAGAGAGAAAAAAAAAAAAAAAAAAGTTATAAAACTCTGAGGGATAAATCACTGCTGCTTTCAGTCAAGCACACAGACACCTCGTTTATGATCCTATTTTCTCACTGTTCCATAGCTTCCTTAGGTAATTTTCTGTCCTCAGCAAGAATGCGCTATGCTGAGGCGTGTTAAATCCTATGGCAGTAATATTTGGGAACTCGGCAGAGGACTCATTCATCTCACAGAAGGTCTCTACAAGTTCTTTTATATAGCTTTGCAGCAAACAAACATATGTGTATATGTGCATGCAT
This sequence comes from Nothocercus julius, assembly GCA_013398735.1. Lineage (NCBI taxonomy): Eukaryota > Metazoa > Chordata > Aves > Tinamiformes > Tinamidae > Nothocercus > Nothocercus julius. The sequence goes on from VZSV01000010.1 coordinate 1,913,020, forward strand.
ATATACAAGTATATAGACACATATATATACACACACATACTCATTAATTCATACTTGTATACTTGCCTATGTGTATGTACATACACACACATACACGCACACACACTTATTTTCCTTATATGACTACACATAAGTGTACTAAACCAGTCATAAAATATCCATGAATTACTGTCACAGGAAAGAGGCTGCTACAAAATTTTGGTGAGCCAAGAGCATTCCCGTCTGAAAAGGCACAGAAGCTAGAAAACATTTAATCTTTTTTCAACACTTATTCTTTACATTGTGCATCTCTGATCTACAGAGCGTAATTAAAAAGACAGTGAGGTTACAATTTTCATATCAGATATGGTACAGTACAAAGCAGTTCATATCCCACAACATTAATTATGTTTGGTTACAGCTAGCAGATGGCCTTGGAATGACTTCAACGTCGTAATTCATACAAGCTGCACTTTCCCTTTTTAATGACATCAGCAACCCCTTGAGAAGTTCATAGTGGCAGAAAAGAAAAGGGAAATACATGCCAGAAGTCTAGAATAAATTATAATACATTAACTTAGGGAGAGGGTGAAGAGACAAGAGGAAAATACCCAAGCAGAACAAAAGTAAATAGCCCTGTTGTGAAGCTGAACACTTTTTCTTTTAGAAGTCCTGCTTGTTTAAGAAATTTTAAACATTTAGCAAATTATTTTAATTAAACCATACTGCTTTGACTATCAATGTTACAGAAATCATTTTTATTTTGGATTATACAAAAACTTTCTCAGGTAATACGCATTCACAGGGCAGCCATCCCTTTAAAAATGTGTTACATTTATGTACAACATTACATGCAAACATGCAATTCTACACAATTTTATATTAAGTGATTGCTTCACCTTTTCAGTTCCCCTGATCTGATGTTTTCCCCTTTGAGGAAGCGTTTAAAAATGCTTGTGACAAGTTCCCATTTTATTTGCTTTCAACACTTTCTGTCGTCATATTAAAATAAATAGGAAGTTGTCTCTTTTCCATTAAAAGCATAATAGTGGCAGATGAGTATAATTTCCAGCAACTATATGATTTTAAAATTTCATTGTGACTTGAGCTATTGCATCATTTGGAAGAAACTGGTAGTTTAATAATACTAATAGTTTATTCCCATATATTTTTACATGACAAAGAAATCTCGCTACTGGTGCTGCTACACCAGCTGAGCTACAATTTGGTTTGGATCACCCCTCCCTGCACACATCCCTTACAGGTTCTGCCAAGCAAAAGCTGTTACACTTACATTATGATGCTGATCACTGCACAGTGTTGATCATTAGCTGTACCTTGTGCTACTACTGTCCAGCACAGCTGTGTGATGCATGCACCTGCCTATAAGCATCTATTAAAATTTAATCATGAATAACCTGATTTTAATCCCTGTGAGAAGCAATTCCATCTTGTCTTAATGGTATTTTAAAAATGTAATGTTCTGCAGGTATGAATAGTTCATTTCATAAATTTTAAGACCACAGGTTGGTGTTGCCATCTAAACCAATTAATTGGAAATTCAGAGATAGGCCTAGAAAACCACCTATTTGCCAGGCATGTTGTCAGACATAAATAAATTAGTATGAATAATAAAACAGACCAACAAAACGATCATCCAGACCCAAAGGTCTTAATGCTGTGCACTTTTGCAGCCGGTTCTGCAAGGGGGAGCAGAAGGAGCAGGTGGATTTGGAGAGTGTGTGATGCAGGTACAGGGCATCTGAGGCTCCAGGAGGAGGAGGAAGTCAGTCCTCTACCTCATTGCCACCACACAAACAGGATCAAACTCAATACAAAAAATGTTCAGATTACCATGTTTAATATCACACTTATTGCTAGACTCTCCAGACACACCAACGATTCAGTGAAGACGCCACAAAAACATGGCAAGGTGCTACAGAAGTGTTAGACAAACCATTCAAATCTTCCTGACAGAAAATGAACAACTGTAATGGGAAGAAAGTCTGCAAAGGGAAGTTTTAATGCATCTAATGCAGATGCACTAAACAAGAGAGTGTTACCTGCCACCGAGGCGGGACCTGATTTGGGGATGTGAGAATCAACTGCACCTTTGCATCCCCCTGAAGAGTGTTGTTTTGTGGGTACTTCCCTTTAGAGACAAATCTTGATTGTTTTTTTTTTGCAATTTTAGAGTTCAAAATACAAGAGGAGGGCCTGTTGCTTCATGTTTTTCTCTATAGAGCCTCACAAAAGCTGAACTCTTACAAATTAAGAGTGTGTTAATTTAAAAAAAGGGACAAAAAAGCCCCACACTTTTCCACAACTCTGAGCATTAGGAAGGACAACTCTAGCCATTCCTCAAAGGCAGCCTGACCAAAGAAATCGGTCACCAAGGGCCTAGATCGGACAAACAGTAAATGGTGGATGAACTTACTTTTCAGCAATGCATCTGCAGTGTCATATCTCTAGTATAATGTTTCAGAGTTATGCTCATCACGGGTTCCTTTCTAGCTCCCAACTCGTATAAATGAAAGCAAATACAATCGATGCAAACCTGCATATGTCATCTATCAACAACACTATCAGCTGCAATGAGATTCTCACATGGATCACAAAGCAGAACACAGTGAAGAACAACAAAATACAAGGCAGCTGTACATTTCCCTGTTTCCACTATGCATGAACTTAACTCTGTAGACAATATTTCCTTGCTTTCCTCATGTCTCCCCTTGGAGAACATACCCTGGCTGTACTTAACAAGGCACTTACAGAGAAAGGCTACAAAATCTGGTTCACAATTTGCTCAGTCTAAAAATAAACAGTCATGGAACACTTATATTGTTACACCCTATTTTCTCTGAAAAGTTATTTGAAAAACAAATATCATACATAAATATTCATACAGTGAAAAACTCCAGAACGTCCACTTACCAGTCCCCGTTGTTACAGAACTGCACTGCAACTACTTTGTCCTAAAAGGGGAGAAAAAGTAATACACGCTTTGTAAGCTGAAAAGCTCATCCAGAAACACCTTCATGATGAACTTCAAACAGGCAAATTGCATCTTCCCACACATCTCTTATAACACCATCTTACAAATTTACGTCTAGAAAAGTCACCTTTGAAGTCAGAATTTCCCCAAACGGTCATATGGAGACAGTCATTAAAACTGAAAATCCAGAGAGGCTGGAAATTTGTGTTGCTCTGGGAGCCCCTAGGAGGGGCAAGTGATTCCTGAGTCAGCCCCCCACCACCCACAGCCTGACGTGTGGGACGCTCTGAACCTTTTCACAGGTGCTAGGAATAAGGCAGTGATTGTTCCCAGACTCCACACAGGTGCTAGGAATAAGGCAGAGATTACCTTGAGTGCCTCTTATGGGTAAAATACTTTTTACATTTCTCATCTCAGAGCTCTCAAAGACTTAAACATGAGGCCCAGGACTCCCATTGAAGTTCAGTGAATTAATTTATGCCTCAGCCTATTGCTAATGCAGGGAGGAGGGCTAGTAAGGTTCCCAGATAAATCCTCCAAACCCTCACAAGTGACAGCCCTATCAGTTCTGCTAGAATTGAGTTTTCAGATACATTGTTTACCATGCACTTAGTAAACAACATGATTATGACCCGCCCTCTGAAAATGGAAAATAGGTTGACTATAGTATACAAATCCAAACTAAATAAGGTAAATTGGGGAAAAAAAAAAAAAAAAAAAAATCTAAAGACTTGCTTTCCGATTCTCTTACCGTATGAGATTCTAGCTCAGCAATTTTCTCTGGAGATTCTGAGCCCAAATAATATATCCTTATCACATGGTCAGTACTACCTGTTGCAATGAACATGCCACCTAAGGAAGACAGTGAGAAGAAAAGCCACCCAATGAACCACAAATTTCAATCACTGCATTATTACCAAAGCAGCACATTACAGTCTGAAATAGAAAATTTCAATAGAATTTAAAAAATAGCCTGAAAAAGTTAGCATAGACCACTTTTCTTTGATCTGTAGTTCCTCAGACTGTATCAGCTTTAAAATAACATGAGCTCTACAGTATTTTCCAGCCATAAACATTGGTGACCAAAGAAAGATAACGTTCCAAGTTACAACATTCATCCAACAAATTCTTCTGCTTTCCCTCAAAATACGGTGCTTTCAGCCTCTGCAGAAAGTAGACAGTAAATAGTTTAAAAACCTCATTGGTCAATATCAGGGAAAAGTATTTAAGTGAGTTTTCAATATTTATGTGAAGCACAACAGAAAACAAGTATTGCTGAACCAGGAGTCAGAGATTAAACTATTTCTTCTACTGTTCATTTGTTCTCGATCTGTAATATTGCACAAGGGGTATTACTGTGCAGCTTAAGGCACTGACAAGATTTTAGCAAGTTCAGAAATCCTGGTTTTAAAAAAGGAACAGGGCTGTAAACGGCTCATACGGCTGTAAAACAGCTCTCAATTTTGGAAATCATGTAATTTTGCTCTGTGATATCACTCTAATTTTTGAGAACTGAAAGCTGGAACAAAGCTGATATTTTCAAAAACATCCAATTCACAGTAAGAAATTGGTCCACTACTGACAGATTCAATAGATTGCCTTAGAATTCCTTCTTCAGTACAAAGAAAAAGCATTAAGTAGTTTAGTGACTAGCAGTTCCCTAAGGAGATAACCCAGTGTTGCCCCTACACTTCCAGGCTGGTACAAACACAGTCATTCTGTCAGGAAGCTAGCTCCACATGCAGCCTGGTTAGCAGGAGGAGAGACCAGGACTGCTCAGTGCAAACCAGTGGGAATGACTGAAGTACTAAGGTGTTAAAAAGAAAAACTGATCCTCCAAGAATTTAGCCAAATTCTCAAAAATTAGCAGAAGAATTAATCTTTTAAGCAGAGGCCACTGTCTGCCAGATTCCAAAAATTCTTCATTCCAAGAGAGGAGGACTGGACATCAAAAACACTCTAACAGGCAGCACAACAGACTGAAGGTCTTAACCTGCCTCTGAAATGGTTGATCATTTTCACTTAAGTAAAATAAATAAATAAATCATCATGAAGCAGATACTTAGCATGAAAAATTTCAGTTCAAACAATCACAGCTGGACAATGTTGTAATTAACTGAAGATAGGCTTAATGGCATTTATATTTAAAACAACTGAAAGTCCTCTCACCAAATTAATTATTATTTATAAAATATTTTCCTCCACTTTGTAGCGCATACATACCTGAACTGAAAGAAGAACAAGATATCTGAACACCAGGCCTGGACCTCTCTGCAAATTTTACAGGGCGATCCCTATTTTCAAAAACACAACGTTTTAATTTTTTAGGTCAACATACCCATCCTAAAATCCTATTTCAGAATTCATATCCAAACTTGCTATTGCTTACTTTTAATTTATTAAATAAGCAAGCCACCATTTTCTAAACTGAAACTTATTTGTCATTCCACTCACCAACTCGACCATATTTAGAAAGGAAGCTGGGGAGCTATTGGGCTACTCAGATTGACTCCCTAATGACTGTGGGTTTGATGACATCTGCAGGTGGGTGGTGTTCTGATTAAAAGCACTGAAACTTCTTTTCCTAAACATTTTAGAGAACAATGTGCTCCTAAGCATAAAAGCTGAATGTTCTTCCACAACACTTGCAAAGAACAGAAATATTAGTCCAGATCTCTGTCCCCTTTCTGGGTTATAATGGCAGCATATCTATAGAAGGACATATCCTCAGGAAACTTGCTCACTGAAGAGGGACACACCCTTATTCAGGCATCCTCGTGTTCCTCTTCACTCTAAAATTGCAAAGAAATAGGCCCTACATTTAAAATAATTCTAATTATCTAAAGAGGCTTACTTAAATTTCACGGTGTTAGCATGCCACTGCCAGAAACAGATTGTTCCGTCAGCACCAGTAGAAGTGAGGTATCGTGTTGTTCCTTTTCTTGCTGGAGAGAACTAAAAATAAAATTGTAACAGTTAAATCAGCTAACTTCCTTCTTCCCTTACATGCTGGAAACTCGTAAATAGCCCTAACAAGAAATTCATGTTTCAAGATGAACATCTTGGCTTTCCCGCTGAGAGAAGAGACCTCTATCAGGAATAATTGCAAAATCAGAACTTCCATAAAAATACAGCTGTGAAAAGGAAAGATACCTACATTTTGATAAACAGGCCTTTGTTTTACCCCTCAAAACTGAGCAAATTGAAGAAATGAAACAGAAATCCGGACCCTCTTATTTAAGCAACGACCTGAGAGAATACTTCTTCCTAGGAGCAGGACTGGATCAAACATGGTGATGCAGACAAAAATAATTCCTATATCTGAGCTCAGCAACAAGCAGCAGTACCCTTGGATCCTGTTCCCACCCTCCTCAAAAACTCTTCTCTGCCTCCCTCAGAGGTAACAAAACTTTCCATCCTGAAGCTAAAGGGTTTCACTTGGATTTCACAGCTGCAGCAATATCTAATAGCCAGAAGATTCAAGTTAAGTGTATCAAGCACTGTTTACAGCAAAAGCACTGACTAACTGTGGTGATTTGTTCTTATTCTGATTATTTTCTATAGTATCAGAGTTCTATAAAAGTGTGGAGAGGCTACAAAAATAAAAAATGCACAGAACGCAGAACGAGGCTATGAAACACAAAGCCTGCAAAATAACATCTTAAAATAAATAACCTGTAGATTAGCTAAATCAGACAAAATTGGAAGTGCAGACAATAGGAGGAGAAATCACAGGTATGCTGGAGAAAACTAATGAATCAAAGGGACCAAGGCTGCCGAAGGAGGGTTCTGCAAACAGCGTTTCCCTCCTATGCGCACAGTCTGCCAAATTGCAGACTTTTTCTTTACTTTCTTCTGGAATTCAGTTTTGCTGGATGTTTTCACCTGTGTGTTTTGTTTGTGTTTTTTTTTTTAAGCTGATAAACTGCAAACTACCAGTCATCACTGACTCACTGCACCACCTTCAGAGAACCAAATAGCGGCAGTTCAGTCATTTTTTATTGCTCTGCTAGTGCTCAATGGGCAGTTGCCACGTAACAACTGAAACTGCTCGGGCACAAGTGCAGATTCGCGACAACCTTGATCTGCACCGTGGCAGCTGCAACATCTTTGCATGCTGCGATATCCATGACAGCTCCTTTAAAAGGAGACTAAGACACATTCCAAACAAAGCTGCAATGGGGAATGACGACTTTTAGCAGGCAGCGTTTCTCAGAAATACAGGCCCTCAAGGATTTAGGAAAATGTTATTGCTTACCTGTATGGAAGTAATGGAAGCCGAGTGGCCCTGCAGTACTGCAAGCGGGGCGCACGTCCGGAGACACCAGACTCGGACTATTTTGTCACAGCTGCCCGCTGCGAGCAGCGTGTTCTCGTAGTTCACAGCCATGTCGGAGATTTCGGCCGAGTGCCCTCGCAACGTGGAGAGCAGGCGCCCATCATCTGTAGCCCAGATTTTGACCAAACAATCATCTGACCCCTAATGCCACACAAAAATTTCCAAAGATTATATAAAATAACATACAGGTGTCCTGTGTGCAGAGTAAACTGTGCAGATGCGTAAGAAGGTGAAGCACCACGATGAACCTGCGAGGAGGACGACACTGGTGGGATCCCAGGCAGGCACAACCACCTATCTGAATACAGGGATTGCTGGTGGCCTGGTTGGATTTAGATATCCCTGCAGCTGAAACCATTTGCTTATATTTCATGGGGTCAATATAACTTGGCCCAGTATGGTTCAGTAATAAGTAAGGCAAATTTAAGATGATAAAAATTTCATTACACACTATAAGCAGGTGCAATCTGCATTCAGTAAGGAGATCAGGCTGATCACAGGACTTAAGGTCTAAGCCAAAAGAGCAAGAGCTGCAAGTTGGGTGGGCAGCAGTGGGAGGGCATCAAACCACCCAGAAAGAGAAACTGCCACGTGCCACTCGAACCCTGCGGCAAAGAGCTCACAAAGGGACAGGACATAGTTCAAGAGGATATTCAGCACAGATGTTTGCAAATTAATTTAACCTGCATTAGCAGTTACATAACCTCATACTCAAACCCTGGCAAAAGCTACAGGAACTTTCAAGGAGCTCACAATCCTTTATGCAATTTAGATATCACAAACCCCACTAATTTTGCTGCTAATGTCCAGGAGAAAAAAAAAAAAAAAACTTCAAGCAAGAAAAAGACTCCTGAAGCATGAGAGTGCTGGATTTGAGTCTCAGCCTCCATTTCTCCAGGGTGCTACCAGGATTCCATTATATTTTAAGGAAAATAATACTGTAAAACTAAATCTATGTCAACATGATTTAATTTTGAATTACTTAAGATTTACTAATTAAATTATATCGTTTTGGCTTTACATTCACAGACAAATCTGTTTCAGTATTTACATAACTGCAGACTTTCTACGGTATAAACAAAATAGGAAGGCCTCACTAATACTTAGTATAATTACCATAACATCCCTATTTGACCAATTTATAGTAAACTGAGAAAGTAGGAAGATTAAAACAAAGATGACAAAAAACCTTCCTGGTCATGTTTCTGAACAACTACACTGTTAAGAGGGAAGGCCGGCGAAAGAAAAAGAGGGAGGAAAAGACAAGACAAGAATTAACATTAACAGTTAAAAGATGCACTATTAATTAGAAAAATCCAGAATAAACAAATAGCATAAAAAGCAAGGGTAATATCACCTAAACGTTATATTCTAAAGATTTCTAGTGAAGGTTACAGGCTCTGTACAGAAACAACATTCTTCTAAGGTTCTAAATGCAGAAGCAAATAGCCTGCTAAGATTCAGTTTAACGGAGT
>VZSV01000010.1:1922447-1939164 GCA_013398735.1 Nothocercus julius
AAAGAGTATTTTTCAACTTTAATTTCAAATTTTAACTTCAGACTCACATGTATATGCATATATATTTTATATATATGCTTGTGTTATACTTACTTAAATGCTACATGCTTTTATATAACATTCAGATAAACATATACATCTCTTACAAAAACAGCCTGTAACCTAAATGCACAAAAACACCAGGTAAAAAAAACACTATTAGCAGATTCAATGAAGATAACTACAGATCTCATTTCCTCGTCCAGTAGAAAGATTCCTATCCTAATTCTAATCTTTGATTTGATGTAGATTCTCATAATTGCTATAGGTATTTAATTTTACCTATCCTAATTTATAGCACTTGGATTTTGGAATTTTTTTTAAAGACGCTTCAGGATCTAACATCAGAGAGCAGGTGGGTTTTGCTGAGCACTGGCTTCCTGGGCTTCACAGGGCTGCTGTTAAAGTGCCTCGACTCTTCCTTTTAATACTGTCGTGAACAATTTGACCCATTTTCTTAATTGTATCATAATATCATTGCCTACATAAAAGAGATTACAGCAGATGTTTAAAACAAACAAACAAACAAAAAAAAATAAAAAACATGAGTCATTCCAAAAGGATTTCTAACTGGCAATACTCTTCTGTATCATTTATAAGATTGAAGCCTTTATACACTAGCAGACAGACAAATGGGCAATAAAAATTCATTGTTTCCAGATTGCAGAAAGCATTTATTTCGGTTCTCAATTATATGCTCTGAAATTTAGTCTATTTTTAATCACCCAGGGCAATACAAGCACTACAGAAAAAACAAAGTTGCATAAAAGATATGCATATTTGCAAAAATCATCAGGCTCACACCAGGACCTTATCTTCAGTCAATATTTATTTTTCCATGTAAAGATACATTTTCAGCAGCACTAAAGCAGTGAAACGCACTGAGCAACTTAATCTGCTATCTACCTGCTATTCAATATCTGGCGTTCAGCTGGTAGCTGTCAGAGCAAAACAAGAATGAAATCCTGAGCCCTTTTCTCCCCCTCTCTCAGCAGGCCCACAGATCCTGCTCCATTAGATGCAGTATGAAGGTGGCTCCAAGTTGGCTTATGCATTATTTTCATTCTGCTTTAACTACCTCAGCTTTGAGGGTAACTTCTTAAAAATGGTTCATCTCCATTTCCCCTATACTTTGGATGCTTATGCCAACACAAGAGATGTAGTCATTGAAAAATATGGGAATTTTGCTATGCCTTCTAGTGCTTAAATCATTTAAATACCTAACAGTGTAGCTGCCTTTAAGCAAATTCAAATGGCTTGGAATCATTTTTTAAACTACACAGTTATGTGAACCAGGAAGGTATATTCACATTTCAAAATAATCTCAATAACAGCAGCACCTCCCCTGTACTGCTGTGTTCACAGGCCCTTTCTTAAGACCGTTATACTTAAAAAAAAATAGATAGAGAGAGAGAGAGAGAGAGAGAGAGAGAGAGAGAGAGAGAGAGAGAGAGAGAGAGAGAGAGAGAGAGAGAGAGAGGTAAGAGTTATTTTGAGGAGTTTTTCTATGATTCTGGAGTATAAGTCATTGGGATCACCACCCCTATTTGTTGTAAATCACAACAAATGGAAATCCTAGCAGGCAGGAAGATGGGCTTGGTCCCCTCAGACCTGCACACTTATCCGGCTGGCTCTCTGCGCCTCTCTTTTCCAGGCGATTCCCACACTTTCCATGGATTCAACCTCAGAACAAGTGAAAGCCGTTTCTATTTTTTCTACCTCCATTTCCCCACTTGTACAAGACTTCTCAGTCTCCGATGGAGAATCAAACCCCACAGCAGCCTGCTTACAAAAAGCGGCTATCAGGGGTTCCAGGGAAGTTCCAGGCTCGCGCTGGCCGCAGGGAGCAGAGCCCTTCCCGAGGCAACAGCGTCTCTGAACAAACAGCCACGAGTCAACGGATCCGATTCTTGCTGTTGAACGGCCTGGGGTTTAACCAAACGCAAACACCGCGCACACACTGAGCTGAGTTTGGCTTCTCATCTCTCCACACTTTATAAGCTACCTTCAAAATGACAGCAACAAAAAAAAAAAAACACGTACAATTCCAGTTTTTAAAACTTTTGATAGAAGATCAAAACACAGAACATCAAAATAGAGTAACACACATACACACACATACACACACACACACACACATGAGATAAAAGGCCCTGTGAAGTTTCCTTTCTCTAGCACAATGATGTTGTTATACTTGCAAAGCCTGAAAAAAATCCCTCTTCCCACACAGAGAACTAGCAAACTAGTAGCCCTAAAGACTTGTAGCAACCTATCTATTTGTTGCTCTGTGTCGTGCTATACTAAGCATAAAAGCCTCCAAGCCAATCCTCCTCATCTTCTTCTGCTAAGAAAACCTTTTTCCAACCACGCCAACATCTCACCCAGAAAGAGAGCATATCCAGGCTCATTTTTTAATTTTCTTTCTTCTTTTTTCCTCTTTTTTTAAAGTAACATTTATCTGTAGACTTGGAGGGTCTTCTCAGAGGAGGAGTTCTTTACTTCCAGCTGCTTAAATGGTTACTACTCAGATGCAGAGCATCCAAGGCACTTAAAGCAAAATCTTAAATTGGCCTCCATGCTACTACAGTGGATACCTTCCATATAAAACATTTACCAGGACACTGATGTAGGAAGAACAAAATAAACAAAAACAACAGCAAAAAACACTCCCAAACCAGACACTAGGAATTTCAAGGTTACGATACAACTTTAACAAGAATTAAAACATTTTAGTTGAGCTGAAGCCATTTGCAGACTGCTTTAACCTGCCTCTCTCACTAAACTTCTGCCTCACCTCATGTTTTGCAAGCAAAAAATGTAAAAAAAAAAAAAAAAAAAAAAAATTGGTACAAACATTTGTGTCAAAAATATTTTCCCTGGTATTAAGGTAATTACCTCACATCACACTACTTTACCTTTTCAAATAAGCACTGTAACTTAGTAATGCAAACATACCATTATATATAGTTGTGACACATGGACAGTTTGCTGCCTCCTAACCATAGGGCCTGGTCTAGCACAGAGCTGGGCATCTCTTGCAGCATGCAGAAGAAACAGCCTGAATTTCATATGAAAACCAGGAAATAACCACAGTGGGTTCAAATATTTGCAAAACACCTTTTTGGAGGGTGCGTGTGGAGCCACACGGACGAGCAGACTTGGGGAAAGCACAGAGAGAACAAAACGTTTCCGCTCTCGTGGCCGCTGACTTTGCAGGCTCCTTTAGGGAACAGGAACATCACGGATTTTCTAATCTCATCAGAGCACTGCTGCTTGGCAGAATTAAGGATTACCTTGACTATAAATTTTCATATAGCTGAATTTCTTGCACCGTGAGCTTTCTGATTCAGAAACCCAGGAACAGTGCTTTCCCTAGCCATAGTTACCCTCACAAGTATTTTCACACTCGGGATAAAATCCCAGGACAATCTCAAGATAATCTCCTAAACAGGGAAAACAATCTGCTTTCTAAATCAATTTGTATAGCCTGCAAAGGAGAGGAGAGAAAAAAAAAAAAAAAAAAAAAGGCAATCCAAGTACCAGTCAAAGCCAGATTTAACCCGCATGAGTGTATCACAGTGGTCATAAAAAACCTTCTCAGCAATCCTTCCATTTCCTGATCAGAAGAGCACAAACTAAACACAAAGATGTAAATTCGCCTGGCCTGGCCTGGCCTGGATGGAAAGACTAGGACTGCAGCTACAGACCTAGAGCTGAGAGGGAACCACAGGCAACCTCAGCTCGCAGCAGGAGCACACACATGGTGGCAAGCTTAACTCAGCATCACGCAGAAGGAAATGGAAGAATTCTTTTACCTGCTCTTCCTGCACCTTATTTACGTGAGTACACGGGAAATTATGCAACCATTTTGTTTCCCTCATGACCACACATTATTATGGGTATAGGATACCTGCTCCCAACTCCTTCAGCAAGTTATTCCAGAAAGCTCCAGCTGTCTCAGCCTGACTAAGGCAGCGCTCTGGGGCAACTCCGTCATGCTGGAAGCCAAGGGAGACTGGGCAGGGTTTGGCATTTTGCACTTAAAAACAAAGCTCCTGCACTGCAGCATCTCTCACCAGAAAGAACTGATTTCGCCCCTTCAGAGAATCCCAGGAAGGTATGAAAGCCTGATACTAGCTTGCCTTTTAGGCAGCAACCTGGGTAACTGAGCATCATGCAATAACAGATGCTCTCACTACAGCACTCTCAGCACTCGCTTTACAGCTTTACCTCTATCCAACACACGCTTTAGCTTTATAACCTACTACATGTAACACAAATGTGCGGAAAAGAATTTTTCATTTACAGTTCAGGAGTTGGGAATTTCAAAAATCATCCCCTTAGACATGCACAGTATGTGTATAGTCAATATTCCATATTTTAATCTTTAAATATATTTTCTCTCTTACTGTTAACTTATACATGCACAAAAAAGGGGTCTATCTTCCTCCAGGAACCAGTATTTATGAAAATAAAGTCCTAGGTAGAAAAGTTTCCATATATGAGTGTTGTACATCTTAAATAGCAACCCCTGGGCAAAGAGCAACAATTTATTCTGTTCTCTAAGACACTATAAATAATCCTGTGCTAACAGCACAGACCTCTGTCATGACAGCGTTGACAAATGCTAAAGCCTGATCTACTACTACGGTTCATTAATAATATTACAGCTTCTAAAACATGTAGCCTAAATATCTTCTTGTTAAGATTTCAACCAGGAGCCCTTACAGAAATACAATTTCCATAGAAGCTGAGTGTGTGCAGTAACTCCGTAATCCAGCCTCTTAACAATCCATCGACACAACTGCTAGCAATGAAGTAACTTCAGCACCAATCTAAAAGAATACACGAAAATACACAGAAGTAGCCAAACTGAAGGGAATTGTTCTTTCTTTCTTTAGCATTCACATTACAACTCAAACAGTCTGACAAAAGCAGGAAAATTACTAATCTAATGGTTGTCTATGCTCTAGTTCTATGCAAATAGCCATTTCTTTTTCATCAGGAAGATCCATATTAATATTGTTCTTCTTTCATACTGTTGCCACAACCCCACAGACCATATGCCAAGTGGACTACTATTTTCCCTAGCTTTATCACTTTTGTTTTTGGGAAAGATTGTTAGGAATGACAGAGAGAAAGACCACAGAAACACAGTTAGTGAAACAGATGCAATAAAATATGATCATCATAATCTTTACATCTCCAGTGGAAAAATGGACAGGGAGGAAGGAATTTACTTAAACTATAAGAAATAGGGCAAGGATTGCAATCAATAGGAAAACTATCCTAATTACTTTCAATATTAGGAATTTAAATTAAATGACAGTTGGATGGAGATCAAGAACAAGACTTCCCATTACATCTTGAAATCTTTCCATTTAATAGAGAAAAGAATCTTAACTGAAAGGATACCCTAACAAAACAGAAAGTCTATGAATTTGTCCAAAAATTTATAGAGTGAATAAAGATAAAAACATATTAACAAAAAACAAATCATGACAGACTGGACTTTCATTTATTCTTGAGAGAATCCAAGTTTGCTGTAACAGCAGCTAATAAAAGTTTAGACTATACCAAGGAAACATTTTACAGATCAAGCTCTCGATAGCTGATACATGTGTGTGTTTTACACAAGTTCTTTTTCTGACCACGCAGACTACTGAAACAGAAGTAATACAAATACTGGGTTGGTTATTTCCTTTTTGGAGAAGGACATTGCAAGCAGTCTGTTTTCTGTCATAATCAAACTAAAATGAATTCTTGAAGCAAAATGTTCTCTTGGAGCCAGACATTGTGTTTTGGGTAAGATTCCTGAATGAAAATATTGTCTACACGCTCCTGTGTCCATTTCTATTCAACTGCATATGTCCGTAACAGGTTGGTGCATCATAAAATGAAAACATTTAAGCTTATTGCCCTGCAAACAGAAGATTGACCCGCAAAGCTCTTCAAAGCAGCCACAACAGCCTAGCATGTGCGCACACACACACACTATGCAGGTCTTAAGTAGGCATAATGCAAAAAACAGTTATTCTATTAACGCAAGATTCTCTTGGGATTAGTTCATAGTTCAAAAAAAGCCGTTCATGAAAATCCACAGTCAGTAAGAGTAACTTTCAGCTTGAATATTGGCAAAGACACATGGAAGAAGAAACACATTTTATTTATGTTTCAGAACTCACCCACGTTTGGTGGTTTCCCATAATTTGCAGGCAGTTCGGGCGGGCGGCCTCGGTGAAGAGCTGCAAAGGCAGATCCTTTCCATAGCGTGTGCCTGAAGTCTGCAGCGACAAGAGGAACACCTGGTTAGTGAAATCATCAGCCAAACTGGGTCCAGCTGACCTATTCTTCCTATTCGAGGAAGAACTCCACTCTCAATATCCTTGCACATCACTCCTCATCCTCCAGGTGCAACAGGTCTCTTGAAAAAAAGTAAGATTTGCCATTTTAAATAGTTTATGGAAATTTAATGCTTAAAGGAGGTGAAAATCTGATTTCTAGTTCCTACGCAATATGACTGTAAATGTTTTCTTTTTTTTTTTTTTTTTTGGTTCACTTTTGATGAGTAAGGAGTATAAATCTGATTGAAGAATTGAGGCAACACTGAACTTTGCTATGGTTTTAGTCCTTCTGCATTCCTCATACACACAAGACCCTTCCTCAGGAACTGTACATTTGGCAATACACACAAACACACAGGCATATTTCACCCCAATATGGGGGGATGGGATTTTTTTTTTCAGCAAGTCTGCTTTCCTGTAATTGGTGGCGATGTGCCTTCCCTTCAGATTCAACTCTGCACCCCGCTCCCCCCCAGAACACCATTTCTAAAATGAAGAGTGATTTCTTTAAAGGCTCTCCAGCTCCATGTTGCCAACTGGCCTCCGAGAGCCTTCTTTCTAGAACAATAGTGATTTTTCTGAGACTGTTCAGAGTGCCTCAGAAATTAGACCTGGACTACTTCCATTTCTGGCCATCTGGAAGGAGAGAAATGAGCTTCCAGGATGAATGAGAGCTGGAAGGGAAGGACAGTGCCACAAATCGGTCAGCCTGGGTATCACCACGCACATCTGCAAACATGAAGTGCACGAGTTTCTGTAACTCAAAGCAGACTCCTGAGCCTGCCTTCTTACTAAAACCCGAGCTGTGTGATGGAGTGTTAGAATGAAACACATTAAAAGCTGCACTCCTGCTTTCTAAAATAAACTAAAATGGGTATAAATACCAACAGGAAATGGAAGCTTCATATTAAAGTACCACTTGAGGGGAAATTGCCCGTGTACATCAACATTGAAAAAGGTGAGTGTTATTTACACACCAAATGGCATAAGGCCACCTTTTCCCAAAGGGAAGAAACAAAATGCCCGTAAGTCTATTAATCTCTTCACACTAAATGTCATATAGCTTATCAAGTCCTACACCTTTCAGTGACTCATCTAACCTCCGTTCCCTAGTTCACTCACTGAACTTTCATTCCCCTGCATTATCACATTATCTCTTAGCATTTTTGTTGTTATTCTCTTCTAAGATAGAAGCAGAGTAAAAAAGAGGAAAAGTTTCTCTGGAAGGTTGAGGACTCCCTTCAAGTCTGAAACATTCCACACAACTACAGCAAAATACAGGCAAAACAAGACCAAGGCCTAAAACCTTATTTAAGAAAAAATGCTTGCAACCAGCATGTCCTTCGTGTGATACTCAGTGGGTCACCAGAATGCCACTGTCCTTTTTAGCACCGGTGTCACCACACAGGATGCAGCAAATCCAGTGCTCTGCTGCCACTGAACAGCAAAGTCCTGCTCCCTGATCCCTGCTCCGCACTCACAACAATGTTCCTGCTCTCGCTGTAACCTCCGGCACTCTCATCCTTCCACGTGCTGATTTAATTCATTAAAACAGCAATAACAGATTTTGCAATAGTTGAGCTCTAAATCAGCTCTAAATCAGCTCACCACAGGATCAAATAAGCTCTGGTTGCTACAGTGGAAGAGTGAGAGGGATGCAAAGAACAGAGAGAGGCAAGGAACCACTCTCAAGAGCAGATGACCCTCATATGTGTTCAGCTATTAACACAAAAACTGCGCTTCAGGATCATTATCTCAAGCAGGACTTTTCAAAAGGACTATGACTGCTCCCCTATTCATGAAAGGAATGGGGGTGTCATCAATTATCTGTTAAATGAAGGACAAGAGGAATTATTGTGGAAGCAGCAGTCCCACCTTCCCCTACCCTTCAAATGCTTCCCTGCTCTTCAAGCTGACACACCTGGCTGCATGACCAGTGAATCAAATAATGGAACAAATCAGGCTGAAAGATAGCCCAGCAAAAAATATTCATTGCTGTGGTATTTTAGTCACATACATGTATAAGTATTTTTCATATACACGTTAAAAAAAAAAAAAAAAAANAAAAAAAAAAAAAAAAAAAAAAAAAAAGCTATTTTTTTGCTGGACCGGATTTCTAAACCAGTTCATCACAGAGCTCACACAAATCCAACATGCTGGGCAGGTTGGAGCAAGAAGCAAGATCAGCACTTGTAGACAAGAGCTGCTTAAGATGGCGCTTTCCACCAAAGAAACTTATATGTATGAATATAAATGTATATGTAACAGGGTCAACAGCCCCTGTATTTCAGCAAGACTGCAATAAGAAAGCAGGAGCTGACAAGCATATGAGATACATCGTGTTTCACAAACATCACAGCGTAAATCAAAACAAAAACATTTTTTAGAATCACCCATAAATAAAAAAATCTTACCTTTTGCTGCCCTTAATAGAGACTGTCGCCCAACCCCTAGCAATGTCTGCACACCAAGAACACTCTGCGGGATCTCCTTGTCTAAAAGGGGTCCAAGCCTCTCACAGATCCGAAGAAGATAATCCGGAGGGATGTGTGCATTGACGGCCACCTAAACACACAAAGAACACACGTGTTAAGATGTCTTTTCAAGCATCGTGGAGCACTGAAAGAGCCAGACCAGCAATTCAAGGCTGCAGTAGCTGCGACTGCAACAGGCTGCCCTTCGACAGCAACCAAACCCCCTGAAACCCAGCGCTCTCTGTGCAATGCTCTGAGCAAAGTACTGCCCGGGGACCCTTCTCAAAAATCTGTTTTATCCTTTAAAGCATTTTTTTTTTTTTTTAGAGTACAATATTTCTTGTTTAGCTGAAAGACCAGACATTCATATTCCAGTAAGCAGCACATGTGTCAAAGCCTAAAAAAATCTACACATTATCCTGAGAGCAGAACCCAATGTCTAGTTTTTAGCTACCAGAAATAGGTATTCTTTTTAAGACTCACATACTTAGGGCGCTAATTTGTCATCCCAAGAAAACATTCTTTTCCTCGTGAGACAGAGACAGTTTGTTTTCTTTAGAGACCTGCATTTAAAGACTATTCAGAGAGTAACAGTTTTTCCATCGGTCTGTTCAAAGAGCAAATAAGTCGTGCCTGGTGAGGCAGAATGTCCTGCACCTGCCTGACTTCTAAGGTATCTGCTAGCTGGCAGCAGAAACTGCGCAGCAGATATTTAGCTTATTTAGATCCTTCAACACATGGCATATGGTCACATTCATCTCCTTTTTAAAGATCAACAACACAGATCATTCTGTTCTTACATACACAGGACTAATGGCAAGGAAAAAAAGAAGAAAGACACTTGTATTAGGACAATTTACAATCACTGCATCTGTTTGTTGCAATATTATAAAGAAACAGATGATCATAAAGCAGATTTTGTTTTACCAAGCAATGAACTAATGTCAGATAATACTACAGCAGCTCCAGTCTGGCTAAAACGTGACCAAGCCCCCTGTGCATCAGCTCTCCTGCTTGGGTGCTGCAGCAGAGACTACTTTGGCTCCCCTGCCCAACAAGCCCTAACCCGACAGAAAGAGGAAAAGGTTCCTGCAAGGTTCAGCAACCATCACCATGGACTCAGAGAAGCATCAGAGCTACGAGAAAAGAAGAAACAGGGCCTTTCTTCTTCTTTATTTTGAACAGCACAGTGCCATCAGCTTGGCCCAGCAACACTGCCAAGCTAGACTCACAAGGATATTCCCAGTTCTTGCCCAGGGAGGCTGGGAGGGAGAAGCACAGAGCTGGAGGAAGGGAAGCAGCAGGAAGGAAGGTACCTGCTTCATCAAAAAAAAATTGTTCGTTTAACTATGTCATCAAACAGATTATTACAATATGTCATTGAGAAATCATCCATTCCAATTGGGCAACGGCAGTGGTGCTATGTGGCTCAGCACAGTGAGTCATGTTTTATAATGTACCAACCTGCATCACAAGCAGGATCAACACTGTCCCAGAAAGCCATAAATATGACTTTAACCAAAGAGAAAACAGGCTTTTCAAATGACACACGAGTTATCACTTAACCAAAAGCAACCAAAACTCTTCCAAACTCAACAGAAACTACGGCAGAAAGTCAGGATTTTTTGCCCTTTGAGTCACTACATGTTAGAGATGCACAAATATCAGCAAACCGCATGTATGTTGAGCTCTTCCAAAGCTCTGGGCTTTTGATGGAAATGGAAGGACTGCACGTTTGCAGGCATGGTCAGCGCACTGACTGCATTTCCACACTGTCCCACTCCATGAATTTTCATACTATGAGTCCTCTGGAGTGACTAGCCCTGCCGGCTGAACGTTCCCTTCTGCCACCGGTTTCTCCAAGCAGAACAGGGCCCGTTCTTCTAGCTGACTTCTGTGCAAACCATTCAGCTCTCAGTTCACACTAGCACCTTCCCAGCTGGACAGTCACTTTGAGATCAGTGGGCAGGTGTGATTTTTCTTTAATTGTAAATGACATGATACAACATCAGTCAAAAGGAGATAAAAGATTTACGTGAACTTTAATAGTTGCCCGTCATTCTTATGTCATTTCTGAAATATTAAATGTCTTGACATCACAAAATATTTTGTTATTTTGTTCTAGGCTCTTTTCATTACATAAGGGAGGATTCGAAACAGAAAAAAAAAAAAAAAAAAAAGCAATTCTAAAGAAAGAATCTGAAGTTTAACAATTAAAAGAAAAAAATCAGGGTATGACATTTTCTTTTACCTTCATCATGATCAGTAATGTGCTTCTCACTCAACAATTGCCAGGTCTAGCAATTTGCTAAGCTTAAAATTAAAATATTAAAAAGAATAGCCATTCCAGAAACTCTGTAGTTTCCCATTTTGCTTTGTGTAGGGAAAAAACAAGAACAACAAAAAACAACTTATGCTCTCCCTAGAAATGTAAAATTTTATGGAAAAACAAAATCATTTTTCTAGTATAATGCAAGAAAACACTTCCCAATGTGCTGCTTTTTAAGTATCACCACTCTTGCAGTGTCCAAAGGTCCTGGATCAAGCCTGGCAGTGAGTACCCTACTGCAGAGCTCAGATCTACTTATGCAAGAGCGCAAGCGACTCAAAAAGACGTCTCAAAAACACATTAATTCGGCACATTATTCTGACACAGGGCGGTACCTTGTTGCATGAGCATTTGCGGATTAGGCCACCGTTTTATCCAGAAGAGTAAAGGGAAGGAACATCTCCACATATGCAGACCTGCCAGCAGTCCAGGATCAAAGCGGGGAGCGTCAGTCGGGCCAGTGCTCGTTTGCCTGGGATATTAAGGCATTAAGCAGCTCAGGACACTGGACATCTGGGCGATCACAGCCCAGCCCAGGAATGCTGACAAATCCATCATGCAGCCAAAGTTAAATCAGCAAGTGAGCTACTGAAGCACCTAGGTTTTAGTTTTGTTTTGCCAGACTCCATACAAGTTTTTTCTACATGACACTTAATATGGAGCGTGTTGCATGTACGAGGCTCACGTCAAAACGACCCTTTAATATATCCTGCTCCTTCAGATTTGCCACCTGCGGTTAGAACCATATCACAGAACTGCATGATTTCCTGCACATTCACTTGTTTCTACAAGCCAAAGCAGCCCAAAAAGTGGCCCTTAATCTGAATATTAACATTCTTCTTATTACCGAACAGCTGCACAGGCAGACAGCAATAGAGGCAAATCCACCTAGATATTTTTCCATAATAACTCCCAGACAAAACGCTTAAAGTGAAGCCCCGAGCAAAACAAACAAGGTTGTCTTGTCAAGTTCCCAAAAGAACTTGACACAAAAATCATTCCTTTCACACTTGCATGACATAGCTGCATAAGGGTTTTAAGCAGCTCTCTGAAACGTGAAGCTACAAACACTCAGCCAAGGACAGCAAAAGTCTCATACATAGCATTCTCATTAGAACAGGGACAGAAAAAGGCAAAGTGTATCATAAGTTATAATCACATCTTCTACTCTGTTTTAGTCCAAATCCCTTACTGCAAAACTAAACAGCAGTAAGGATATTATCACCTCATCAAACATACTAGAAAATGGTAACACAGGCCTGAATAAGCTTATAAAGATTTTTTGAAAGAGAATACTGTTTGCATGGTATTTTAAGTTAACACAGATGAGCTGAAAACACCCTAAGCAACAGCAAGATCCACATACTGGGACACAAAACAAAGAAAAATGTTCTTTAGCCTCAAGGTGTAAAAAAAAAAAAAAAAACCCTTTAGAGGTTAAAAACGTCAGAGCATGAGAATCCCACAGCACCGCAGAAGAGTCTTGTGATATAAGAACTGCAGAGAACTTTATGTGTCTAAAACCTACCCAGAACTGGGTAGAGTGAATCAATCCTTTTAAAAAAATCTACATAAAGAAACAGGGCTGAACATAATACAACGACACCACCATTAACTAGTATGTGATTAAGTTGCTACACAGACAAGCGCTGCAAGCAATGGGGAACTCTTGCTGAAGTCAGCGCTAGGAGACAGCTCTACCCCTAAGCCTGGTTTTGTTTCCATCGCTGGACTTACATTAGAATCGGCAAGACTATTAAAGCAAGGGGTGGTGCAGCTAAGGCAGACCAGAAACGTGTTGGTCCCCGCAGGAAACAAACCAGCCCCGCTGGCTTCACTGCTGACAAATGTTTCAAGGAATGTTTCAACAAACAAGAAACAAACCAAAAAGAGAGTCTTTGTGATTATTACTTATCAGAAGATGACGTCTGTCTTCCCAGGGATTATAATCAGGTAGCTCCAAATATCTGTTTCGGGAAAGCTAGTCAGAAGCTTCCTGCAGAGCACAGATGGAGGCCACGCGATGGGAGCACGGGGCTGGAAGGACCCTTCACTCGCAGCTCTCCACGCACGGGCAGCGAGTTGCGTGGGAGCGATTGGGAACCTCTGCTTGCCTCCAGCCGCGTGACGCTGCCTGCAGTCGCCAGAACAGCGATCAATTGACAACTGTATCATAAAGCAGCAGAGAAGACCAAGAGGCCCAAAAGGGCTGAGCAAGCAGGAAATTACTCAAGACCTTGAATATGGAATCTCGGCACAAAAGGAAGGCCAAATATGAGACTTGCACAAGACATCAGTGATTTGCAAGAGTACATGAATTCTGAGAGCCATTATCCACTCAATTTCTCCATACCACCAGATGACATTTTCCCAGGTGACAGAACTGCATTATCTTTCTGCTGCTAATACTGGGATTGGGAATATCTATAAATAACAGCACCTCAGCCTCAGAGCTAGTTTAAATCAATGCAGATGAACAAGGCAGAAACCCAAAGCCAAATCCTATAAGCTGTTCCATACTAGCACAGCCACTCACAGATATAAATTCTCAACTTGAATGCAGTGAGGATCACTGTCCAAAAACAGCTTATTTTCTGTTTTTTTTTTTTTCTGGAGGAAAAAAAAAAAAAACACCACAGAATTTCAGCACAGACGCCAAAACTGAGTTAGCCAGAAGAGACAGCCCATCAGAAAGTTTTTGAAAACCGGGCCACGGTCGGTCATCTCTATCAGGAATAAACACAGCTAATTTCTAACAACACTGCATGCACTGAGACTGTTCTGATACTGTAGGTTAATTCAGCTTGAGCTGTCTGTACAAGAGCTGACTCTACATTAGATTTCTAGGGCTAAACAAAAATAGAATTACTAATTGAATGCATGTTTTACTGAGGTTTTACCAAAGATCTGTAAAAGGACAGTGACACGTTTCACATCTCAAGATCACCAGCCGTCAATAACAAAATAAAAAATGCCTCAGAAATACAGATGTGCAATTGCCTATACTGGCAGCCACATGTTGCACACTAGAAGTACTTAAAACTCGGCAGAAAAGACAACAAGAACACACGTATTTATTAAGCCAATAGCATCTGTGTGGTTTTGCTCACTAGATACAATTCTTAGTAGGGCATCTTAAAGTACTTCTAGGCCAAGCTCAAGTAAAAGAAGTCTCAGCAGACGATATCAGATTTTTGACTCTAAGTCCAAATAGAGCGGGAGTAAATAGCACCTGACAAAAGCAGATTTATGGGCAAATATGCTGTTATATCTTGGCTTCCAAATACCCTAACAGCAGCATCAGTTCCTCAGTGGCACGAGTAGCAGTGTATTTTCTGAAAAATACCAAAACCGACCTTAACAGTCATATTCAGAACAGCGTGGGGGGGGAAAAAAAAAAAAAAAGTTGAAACTTCAGTGATTAGAGCAAGAAAGATATAGTCAGATTTGCAGGAGCAGAATATTGGGAAAGGAAGCAAACAAACAAAAAATCTGACTTCTCTGAATTTGCAAATACCCGCTCAGTTCAACTATCTCGAGCCTGTCAGGCCATTGCAGTTGCAAAACTTGGCAAAGATTTTCACTGAATTTGGTCTTCTGCCTTTGAGTGCTCAAAAAGAAAGACCTTGTAGGAAAAGCTTCATCCCCTACTCCTAGTATCTGTAATTATTTTTGCTTTATTATGTGACCAAGCTAATTACAAACAGGTTCCAAATTATTTACGTGCTTCACAGCGCTGGCTTTGGTCTAAACATTACATTCAGATATCTAGCTAGCTCTCCCTGGCACCTGAAGCCAAGTAAGTAGTCCAGGCAATTTACAGTCATAAGCATTTAAAGGCCCAAATTCCAACTACAACGAAACCTGAGCAATATCAAGAAAAAAGCTTGAAACAATGAAATCATTATTTTGAGGATTAATAGAAAGAAGCTCATTTCAAACCATTAAGTGTCAGTCCATCTTGTCATAACGATCCAGCTACAGTCCTGTTTCTTCCTATAAATCATATTAAATAAAAATAAGCAAAAGAATATAAAAGGACTGATTATTCAAGACAGAAAAAAAAATAATTTCATAATAAATTTCAATAATTCTATAACCCAAGAGCAGTTTCCAGCTTATTCCAAGCCTGACTTTGCACCAGCTCTTTCCTGTTTTCCAAACTTTTAATTACTTTTAATGAAAAGTAAATAGCTTCAGCAGTGCCACCTAATATCCAAAAAAATGTTTTTAAGGCCTTCCTAGTCATCCTCCTTATTATGAAAAGGAAAATGCAGACATGAATGTAACAGATAAAGCAAAAAAAAAGTATGCCTGAAATCAGACTTCATTACTTCCACTGTTAACGTTCCTCTCAGGTATAGGTCACAAGCCTGAATTAGATATTGGGTTCCCTAGGAAAACCACAGAGCATTAACTGTATTGATTGCTGCACTTATTTCATTTCTGCTCATTCAATATACAGTCCTGGAATTATCTAGAAAAGGGAAGATGAAGCACAGCGTTCAATTCCTAATACACTTTGGAAAGGCTTAAAATGTATCTTTGGCAACAAACATCTCAGCTCAAGACAAGAAGCTCTCCCATCCGCATCCAAGCTTCTCAAATACTGCTGAAGGGGAGAGCGAGGGATTGAGCAAGCTACAAAGAAGCTTGAGCAACAGTCATGTCAAAATATCACATGGCTATTTCACGGCAAGATGGGAGAGGAAAAACAGCGGGTATTTTCAAAGGCTTGCAGGTGGGGAGATGGCAGTGAAGAACCGCAAAAATTTGGTGAGTTTACAATCATCTGCCAGCATCCTAGGTTATTAACCATAGCTTCTGAAAATAAAAGCCATTTGTATCCCAGAGAAACAACAAACACCTCTTTCTAGCTTTGCTGCTTCCACACAGAGGACACTGGAAATGACGACCTCAAAAAACGGTATGGGGAGGCCCCAGAGCTCTCCTGGCTGCCCACCGCCCTCTCTCAATGACAAACAACTGTTTACAGCTAACAAAACCCATCTCCATATATTCCACAGCCTTTTAACGGTTTCAACATTAAAATTTAAAAATCCTTTTTTTTTTTCCCTTCCCTTGAGGAGTTGGCCAATATGGTGTGGCAGAGGCTGCGACGGAGAGGCGGGAATCTCTGAATCACAGCACCTGCCTGCCCCTGGCATGGCTGGGACCCCGGGCGGCCCAGGGCAGCCCCAGGAGCCGGGAAGGGGACAGCAAAAAAAGCAGAAAACGTTTCCCCAAACGCCGAACTGCTTCCTGCCCTATGCTGATGCCCGGGAACTGCATTAAGGCGACGCTCGCGTTTCCTGTCGGTGGGAGAGCAGGAGATGCGGAGCCCGGGGGTCTGTTTGCCCCCAGCGGGGACATTTCCGACGGGTATGTCCTGGGGAGGGGTGTTTCCACGGGGGACATTTCCGAGGGGAGGTGCTTCCGCGGGCCCTCCCTGCGCCGAGCGGCCTCCCGAGTGCTGTCAGCGCCGCGGGAGAGCTGCCAGGGCGCGGCGGGCGGCGGGGAAGCCCCGCGGA
>VZSV01000010.1:1941415-1977574 GCA_013398735.1 Nothocercus julius
TAATGTCTTGTCAATGTAGGTAAAGCTACTTGAGACCAAATACCGTAATATGGATGTCAGGTGTCTGACAATAAGTGTCTTCATGCTTAGCGGTCCTAAGCATCTGCATCTCACATTAAAGTAACTGGGACCGTTGGGGCTGGGTGATCAGTACGGGTGTCCATTGTTATCAGCCACATGAAAGTCAATGATACCCCCGCAAAGGGCAGGGTTGTGTTAAGGCTCCCGAATGTCAGAGATAGGATGGCTGTAGGAGCCAAGTTACATTTGTTTGCCCCCAATGTCCAGGAGATAAAAAATATGATTATTAAAGTATGATTCACCCTTCAAAGAAAAGGGAGCAACATCGATCACCAGTGACACTCTTAAGGGTAATGTGTAATTTTCCCTATAGGAAGCATGTTGTTGGAGCATGGGAAATTTATTCTACTTTAGCAGTAAGTTGCTAAAATATGTTAAGTTGACAGGGTTCTTTATATTTTGCCACCGTAAATATCTGGCACTCCATTTTAGAATTTCTTGAACAGTTTTCTGAGAGTTGGCCTTGGCAGTGTATCAATTGCTGTCATAACTGGAAAATAAATCAAGGCAACTCATCTTCATGCTTTGAATACCAAAGGCTGAATCATAGTAAAGTGATGCCGTTAAAACATTAAGTATAGGTTCCTTTTTTTTTTTTTAGCATAGTTCTATAGCTTATAAGCATGACTAGACTTTTTGAGATGTGCATTTTCAGAGCTCTTCCTGCTGTTACTGTCAGGATATTAGTCCTTGCTACTGTCTCCTGTTTTCAGCACACCAAGACCAGGTCTCATTAGCTCTCTCGGGAAGGAGTCAGATACATAACATTCAGTTGATCTGCATAATTCACCTATATTTTAGTATAGATGGAGTAGAAGTTTGTTTGTAGCAAGGACTTGGATTTAGTGACTGCAATATCTCACTTCATCATTGTTGTCTTCTCAGGTTTTTGCTCTACTAATGAAAGAGTTTAAATAACCAAACCCTGCTTAAATAACCAAAAATGCTGCCTTTCCAGCATTGCACAGGAGCCTTTGAGGTTACAGTACTAGTACTTCCTGTGAGAGATGCAGTGCAAAATTAAAATCCTGAAAACAAATTACCAGTTAGTAAAGAACGTTGTGATATCTTTGCCCTCAGAGAGGTAATAATTCTCCCTCCTGTTCTCAGCACTGACAATTGCACGCTCATCTTTTTATGCATACCAGGAATACAAATGAAAAAAAATAGATAATATTTTTGAAATGGTTTGAAAAGTACGTGTCAGTCTTCCTGAGATAAATATGATTCTGTGTCAGGTGGAAATGCCGCACCATAAATATTACATAGCATCATATCTTGGCATGGTCCTGTGGTAGCTGTTACCTGATATATTTCTTCCTAATACAACATGTTTCCTTGGCACCTCTTGATTAGTGTCTTCTTGTACCTCTGTGCTCCTGGCTGGTTGTACGTGAGCTTGAAGGTGGCCCCACAGCAGGCTTTACCACTGCAATAGGCAGGAATATTTTTCCAGGGTCTATCCAAAACCAATGGGAATTTCTACAGTCATTTCCATGGGCCCTCAAACTGAAAGTCTGAAGTAGGAGACACTTGCCAAGTAGCCTCAGCTGTCACTGTGTCCTCCCCACGCTACTCAAAATGGGAGTCTTGCACCATCCTCTTTGCCTTGGTTTGTCGTGCCTGAGTTCTCAGCACCCATAACCTGCAACTCGGCAACTCTCCCCGCGGCCAGCGTTGCAGCGTGCTGCCGCTTGCGTTGCGTGGTGCATCAGTGGGAAGCAGCGCGGGAACAGCTGCCTCGCTGCTCCTACGTGTTTGTTGCGGGGTGTGGGCATGCGGGGGACAGCACTCAGTGCAAGCAGCGCGTTACTCATGGCCACAGCAGCCATCGCGTAACTCTTCCTGTGGTCACGCTCCTCCAGGGAGGTTGTAGCTGTGGGTTAGTGCTCTGCAGTGGCCCCGGTCCTTTTTCCATGCTGCTGGTTCTGTGGCACCACACCTTCCTAGTGTTTACATTCTACCCCTTGCTTTATTCTCCCCCAGGGTTCCTATAAGGATCTTCATGGATTCATCTCCGGCTTTAGCAGGGTTCTCCTCTCCAGGAATGATCGTTCTCTGGTGAGTAATGCCGGCACATCTGCACCTTTAACTGTGATTGCCCGGGAAGTCATTTCCACTGTGCACTGCAGCTACTCGCAGATATTGCTTGCAGCTCCATGACTCATCTCTTTGTGGATCCTTTGCATCCAAGAAGCAGCATTTGGAGGAATGATAGTAAATCTCCTTGTGAAAGCAAGATGTGATGTTAGTGCTTACTCATATCTCTCCAAAGCAGAATTCTGTAATAAATGCTAACGGAGGCAGTGGTAATGAGTAGTGAAGATAAACATATTAAGTGACATGGTAATCTTTGCTAGTGAACAGCAGAGCTATTCAAAAGCAGAAATGCTTTAAGGAAGAAGCTGGATTGTAACAGATCTTTTCTTAAAAAAAAAAAAAAAAAAAAAAAAGGAAAAATTTAAAGGAAGAATTTTAAGAGTGGGAATCTTTACCTAAAATACTTAATTTTATTTATACCTCTTACCTTACATTTATACCTACCTTACATGTGCCTGTACCTTAGGTCTGAAAGCCGTGAGGCCTACCCAGTATCCCTATCTCTCTTTACAAATTCCTTGCACAGTATTTAAAGGGTATTTTTGCATTCACATTTGATTAGTCTCTCTTGCCTACACATTCACACGCTCTCCCACAGGACCGATTGCATTCTGCCCTAGCCAAACATCTGAGGCCCTGCAGGGGTACCTGCTTCTTCCCCATCCCCCCTGGCAAGACAAAGTGCACAGTCTTTATCAAAACCTTCCTGACCCATAGGATGTTTGAAAGGGTGAGTAACAAAAATAAGAGGTACTAGGAGAATGTCACTGTAAAGGAGATCTCATTGAAATTATTGATACAGGTCATAATTGTATGACGTTGGTTTATGAGACTTCATTTGGTGGATGTTTGTGCGTTTTCTCATACCTTCATAGGATGTTGAGTACTGCTTGCTTTTCTCCCTGCATGCTGATAGCTCTTGTCTCTGATGATACACATGGTTCCTCAACACAGCATCTCTCTGTAAAGGTAAAAACCTGTGAGGGGAAAAAAAAGCCCTTGGAAAATATTTGTGCCATTGCACAATTTACTTATTTAAATTTCTTTTAACTTTAATAAAGACCCTTGTAATTAACCCAGTGCATCTAATCTGTCTGCAAAACTCCATTCTGACAACTCGCTCCCATAATCCTGAAATCCCCACCTCCCCCAGCACTTAGTACACTGAAAGCCTCACTAAGGCCCTAAGTGCAAGCACTTAGCGCTCAGTCGTTTGGCAGCTTTTAGCTTCTTTTTGATGCACCCAGGGCTCTAGTAGCACTTCCATTCAGGGACCTTTTCATCCTGCAATTGTTAGCAGTCTCTACTTCTTCTGTGAGCTGGTGGGTCACCAAGTGCTCTATCTAGAGTAGAAAGTGGGAGTTAAAGGCCATAGAAGGCACATTTAAACCATGAAAGTCTATACACTTTCAGTTTCCTTAGCTGTGTGTGAAAACAAACACCTGAAAAATCAGAAGAGGAGTGACACAAGTTCTCTACCATAAAAACAAAGCAACAAAAATGGCTTGAGCCAGAGGGTTGCGGTAGAACATGGGAAAACACTACAAGGGGAGAGGAGTTGGAGAAAGTAAGGACAAGTAAAAGTGGCAGCCTGCAGCTAATGAGAAAACATCATCTCCGTCCCCCTGGAATCTGCTGTGTGAGCAGCCAACGGAAGATGGTGTTAGGGACACAGCTGTGTCCAACAGCCTTTCTTGGCAGCATTACACACTATGGCATCTTGCAACTGCGCTCTGTGCTATAGAGCCACACCAGCTCCACCTCGCTGTGGTTTGTTTTTCTAAGGTGCTTCGGTGCCTGGTTGCAGTGTTTTTTCACAAGGAGTCCTTGCTATCAGAGGCAGGGGACTCAGTACTCCCCTCGGAAAGCAGGAAGCCCCCACAGTGGAGGAGGTTTGCTCGTGGAGGAAGCGCGACTTGGTAAAGGATGTAGATTCTTTTACACTCACAAAGAGCTACTTTTGCAGAAACCAGGTTCTGGCTGTGAGCAGGCTGGTGGGTAGTGTTGGTGTTGGACAGCAAGGAGAAGTGTGAATGGTAGTTTAGACTGATTTCATGTGGTTTATAGCTGGGAGGCTACTGATTTTCACTTAAACACAGATCCAAGATATCCTCACGAAATTCAATAAATGGTTCAGAATTTTCTATAAACTAAATGAAAGCAGAATTTGTTAATTTGTTTTCAGCCAAATGTCTTTTTTTCTTCCTTTTTAATTTTTTTTAGGAGGTAAGAAACACTAAAGATCCTGAAGTGCTAAAGGTTATTGCTTCAAGATGGTTATCTAGCCCTCTCTACTGGAAGTACTATGTCCAAATTCATTTTCCAGCACACTTTAGATTGTAGCACACTTTACTCATAGGAGATTAGTGGAGTAGTTCATAGAATCACAGAATGATTTGGGTTCGAAGGGCCCTCTGGAGCCTCCTGCTCAAAGCGGGCCTAATGAGACCAGGTTCGGGCTTTATCCAGCCAAGTCTTGAGCACCTCCAGGAATGGAGACTGTGCAGCCTCTCTGGCCAACTGTTCCAGTCTTTGGCCACTGTGACAGTAATTTTTAGTTTTATTTTTTGCTTGAATCAGTCTGAATTTCCTTATTTCCTGTGTCCCGACTTAGGACTGTTGCTGTCATTCTATTGCTGTAGTTGACAGCAAATATAAGAAAACAGGAGTTTTTGCCCTGTTTAATTTCACCACTAAATTAAATCAAGTTATCCTTAGCCAGCTTGCAACGTTGAGCAAAATAAGCTCTCTTTAAGTTTATTTGCCACTTCTTAAATTTTATTTGCCACTACAGTTTCTCAGTGAGTCAAATTCTGTCCTGTCTTTTATAGCCTTAACATACCATAAATAAACATGTGATTGCAATTACTCCTAAACCATGCAAAAATGTAAAGTTGCAAATCAGAAAGCAAAGTTTAGGTTGGAATCAATCCTGCAGATGTGCTAGAGGGGAACATGGGTTGTACGTTCACTTTTCAGTAGATGTAAATGGGAATGTATGTGTGCCCAAATCCATTGGGATTTAAGGGCTATAGGAAGTTAAGCATTTTCATTTTTTCTCTCCAGTATTTTCCATTCACCTTTCTTTACCTGCATTGTGCTCATTTTGTATCTTACATATATGGCCAAATGCTGCACCAGGATGTGAATTTTGTCAGAAGTGAAATCCAGGGCTTTTGCTTAAGTAATGCAAAAATAAATGCTATTCAGAAAGAGCTTAAGAATTGATGCTTCCTACCATACAGCAAGATCCATATAGTTACTGTAAGCTGATATACAAATGCAGTAACTGCAGATACAATTTTGGTAGCTCATTTACTGTAAGTAAAGATGCAATGCAAAATGATTAACAAAATTGTCAAGGTCATGGGTTTTAATGAGTCCTGTATGTAGATCAGAATCCTGTCTCATGGGAGAAATCTCGGAATTCTCCCACCTATTTGCATTTTATCCCTTTAAACACCTATTAAATAATAAAGAAATAGCAGTGAAATATTATACAAGATCTGGTCTAGTTTTTTTGCTATTTTTAAATTTTTAATACAATTGAATTTCAGTGCTGCATCGTAGCAATCTTTCCTCTAGATGGTGCCCCATTACCAAGAGTGGCGTGTAATATTATCCCATACCAAAGGCTAGTGAGGAACATGCAGGACGGCGCTCTCCTTTGTTTCCAAATTCTATCTCATAGTAGTTCATCTAAGTTCACGGATTACTTGCTTTGTGTAATGTAAATGTAGTGTTTCCTCCTTTGCAAGTCTTGCAATCCGTTCACTAGGACATAAACTGCCACCTGTTTGGAATAGTATCATCTGTTACTCGGTGGACTGATCCATATCTCATATTTCTTATGGCAGCCATTAACTGTGGTAGCTGCTGATCTGCTGGACGCTGTGTACGCCACTGGTGCTGTCACGCTGACTTTTGTTTGCATAGTTCTGAAATTCATTCTCTCTGAATTTTACAGAAATGTTTATGTATGTGTTTATTTTACATAGAGAAATGCAAATTTTCAAATATGGATGAAATGCATATAAAAACCAGCAGTGGTATTTTGTGTACCTGTGCACTCATAGGTCTGTAAATGGAATGATCCGGTAAATAATGTTACTATTCCAGTAAAATCTATCACAACAATCCTGAATCTCAACATTATGCCTGAAATAGTGTGCAAGTCATCAAGTGCTCTAAGTAGGAAAATCAATAATAGTTGTAAGAGGCAAAGTAGTTTTCACTGCAATTGCACTCGTCTGCATCCATGTCCAGGGGCTCGATTCTGCCCGTGTCACCCGAACCATCCAGCGGCTCTGTGCTCGGACGGAACCTCCATGTGCAACATTCCCCCTCGTGCTGCACATTCCCTCTCATGCAAATGGCCACTGCTTCCATCCCCCTTCCCATGCTGGGGCTTTAATGAGGCACGAAAGGGCTCTCTCCCCTAGAAAAAATACCTGGCGTTTGCTGGGTGAGCTGATTCAGAAACTTCAAATCTTACTACAGTTTTTCAGAGGAGTATTTTTTTTTTCCTCTAGGGCCCAATCCTGCATTTCCAACTTGCCCAAGCTCTCAGGAGCAGAGGATATCCCATAGCTTCCCTAACTGGGCACACTGAGCCTGGCTCTGTGGCTTGGAACTCCTCACATTGTCACAGCATAGCTGGGTGCACAAATTTTAGTGCCATTCTATTAGCTAAATATATGTAGGTTATGTCCATATGCATCTTTATACATTTTATCTGCAAAGTTGTGACAATTTTGAATGGTTTAATTTTGTAGGTCACTTTTTTAAAAAAATGCTAGCTATTTTTTTAAGGTGCCCACAGGCCTCCTAAGAATTTTAAGAATTATTATGTATATTTATTGAAATAAAAATAAGTATAAAAATGTTTTGGAATATTATATTTATTGATGTACATATACATATCATGTAATTGTGGCAAATAAACTCTTCAGTATTTTGGGGAGATAGGGTCTTGTAAAAAACATCAAGTAAAATTGTGGTCTAGAAGACTGTTGTATAAGCTTGCCCACCATAATATGAGTTTATAATGATACCAAAGCAACCGAAATATGTTGGTTGTGGGGAGGAGGGATGGCAAAGGGTGTAATTGGCTCTCCGAAATGTGAATAAAATGAATGGGAGCCCCACGTGGTGGCTTCCCCAGCCTGGAGACCCTGCCCATCCCGGCCTGGCATCACTGCTGTCACACCAAGGAGGTCCCTTCCGTCCCAGGTGCTTCCAGCAGGGAAGGAGTTACATGAACTCAGCAGTGGTGTCTCCAACACGTAAGAGCACTGAGCCAGGGCAGGTCGAACATCCCCGCAACCCTCTGGTCAGCTTCTGACGGAGACTGCGTGCGAGAGGGATCGTCCCCTGAATCCCCCAAGGAGCCACTGCCGGGATTTCCCAGGGCAGATGCTCCATGCTCAGCCAGAGGTTTAACAGCCTTCAACAGACCCATCTTATGTTGCTAAATGCTCCTTGAACCCCAGTCAGCCAGTTCCCAAAGTTAATTATAACTGGCATCACAAAGTGCTTCCTTTGGGGATTTTAAATCCGTTTCCTGATCGTTTCATTTCATGCCCGCTGGAGTCTGTGTTATGAGAAGCAGTCCTTCCCTCCGCATCTTGTTATTTTTGTATGTATACCTATATTATCTTCTCTTTCAGTCATCTCTTCCAAATAAGAGTGGGGTGTTTACTTCCACCTCATATAGAAACTCTTACATATTGCTCATTCTTCCTGCTGCTTTTCTCCCTGCCTTTTCCAGCTCTGCTGAATCCAGTGCAAGGTGGGACCGGGACACAAAGAGCTCAAGCGGGTTCACCATGGACTCATATAGTGGCACAATAACCCTTCTTTTTTATTTGTTCTCCATTTCCTCCCTAATAATTCTTTACGGTCTGTTTGCCTTTTGGCTGCCTCTGAGCACTGTGCATCGCTCTATGAAAATGTCAGCTCAGTGATGCCAACATCTCCCTACTGGCTGATCCGAGACCATCTCTCTCTGTGTAGTTAAGGGCTGCCCCCCTTGCCATATGCATCACTTTGCATTTATCAGTAAGTTAATTTCTCCGTCTGTTCCTTTACTAGCAGGTCTGATTTAGACCATAGATTACAAGCCAGAGTTAAATAATCAGGTAATTTCATATTTGAGTACCGACATGGAACTCTTGCTAAATGCTGTCATGTGCTGGAATTTGTTGCTGTTAATTTTATTAATCTGTTTATAGCCTCTTCCATTGATTTTCATTGTGAAGTGATTCTCCAACTCTTTCCTCATTAAAAAAGCTTTGCTGTTTTGCTATGATGATCTTCCTAGATTCCTCTGTGGTGAATAGCAACCCACATAATTAAGTTTGGTTTTGTACTTCTACTGTTTAGTAGCCATATACAGTCTCCTATAGCCATCTAGTTTCCTGTATTGGGGGAAGTGTTTTTTTTTAATATCCATAGAAGTGCGATTTTCAACTTTTTTTTTTTTTTTTGCCTTCAGTTGTTAGGGTTCTAAATACAGTTTCTAGAATGTGTCATGTCTGTCACCTTCATTTGGATAGGATTCACATTTTTGGAAGGCTGGTTTTACTTTATATAGTCTCCTTTGCTTTTCTGCAATCTTTACCCTGACTTTTATTTTATTCTTTAATATAGTCTCTTTTAATCTGCTATATAACTCCGCTAGAATGTGGTGGGGGAGCATCCCTTAAAGCCTTTTTTGATAGAGGGAATAATTTAATTTGATCTCTGGTGAAGTATTTTCCAACACCTGCAACTACTTTGTCCTTTTGGCTGTTCCTTTTGTTTTAACCAGTAAAGAGAGCTTTTCTTCAGAGTTTATGAAATGCATGAGCTCTATATGGAAGAAATGCATGAGCTCTATATGGCTGAATGCTAGTCTGGTATTTAATGAAAAATAACACAGGAGGCCAATATATGTGAGGTCAAGATGTGAAAGGTAAATGGTGACCTTAAAGGCAGAACTCTAGTCCTTGGTCTTTGCTTTCACAAGGTATCGCCTTCCTGTTGCTAAATTATAGGCAGATAAATGTGGAAGGCAATTGCACAAACTGGATAGGTGAAAAAAAAAAGCCTCTCCTTTTTGATCTGCATGTTCTCAAGCAGTTTACAAAATCCAAAGGAATCCTCTCCAAAGCCTGCTGGACTGCGGGTTCTTTTGTCCTGGCCCATTTTGCTGTTGAACCCACCATCACTCCCTGGATTTCTGTGACAAAGGCTTCGTATACAGTCTTCCCGGGGGAATCTCAGCATGCCTTCGTGTACCCTGTGCTTCCCCTCTGCCCATAATGCAGTCGGTCTTTTTTTTATGTTTATTTTCCTGCCGTTTTCCTCTTGGGGTTCTCTTCTTGCTTCTGTCTGATTTTCCACGTCTCCTGTTTTGTTTGTACTCAGTGGTGGCTGAATCGCTGCCCCGGTTCGTGTGAAGAGCAGAAGTACTGGGGTTGGGCTCCAGCCGTGGGACCGAGGCCGAGCAAGGGCTGAGCATGCAAAACTGCAGCATTGATGGCACGCGGCACCTTCTAACTCTGATAACATAGCAATTCTTGTAGCAATTCCACCCGGTCCATCCCTAGGGCAAACAGCTCGATCTGCCCTCATCTTTGGTGTCCTGCTAGGATCAATCCTGCTCCCGCAGCACCATTGCAATGAGAAAATAAGCACTGGGGGTGAAGAAGCCTTCCCAGAGCTGGTTATTTTTCTTTGTTCCTTGTAACTCACCTGCCTCCTCTCCCAGGTTCCCTGACTAAACATGGGATTTTTTCGTACTGCATATGATTCCATATTCATTCTGACAATTTGCACACAAGGCTCTGAGCTGCCTTATCCACAAATCATTACTGCAGCCCTGAGACCCAGCCACATCTGGGGCGCCAGAGTTTGTTTAGTTTGACAATATGAATTTAATGAATAGGCTGCTTAGCACTGTAAACCATTTCCCTTGAATGGCTGCAAAATAAATGATGGGACATTTTCCAGTGCAATGCTGCAACCACCCAAAATACCATTATAAAATTCACAGGCACAAAATAGAATGACTGCATTAAGCAAGGCTTAGCGGGATTATAGAATTAAATTGGTTGCCCCTTCCACCCTTCCCCCAATCAAAGATTATTAGAAATCTAAATACAAAAAGGGCTGTTAAAATAATACAATGGGTTTCACAAAAACCCTATAAAAGCAAAGAAACCCATTGTTGGGGCTGCGGCTTTCTTCTAGACCTCTATTGTGTTTAGGCACCGCGTTTTGTTTTATACAGTTTTCCGTCAGGGAGCTCAAGGACTGCGGGTAATCTTATGTACCATGTAAATGCAGGGGCTTTAACGTTGCTGTAATGGCTGCGGCTGCGTAATTCCCCCGGCATAAACAGGAAGGGAAGGCGACTGCGTCCAGCCCAGTACCGGCGCCTCGGTACCTCCGCCACCAAATTGCAGCGCCCTGTTTTGGTGCTCGTGATTTGCTGCCCGGTGTTGCTGGCTACGTAATCTGGCAGCGCGAGCGGCGGCGGCGGCGACATCCTGCCGGCCGCAGCGCCGCTGTCTGCAGCGCGGGCCTGGCTTCATCTGCGCCGCCTTTAGCCGCACGCCTGCCTATCCGCAGGCTTACCGGCACCCCCAGTCTCCCGCATGCTCCCCTAGCTGTGATTTGTTCATCTAAAGATGGTTCCTTCAAAATTTGAAAAAGGAAGGAAAAAAAACCATCTTGGATTTACTTGAATTGTTTTTTAACTGTGCAGTAGAACAGCTGCCCATGCAAACAGTCGTTCATATTGTAGGGCATCCATGTAATAATTTTAGGTTAATGTGCGGCACACTGTGCTTGCTTTGATTAATTAAATGCTTAAATTAATAAATAAATTATAATAAAAAAACTTGTAAACTTAAATGTAAATATTTTAATTATATTATTAGTTTCAATATTTATTATGCAAGCATGTAAAATTAAATATTAATGCCCAACATGTTTACATAACAATCCCTCGCATCTTTTGTAACATAGTTACAGGCCCTCCCTTCCAAACGCAGTCCTGAAGCATTTTCAAGTCTTTATTTTAGTACAGTTTGCTTCACAATATAATAAAATCCTTAAGCTGGGAGTCAGGGGGTGCAAAAATGAGACACCTGTACAATGACAAATAGGATTTGCAGAGATTTGAAGCTCTTGGGGACAAACTCCCTTTTGTTGTGAGTTATTTTGTGTGTGCTTAGCCCGCAAACTGCCCTAGCGCCTGGGGGAGACCTCGGAGCACAACTCTAGGACAAAGATAATTGTTGTTAATAAGTGTTAATTAGTAAAGCTACTGGGTTATCTTTGACATTGAGCTGTTTCAAAGACTCATAGCAAAGACTGGGGAGGAAGGATAAGACAGGGCATTTTTAGATGATCAGACCATTGACAAATGATCTTTTTGGAAAGCAGAGGTGGCCGAGGAGAGATCTTGGCTTGGCTGCTGGAGGAGCAGATCTCCCCAGACGTGCCAGACATCCGGGAAACACTTTTTAGTCTGAATGTTGCTCTCTCCCCAGCCGTCTTCACCCACCTCAGCTCATCCCTGGCACAGTCTGTCCGCAAGGATCTCGTTTCCTCCGCCTTCAGCTGGGATCCAGGACGCTTCCTCATACAGATTCAAACTGAAGTTTCCAGGTATTTTATAGTGCTATAGAAAAACAGTCTCCAGGAGTTGCTTGGGACACTGACTGCTTGTGACAAGTGTAGCCTAAAAGAAAAGCAAAACGGTACCGTTTGCAAACCTGCAAAATATTGCTATGGCAACACAATAACTTTCCTTCAAATGAAATGTGCTTTAGAAAGCAGCCCTACATGTTCAGGGAACCAAAAATAAGTGAATAAATACTATCTTTCTTTTCCTAACGTTCATAAGCACTTAGCCTATTATCAGATGCTAACTTAGACTTCAAAATTTCAGTTTCTGTCCCAGATGGAATATAAACCAAGCACAACCAAATCTCCACCAGTAGGACAAATACTCAAAAATGAAGTCAGTGGTCAGAGAAATAGAGAGGCTTAAATGGAAAAATGGAAAAGCAGGAGGAAGGATAAGAAACCGCTGCTGCATGAACAACTTTTTTTGTGCTTTTGCAAGAGGCTCTTGTGAGTACGGAGTCCAGCCCGAGTAGAGCTGGGCCCGGGGCTGGATGCAGAGTTCAGACATTGCCCAAGAGCAACGTGTTGCCTCTGAGTTACCCTCTAATAAAATACACACAAGAATATTTGTGGGAGGTGGTTAATGGCCTTAGGCCATTACTGTGCAATTAACAGTAATAACGTGTTGTATTGGGCTGAAGTAAAGCCAGAAAAATAAAAAAAAATACACTAATGATTTGTGCAAGCCTTTTTACCTAGCATTTTTCACCAAGCTGGCGTAGGTCATTTGCTCACTTTCTGATACTGATGATTTTTAACTTTCGTTAAATGAAGGAAATCCTTATTTCTTTAATAGATGGGCAAAACAGTGTATCTGAATGCAAAGCAGCAGCTTTGGCAAACCAAACAGGAGTCCTAAATCTTCTCATCGCGACCTGCTGGGAAAGACAGCCCACGAGCCCACTCTCAGATACGTCCCTGTGCTGCCACGCGTGTGCTCAGCCCTAATATCCCACTGATCATACACAGAAAAGGTGTGACACGGAAGAGTTTCGGATAGATAATCAAACTTGCATTTTGCAATAAACTTCTCCAATTAACAAGAAAACCAAAATCAAATTAAGTTTCGATTGTTTAGCATTTAATTTCAGTAAATTGAATGTAGCGTATCATGAAACAATGCCCTTACTGCCAAGGACAATTTTAATAATGGCAAAGGCAATGCGGTTAAATCCCATCTTTTCCTCACTAGAGTTAAAATGTCTCAAAACCTGTCCCTACAACTCATATGATATTAAACTCATCAACAGACCAGCACCTTGTGCCACCACCATGGCTGGTGTTTAGCTGAGAGGTGAAAGCAGGACTGCCCTACTGGCGCTGCTGCTTTTCACCAGTAAATTCTAAGTTGATTCAGAAAAAAAAAGGGGTGCCTAGACAGCCAAGCAAAAAAACTCCTGATGCCCGTTTCTCTCTTAACTGCAGTCCACTGTTGTATTTGCACTTCTGCTACCGGATCAGCAGAATATGCTGCTTTCTAGCTCAAACCACAACTTTTCCAAATGATTAAGCTGCTGTTTACACGTCTGGTTGTTTTTTAAGCTAAGTAGTAGTACCTAATACTAATATAAATCAACTGTAACATCTCTAGGGCAACCTCTTCTGAAGCCTTCTGTAATATTTCACCCATTAAAATTAAAAACTATATATTTAATTTATCTTTAGCACTCTGTGGCCAATTTGCCTATTCTTAGAGCAGAGGTGGACGCTGCCTGTAAGACGTGCCAGGCTTTTATAGACTGTTGCCCCACAGACAGTTTGTGCTGCCCCCATAGTGAGCTCCACGAGAGCTGCTTCTCCTGAGGAGTAGAGATTTTCATAACAGAGGAGATACAGACATGCTAAGTGCAACAGCTATAATTGTTATAGACAGCGACCCAAAATATGAGTATCTGAGCATTCCCAGTGAAAGCCGTAATTAAAAAGGAGGATGAGCCTGGGAGATGGGCATTTTGCACAGCGACAGACCCCTTCCTCCTTTCTTTGGTGGATGCACAGCCTCATGGCCTTGCTTCGTTTTGTTGCCATATTATAATACCTCAACACTGAAGTGGAAGGGACTGTTTCTCTGTGCAAAGGGTGTCGCGGGGCTGCGTCTGGAGCCTCCTTCCTCCCTGTGCCTCCTCCTCCTCCTCGCCGGAGGCCGCGCTGGGATGGGCAGCGCGGTTTGACCTCCGCGGCGGGTGCCCGTGGTGTTTGAGGAAGGACGACTTGCTTTTGTTCCCATGTGGTGCAGTTCTCAGCATATGGTAGTGATTTGGGTACAGGGATGGCTTGGAGCCAGCTGACTTTGCTTGTATAAAACAGGTTGTACAAAGCCAACTTGGAAAAGGTGCATGATAAGTGAGGGAATAAAAAAGAACAGATGTGAGAGATTTTTTCTGTGAGTGCACTGCAAAAGCAGGGTTGCTGGACCAAGAAGTATGTTTTTCCTTCTATAGTCATATACAAAATGGATCAGAACAGACATCTTCATTTTCTAGAAACCACAGACATGCCGCCTTGGCAAGAGTCTCACGGCTTTACCCCCTAGGACAGGAGGAGAGTGTTTGCACAGTCAGTGGCAGACTTTTATCTACTCTGTATTAAAAACAAAAAGGAAATTTCTCAGCCCCAACAAAGCCTCCACCTATGCCTATCTGTCTTTCCATCTGGGAAGTTTCTCCAAATCTAAATCTTCTTTGCTGCAAATTAATCCAATTAATTCTTGTCTCCTTTAAAGTCCTCTGTTTAATGCACTGGAAAGTGATCCTGTTTCACCTCTGCCTTTTCCAGAAGCAACCAGCCCTACCTCTTGAGCTTGTCTTTTTCTGACATGTTTCCCAATACCTTCCTTTGCTGTTTGTCCTCCACGGACCTTCTCCAGATCAAGTCTCACGTGCAAAACTAGATGAGACTCTAATGCCGAGACGTCCAAACCACGAGGCCAAGTCAGGGTCTGGCCTCTCCCGTCTGACCTACCTGCAGCTGCCAGACTTCACGGGACCGGATTTGCCACATCTACCTCATCACCGTGGTCCCCATCCTTACACTTGGTGCTTCTCTGCCCCAAGCCCCCAGCAGTGACTCAGGATAGTCCCTGAGCATCTCATTGGGCTCCCCATGTTGCGATACTGGGTGAATTCACCTTCTTGGCTTCCAACACTTTGTATTTCGTTGTCCCGGCATTGGTGGGAACCCCTCTGTCCACCGTATTTTAAAATGCTCTTGCAGCCTTTTCACCCAGAGCGTCCCCTCAGTTTGCCCACAGTAACGCTGCGTGCGAACGACACTGTCAGGAAACTTAGCAAGGATGCAGTACGTTTGCTACTTCTCCCTAAGCTATTTGGCCAATTACCCTGTCAAAAATAAATTTGGTTTGACGTTATATGTTCTTGACAAATCCATATTGGCTGATTTTTTTTTTTCTGTATCGTCTTATTAATCTCTCGGTTCTCTGCAAGTTGACTGTATAATAATTTGTTCCACTATCTTTCCAGATATCAGAGCTGGACTGACTGCTCTGTGATTCCTTATGCCTCCTTTTTAAAAACAGGTACTTTGCTTGCCCTTCGCAGTGCTCCAGGACATGCCCTGTCATCTCGGGATTATCAGGGATAATCACCAATAGTTCAGAGGCTATTATGGATACAGCTGTGGGGACAGGCAAAACCTGATCTGTGCTGATAGAGCTATTTCATGCGCCTATGAAGCAACTGGCTTTGGAGGGAAGGCACCCATGGGAGGGACACTGGGCCCTTAAGGGCAATGAAAGAGCAAGTTTGGGGATATAAAGTGTGAGTGTAGCAGCGCTGAGAAGTCTCTGGGGTTGTGACTGCAGGTCGGACCCAGGCACTGCCCCTCTTCCAGTTTGCAGGAAGGCTGCAGCTGTTGTCATCGCTCATAATGACCCGCTTTGCCCTGCTACTGGGCACAGGCAGACAGCCACCTGCAAGGGAGGCTGTGTCACCTGTGTCTCTGCTCACTGTAACCCTCTGATGATGGTCACCCGTTTCCCTGCAGTGATCCCATCTGCTTATCCCCTGATCCCGAACAGTTCCTGCTGCAGCTGAATTTCACTCTTCCTTGTAGGACATCTCCCTTCCCATCTTGGGAAACCTCCCTGGTCATTCCTCTTGAAAAGCAGCCAGGACTTTTTTTTTTTTTTTTTTTCTCCCAGTATTCCTGCAGTCCCTCAGGCCATTTTGATGCCTGCAAGCACTGGCACTGCGCTCTGCCTTGCCTCTCTAGGACGAGCAGATCAGCAGCCCTCCCCAGGGACCTGCATTCTCGCAGGGACACCGGTTTTATCCCCTCTTTGATGTAAGCAACAAGGTCTCGAGGTCTCGACGGCTGTTTCATTAGGGGAAGAATGGGCTGGAGGCTGCTACTCTGTCAGTTAGTGGATGGCATGAGGGCGTGTACTGGAAATCCTCGGGAAGAGCCAAAGAGCCGCGGATGGTTTCTCCAGCACGCCAGTGCTTTCTTTCAGGGCATTTCTACACGCGGCTCTGCGGCTCTGCCCTCACTAACACAGCTCTCTGCGTCCAGAAAGAAACCCAGCTGCTGTTTCATGCCTTTCCCAAAGGAAAGAAGAGTCACAGAAGCCTCACGTTCGGGAAGCACAGTGGAGAGCTCAGCTCCAAAGCCCCACGCGGGCCAGGCTGCCCCGTGAGGGGGTCCCCGATGCGCCGGCAAGGAGGCAGGAGGCGAGAGCGGAGATCGGCTCGAGCGCGGCGGTCCCGGCCGCGCGGCCGCCGCGCATCTTTATTTCCTCTCTTAAATGGAGATTTCATGTAATGGATTCTGCCCGTCTCCCTCGCGGAGGGGATCTAATCTGATCTCGGACAATGCTGGCTGCTGGCAGCTGGAGCCGTACCTCCGTCCCCGGGTTTTTATTTGTTTGGATTAAAAACAATAACCTCGCCCACATTACAATTACAGGCTGCTTTTTTTTTTTCCCCTTTCTTTTTATGTAGGAAGGGGAAAGAAATCAGCAACTTCCAATACATTTTACACCCATTCCTTAATAGCATGATGTTAGCACCCTTTTCCCATTTTCATGTTTAGCATTAGCCTTAAATTGCACTTGAAATCTTGAGTTAAATCCCTTTTGTGCACTAAATAGGCTTAGTGCTGTGGTGCCAATCAGCCTGCCTGCTCCCCCCCACCTCTTTTTGGGGTCTTATTTTTCAGAAAAAGAAAGAGCCCA
Organism: Nothocercus julius; assembly: GCA_013398735.1. Taxonomy (NCBI): domain Eukaryota; kingdom Metazoa; phylum Chordata; class Aves; order Tinamiformes; family Tinamidae; genus Nothocercus; species Nothocercus julius. The sequence continues at coordinate 1,958,469 of VZSV01000010.1, forward strand.
CTCATCTGACATAATTTCCTAAGATTCCCTACTTTAGCAACTGAAATAAATCGGGCTATTAAAAGCATCATTAGCAGCAGATGCAGGCTGCTTTGCAGATAGCAAAGACTTGCCCACTCGCTCCCTTCCCATCTGCCGCGCTACATTCAGGCCCTGCCGCTGGTCCTGGCGCAGGCGCCTCTCACCCCTCGTCCGTTTTGTCTTTATTCTCTTCTAAGAAGAACCTGTGAATGCCGTTCAAGGCAGAATTTAATATGCATTTGTTACAGGAAAGCAGGGACATTCTGCAGTTGCTGATAGCTACAAATTACAGCATTTCTGGTCAACAGGACTCTGAACACCTGAAGTTCAAGCTGGTGAGAGGGGTGTTGAATATTGCTAAATATTGCAAATGGACAAAATGGTCCACTTTTTCAAAAGGTCCCAGACTCTTGCTGTTCCTGTTTGCTCTCCCGAATAGAATTTTGCTATTCTTTCTCCTTAAATAAATGGCCTGGGTAAAGCCCTGATGACTGATCTGCAAAATGCTGAACTCCCTGGGGGTCATTTAAGCTCGTCCATCTCCACCATCACACCGGGACCACGGCAGTTTATCCTGGGAACTTCTGTGGTTTATCTCAGTCCTGGCTGCTTTTTTAAATCAGAACATTCACCTTTGAGAACAGAGCAGCGCTCCTGCCTGCGAACACAAGGACATTCCTGGGGTGAAATGTGAGGGATGGGCATGGGAAAGCTCAGCATTCCCGTCCCTGCTCCGCTCGGAGCCCTGGGTAGCCCGTGCAGCAGCTCCTGCTTTCAAAAAAGAAACCCAAATTGCCAAGTGGTTCGGCTGGGAAGGAGAAAACTGCTTACGTCTGATCTTGTGATCCCACTGACACGCTGCAAGGCGGCCCGAGTTAGTCTGAAAATATTTATCCTCCGCAGCTTTGACAGCAATGCAGATCGAGACATGAACACAGTGCAGTAGCGGGTGTAGAGAGAGCCAGAGCCAGATCTATTTTAAGCTGAGCGAAAGGATGGGCAGGATTATGTAAAAACCAACCATCTTTGGGAGTTTTGTTTTTGTTGGATACAGAGCGTCAGAGTGCAAAAGCGTAAATAAGTGTTGGAGGCTCCACACAACCGCAGTTTTCCCCGTTTGCTTGTGAAAGTTTAGCCCGTTCAGTGCCTCGTAAAAACTGCATAGTCATTCCAGGGAAACAACAGTAAAACCCCAGCAGGAGTTGCCAGCAGATGTAGTTATGTAAGTCTAGACTTCTATTTTTTGCAGTGACATGCTGCTGCAAAAATAAATACATTTAAAAAATAATAAAGTGCTTCCCCAACGTTCTGCTGCTTCGCTCAGCAGTCCCCAGAGGATGGAAAAGAGATTCCTGTAATCATTTCTCCCTCCCCGAAGAGCAATCAATCTTAGCCTTTCCTATCCCTCTCCTCCCCATCCACTAGAGCAAATCCGTCTCTTTTTGCAGGTCTTGATGCACAATCCTCCTGATTCACTGCAGCCACCTGGATTTCCTCCTTTCCCACCTCCAGCCTTGAGGCTCCTCGACCTGGCAGCTGTTTCTCAAGCACCGCGTTGATGAAAAGTGGGGACAGCAGGACCTGCCCTCGGCCTTGGCCACGGCATCCGTGTTGTTAATGTCCTTGAGAGATTCTGCTCGTCTGAAAACCTCACCTGCGGGAGTGCTCATGAGAGCATTTCAGGCCAAAAGCTCACGTGGCTGAAGGCTTTGAGACCTGGAGAAGGGACAGGGAAGGAATTCACATCATGTTTTGCCAAAGACCCGTGATTTATGAACCACACTCACGGTTTGTGCCGTGGCCCAGCTCAAGACTTCTGAACACGCGGGGGCTGAACATCTCCCAGGGTCAGGTAGCACCAGTGGGGGCACCAGGGCTAAAGCAGGAGAAAAGGGGGCTTCAGGCTTCCCCCCGGCGCTGGGTTTCCCAGCTCTTCTTCCCCCCAGCTCTGGGTTTCCGTGTCGAGGCTGGAGAGGCAGCTGTGGTGGCAGGACCGCGTCCTCGCGCCGCAGGAGCTGACACCCCGTACCTGCTCTTCAAAGCCCCGGCGCGGGACCAGCTGGCGCTCATCCCGGGGGACACCGGCCTCGCGAACAGTTGGGTGCAGCTCTGACGCGCTCCCTTTGCATCAGTGAAACAAGTGTTATGGATTTTCTTCTCCATTTACTTCAGTCCCAGAGTGAGGGAAGACTCACGGACATGAGTGATGGGAGGCAGTTTTGTTGCACTTCCAAGCTAACTACCATAAAAACGTGGCCAAGATGCTCTGCTGAGCACCCACCCGGCTGCCGCAGCTGGATTCTCCCAGCTCCGAGGGGTTGTTTTTTTTTCAGTCCAGGGGTTTTCTTCTCTTTTTCCGTCTTTCAGGCTGAAGTTATTTATAGCATGCTCAAGCACTAGGTCTGTTAATTAAGGATATGCAGAAGTTTTTGCACGGCAAGGGCATGTTTTGGTCCTCAGGCCCCATAGGCTGTCGCCTCTTCCTTTCCCTCCAGATCAAGAAAAATGAGGTGTCCTAGAGCTCGAGGCCTGGCAGTGGCTGCGTCAGCGCTTTGGGGCCTGCGGGTACGAGGTTGGAGGGGTTCAAAATAAACCCGTGGACTGGGATTGGGAAGAGCCAGGTCTCCCACTTGGTGATTTAATCACAGCTAGTGGTGGGGCTGGGTGAGATGGAGCCGACAGGAATAACTCTGCTTCTTTGACTCTTCTACTGTAATTCTCACTTTTATTATGGGATAAAAACACCTCTAATCCCCAGTAGCTTCTCCTTTTTCAAAGCACAGTCATATTTTCTATAGGATAGCTGCTGAATCCAGGAGGTCATGTTCGAGTGACCAGGTTGAGAAGGTGCTAGTGAGAGGGTCCTGCAGGTTCCTGTTGGACCTCAGCCCAGCCCTGACGCACAGGGAGGGAACAAAGTGCTCCCGAGGGCGCCAAGGTTTCCTGGCAGGTGCCGAGGCCAACTCCACTTCCAACCAGGAGCTCCGGAACATCCCCAGGAATGCCGGCGTCTCGATGATCCTCTGCCTTGGTGGGAACGGAGATGATCCTCTGCCCTGGTGGGAGTGGGCCCGGCGGTGAGGATGATGTGCACCAACTGCCTGCGCCACAAAGCTAAGGGTTTTTCCTTGAGTCCTCCTTTAGCTTTCGGGAGCGAGGAATTTGAGACACCTTTTCACAGTGCTCCCTTCACATTTACTCTAGAAACTTCACTTTATGGGGGCTGGGCCCCCACTTCCACAGCCATGAAAACCATGTACCTGCAGTCAGGACCTTGAGCTCCGCCTGAGAAGAGCGGGTTAAAGAGGAGGCGGCTCTGGAGCGTTACAGGGTGCTCGGAACCAGCACGGAGGAGGGACGGGGACGCGCGCGGGGCCGGTTGGTGCCGGCGCGTTACGTGGGTGATGCAGAGACCCGACCGGCGCGTCAGGACATGCTTTAGCATCGCCAGCAGGATCCCGGTGCTGCCTTCCCCTTCCCACCCGCATCTCTTTGCAATACCACCTTTCATTTCCTGTTTTGTGGCCTGGGGGCTTTTCCCAGGCACCAAGGACCAGCCGGGGCAGCACTTCCCCACCCCAGGAGTGCAGAAGGAAAGAGCGGCAGGACTGGGGGATCCCCCGGGATCACTGGGATCCCCTGGCCTCCCCGTGGATTGCGGGGCCGGGATCCGCCGCCATCTGCCACAGCCCCGCATGCCACTGCCTGCGCAGCCCTCGTGGGGCCGTCCCCCCTCGCCAGGGCCTTGGAAAGGAAAGAAAGCAAAAAAAAAAAAAAAAAAAAAAAAAAAAAAACACAAAAAAAAAGCATGTGCATGCACAGCGAAAACTGCTGCTCATACTGCCCCTCTCCCTTTCGCTTTTCCAGCTTTTAGCATGCAGTTTTGCAGCAATTTGGAGGAAAATTGCCCAGGAAGAAAGAAACAAAAATCTGCCTTCTTTTTTTTTCTTTTATTTTTTTTTTTGAAACAAAACCCCGCGCGCCACCCAGGCAGCTGCGGCGCTCCCGGAGCGGGCGGCTGATGTAATGGGCTTTGTCAGCCAGCGCCGCGATGAATAAAACCCGGAGCCCGGCGCCGGCCGAGCTTTTGATGCAACTCAGAAGGTTTCTGGTGCAAGCGGCCGCAGCAAATGAGCTCGCGCCGCTGTTTTGTCATGCAGATCCCGGCTTTGAGGAGATGGGGATGGAAATGCTCTCCTGGGGTAGCCAGGGAAGCAGCCGCGCTCCAGCCGGGAAGCGCCGGCGCTGCCTGCACACGTGGCCCCGCTTCCCAAATCCCATAAATCCGGATGCGGAGAGGATGCTGGGCTGGTTTTAAAGCGTGCGTAGCTCACCCCGTGGGTTGTAAGAGATGTGTGGAGCAATCACCATCTGCTATGTGAAATGTGTGTGGCTTTTGGAGAACGTGCTGCTCAGGTGCCTTTTGGGATCCATCTTAGCTCACGGGAGAGCCCTTGGAGGCCTGATGGGGACGGCCACGGGAGCGCAGCCGGACCCACTGGTGTCGTCTCTTCAGCAGCCCCTTTTGCAAAGATGGAGAAGAGCTTCCTTAGGCACTGGCAGAGGTATCCCGACACCTCCCTTCCTCCGTGACCTGGGTACCCTAAGGGCTTTCCCAGGGCAGACCTGCCACGGCTGCCGGAGTGGCTTGCCAGGATATAATTAGGAAGGAAAGACGGTTGTTCTGCTGCGTTTTGTCCTAGCTAGCAGGACCAAACCTCCCAGCACTGCCTGGTCTGGGTCTCATTAGGCTCTTCTTGCAGGACCTTTTCCTCATGGTATTTCAGTGCACATCATTTCCAGACCCTTTCCAAAACACCCGGCCCTTCCTGGTGTGATCCTCAGCTCCCTCATCCCATTAATTCCACCTCTGGATGCTCCAATGCCAAGCTGTGCCTCCCAAATTGCACCGCTGGGTGCCCAGGTGCTTTGGTGCCCATCTGCTCTTCCCTGTGCCTTGAAAATAGAGGCCACTTCTGGAGCAAAGAGGACAAAGTTGACTCACAAGGTCAAAGCTCAGCCCTGAGATTTTGCACCTGCAGTTCACTTAAGGCCAAGTTAAGGATCTTTAAACCCCTAAGGAAACGGCACTGGGAACCACGAGCTCTCGGACGGTTCTTCTGAAAAACTGTGTCCTGAAATCGGGACAAGGATGCATCCTTGTCCGTGACGACGAGGTGGCTGCCCAAAGACTGTGCCTGCGCTGGGAACTTCTTTTATGCAAATTCCAGAAGATAACAGTGAGAAACACTCAAAAATATAAATCAGTAAGCTTTGTATGGGCTGTATTATAATAAGTGACTTGATGGCTCCATTGGCAGAGCCCCCGCAAAGGCAGAAGGAATGACCTTACAGAAGTCGAATTAGCCATGCAAATTGGGACTTTGGGACTTCGGGCAGGATCAAGTTTTCTGCCCTGCCACTGTCAATTCCAGCTGCTCATTCACTGAAAAGTCCAAGAAATAAAAAAATCTCTTTATGAGATGTGGGCCCTTTATAAGGTATTAGATGTCAATCTAAAAAGGCAGCTGAACCAGACTGACATCTTCGGAGCAGAAATGGTATAGGATGATCTTATATGAGGCTACCTAAATTTCAAGTGATAGCAAGTTAAAGGTGCTGAGTTTAAAATCTCTGGAGGAGAGAAGGGCACCAGGAGGGTTTTGCTGTCCTTTAATCACCCAAGGGGGACAACAGCAACAGCGCACAGCCCAGGCAGAGCTGCCAGCTACAGTGGAAAGACCTTCTTGCATCTAATGCAAACAAAGGTGCAGATTCTGCATCGAGTTTATTGTTTTAAATTATTTCTGGTAAGGACTATTCTGTTAGGACAGAGTTTCACATAAGTTGGCCCATTTTTCTCATGGTTGTTGTTACAAATAATAAGCACTGCCATTTGGTGCCGAGCTGCTTCAAGCCAAGGCTGAACGAGGCGCGTCGTCAGGCCCCACAATTAACCTGCTACTCGCGGGGTCCTCCCCGATTATGGAGTTATGTTTGCAAGGCAGTTATACAAGAATATTCAGACATGAACACCACCTAGAGGCAAGACCACTAAATGAAGCTACAAAGATTTATAGTCAAGATGGGCCAAAAAGGCAGTCAGAAGTATTTCCTTAGGGGAAATAGATTGCGACTGTGAGCTGAGTTTTTGGACCACCTTTCTCCAAAGCGGTGGCGTTCCCCATGTTACCTTCAGCTGATGCAACACCAGCCAAAGGCAAAACTTAATAAAGTGGCCAGCCTAGTAGTATATGTTCAGGTGAAGAGCTTTGCAGAGGGCACAAGAACGTGGGGTCCTTTGCCTGCTGTTCCTTGCCTGAAGAGAAGCGAAGAGGAGCCCGTTGTCCAACTGCGGTTGAGTCGCAGGGTCCCGGGGCCAGCACAGACCCTCTTGTGGGCTGTGTTGGCCAACGCAGCGCTGGGGAACGTGGGCAGCCGCTGCCGTCCTCCACCTGGCCTGAAGGTCCCTGGGCTCCTGAGAAGTCAAGGCAAGTAGCAGGGGATTGAGTAGGACCTTGCCCGACTGCCAGTGAGTCCGGGGCGGGTTTGGATACATCCGCACCAAAGTTACTGCTGTGCAGCCGCCGCCTCCGATGGTCAGAGAAACCTGCAGCATTTGACTTTTTGCATTTGAGTTTCCATTTTTTCCTCTGTTCTTTGGTGACAAAAGCGTGCACAGGTTGGGTCAAACCAACGTCCGTATAACCCAGTCTCCTGTTTCCTCCAGCTACAAAGAGCAGTCAGCTAGAGAAGGGCTGAGGCCCAGAGCTGGAGCACCTCCCCGGCTGCTCTCCCGGCCTCCGGCCATTTCCCACCTTGGCCTCTGTATTCAGTAGCCCAAAGGAGGTATCTTCCAAGAAGTTCTCTCATCCCTTATTAAACCACTACATTTTGGGGGATGCATTTAGGCCGTGCGTTCCCCAGCTTAATTACACACCGAGTGGGACCCGCTCGTTCTGCATCTGCCGCTCGCTGCCTCCTGGTCCCTCTTTGTTCGCTTTGTTCGGGAAGCACAAGAGCCAGGGCCCCCATTCACTTGCTCCTTGCAGCTCTGCGACTCCCTCCTCCCCTTCCCCCTTGCCACTCAATTCTTTCCGAGACAAAAGGGTCATTTATTTAATTGCTGCCGATATTATGCACTGGAACTCTCCCCTTTAAGAGTTAATTACACTTGTTAATTGTTTTAATTGCTCCTGGGGTAATGGTGCAGGTATAAAGGGGGACCCAGTGGGCCGCCGCCGCCGCCAAGGCCGCGCGGGAGGCGGGAGCCACGCAGCTCAACGCGCGGCCGGGCTCCAGCCACAGCAGCAGGGGAGGCCAGGCCCGGATTTGCAAATTCCTCTTGGCAGCCGGGAAAGATGGATGGGAGGGGGCCCCCGGGGAAGGCAGCGCCGCAGGATTTCCCGGCCACGGGCCTCGGGAGGTGCCGCTCGGCCCTCTCCGAGGCAAAAGCGCCGCTTCCCGGGCCAAAGGCAGCGAGTCCTGCGCGTGGAGCGAGGCCAGCGCCTCCGCGAAGGTTGTCCGGGGAAGACTGCAATGCGAGCAAACGTCGGGCCTGGCTGAAGGACCTGGTTTAGTCCTAGGATTAGCTTGGACCATCCCTAACCATGACACGACCTGTGCCCGGGGAACAGCAGCCCTCCTTTAGCGAAGCCAGCAGAGCCTCCTGTGTCACGAGGCTGGGGAGGTCCCGCGGAGGAGCCTCTGCCAGACCTTGTAGCACGGGTGAAACCCGATCGTTGCTGCAGCCTAAACCTTGGCTGCCGCCGCTTTCATCTCGCGGGGGGGAAAACAAACAGGAGGGACCCGGCGCTTTGTGGCCGCGATGTTTCACATCTGGTTTCAGCTCCAAGGTATTTGCTCCCACCCCCTCCCCGGCGTTAACCCCAAACAAACGAAAAGCCCAGGGACTTTCTGGAGCTCAGGGCTTGGACAACCTTCCAACAGCTTTTATGCTGCATCCCGGGCTGGGCTGCATCCCAAAGGAACATCCCGAAGGGCCGCGCACCTCCCCTCCCTGGAAGGAGACGCTTTGAAGGGGCAGACAAGAAGTCCTGGAGGACGGGCAGGGGGATCGTCCATGAGGCAGCCTGCAGGCCTGGGCAGGGGCACGTGGTTCGTGCCCGCGCCTGGGACGCGTGTCAGAGCTGGGGCGATCCCGAGGTTCTCTGGGCATTTTCCGTGGTTGCCGCAGGCAGCCACAGCCGCCGGAGCCGGACCCGCCTTCCCGCTCCCGAGGAGCATCGTGTAAGACAGGTCACCATTTCCAGGGGGATGAACCTGGTTTAAATCTTGACTTGTCGCTCTGTTTTTAGGCCCCAATACTTCATTTTTGTCTGGGTTATTTGTGCTGCCCCCACTCCCTTCTGTAAGAGCGTCTGGAAACGTTGAGGATGTGTCCAATTGTGCTAGACGTGCCCTGGAGAGCGCCCGGTGTCAGCTCGAGTTCTCTTCTAGAAGCAAAGCTCCCTAATTTGTGTTTATACACTTTGTATCACGTAAGCGTTTACTTCATTTCACTTATTTCAGGTGTTGTGTGGGTCTTAAGTTCACACTAGCGCGTTGAGAATCGCTCGTGCCCTGCCCCAGGGCCCCTTCCAGGTCGTTCCTCCTCTCGCGTCGCACACGAAGGGCGGTGGGGACGGCGTCCAGCCCGGCGCCACCCTCGTCACGGGGAACCCAGGGCTCTTCTCAGCTCCCTGGTCCCACCACGGAGGCCCCGGGGCTGCTCTCAGCTCCCTGGGTCCATCCTCAGGATGAGGCCTGAAGCTGGGGCTCCCTGAGGAACAGCACCGCGAGGGCAACCGCGAAGGAGAGCGCCGCCTTCCAGCCAGGGCATCCCGTTTGCTTCTGCTGCTTTTCTTTCCCTCATTTTAAGACGGTTATTTCCCCTCTTTTTTATCATAAGGACCTCACTGCAGATGTCATTTGCTACTTGTTTGTGGCAGCCTTGACATTTTTCTCCCTCTACTTCCTTCTTAGTGCTCCAACCCATCACCCTGATGGACACCAGGAAGGGCTGGAAAGGCCCTTCCTTCCTCTCACTCTCGAGCCCAGCTTGCCACGATGCTTAGGAGTGTTTTCCTAGGCCTTCCATTTTTCTGACTAAGGAGTAAGGCAATTTTTGCAAGAAATGGGAATCCTCAACACTTCTGCTGAAACTCCATAGGCATCCTGAAGCAAACGCAACCCCGCACTGCAGAAGTTATGCCATGAATCATATGAACGTAGCAAACCCAGCAAGAGGCACTACCAGAGGTCTTTTTTGCATGTGAGATTTAATGATTTGCAGGTTTCCCACTTAACAGGTAAGAGCATCAGGAGTCCTTACAGCCAGCTGGACTTGAGCACAAAGTAAGGTTTGTCAGACACTACCTCGAATAATGGCAAATATCTAAAATATTAAGACCAGCTATGGTGCCTGTTTGCACCAGGTTTCAGTCTAAAAGCAAGTCCGTGGGGCTACATCCATTCTGTCCACAAACTCATGAACTCCAATGGGATTTACCACTGCAAGTTGTTGCCAACTTCTCTTTAACCTACCCCTCGCTACAAGCTTTGCTCACTACTTCAGAACCATCACTGGCTTCAGGCTTGGGAACTCGTTCACCACAGCACATTTTCTAAGGTTTTTAATTGCTGCTATTGATAACCAAACTCCCACAGCCAATTCCTTCCAGCAGCTCTACCAAACATTCAAAATCAGCGTTGAATAGGCAGGTGAATAGGTTTTGTGCCCACAGCGCTGCCGACCAGGCTGCCCAGGCTCTCCGTGAAGGCAGGTTCCTTCATGCGCCTCGAATGAACCTGAAAAACAGCTCCTGAATGGCCATTGGGAGCCTTTTCTCCCTTCAAAACCTCACACTTGTGGTTAGACATAAACCAACCAAAGCGGAGTTTGCTTTTGATTCAGTGTCAGAGCATGAGGCGCAACGGGCAAGGAGGATTTGGTAGGAGGAAGGTAATCTCTCTAGTTGTGCAACTCACCCGTTGCTCAGAAAAGCTCTGCACATGAGTGGGTAGGAATCAGATTGCAGCAATGGTTAAAGAATTAAGAACAACTCTCACATTGGCACTAAAAGAGGAAGAAATGAACAAAACCAACCACTCAATTATATGTTTCTGTGTAACAATCCAGGTACTAAAATGGAGAAGGATGACCTGACATACGGAGTGACCTCAATTGGGTTATGACAGGCTGATTATACCTTGGCATATGGACAAGCCGTTTGCTAAGAAGAAAATATCGGTCATATTCATTGTGTCTGCTATTATATAAATTACAGCATTTGAAACATTAAGTGACTAGAGGCTAAAAGTGAAGAGAAATGGCTCAATGTTACCAAGGATTGGGGAATGAGCTCACCTTCCTTGCTGAACTATGTTTGCTCTTTTAAAGCCGTTTTAGAGCAACCTTTGTGTGTGGAGCGGAGTATTGCATGCATAAAACATTTTATTCCCATATGCATTTTCTCCTAGAAGCAGGATAGACCCACCAATATTTCTCACTGCCTCCAAGCGGCGTTTGGCCAGACCTTACAACTGGCTGCAGGGAGTGTCCAGAACACACTGCTGGGCTTCCCAGTGATCTCAGTCAAAAGCAGGCTAGATGCAGTAAAGAATTTTTACGTGTCATGACATCTCATGTAGATCCTCTCTGGACTGTGAACACTGAGAAGCTCCTTGGTTTTACTGCTGTCCTGCCCTATGCAGGGCATAGGATATAATCCTAATAAAGAAGACAAACAAAACACGTGTACCCAAACCCGGCTGTCCCACAATACTATTTTATCACATTTCCAGCAAAAAGCTACAGGAAGATGTCCATGACATATTCTTAAAAATCCTAGTACCACAGCGACCACGTGTATTGGCAAAAAGCAGCAACGTTCACCGTCCTGCACATGCCCAGCTCTCAGCTCCGCAGGACACAAACCACCCCCATTCCCTGGAGACTGGGATTCGAGCTGCATCTCTCCACCAGTTCCCACTCCAGCGCGGAAGCTGGACAGCATCCCTGAAAGTCCCTGTGTCTCGGCTGTGTGGGATTGGGAATACGCTGCAAAGAAGACCCCTAGATGCTCTCCCACTTTTTGTGCCAAGATCCAGCTCAGTCAACCCCAAGGATTTTATCCAGCAGCTCTACAACATGGGAGGTACAGCCGGAATAAAAATCCCAAGTGATCCAGGGCTTGAAGATTAAAACCTCGTTAAACATCATGTAGTAGCCAGTGCCTCAGGGTACTGATCCTGGGGCACTTTATTAATACACTCGGAATAAGACACTGCACTGAGAATGAGATTTGGGGTTTGAGAGAAAATATGCAAGTTCCTGGCTTTTCACATTTCTGAGTTGTGAAACAATCTTATGCAAAGGATAAGGTTTCTGCATTGCAGACATTTTTCTTGCTATTAAATATGTGATGTATTTGGTCATCAATGTGAAGAGACTTTATATAAATGGAGGCTTTAAGAGGAAGACTTGAAGTGTTCTTGACAAAGTTACATGGAATAGCTGTAGCACCAAAGTAAGATTAGGTAAAAAGCACTATTAAAACTCCACTTAAATACTGGCTCCGAGTCTAGCTGTCGTTTCCTAAAATAACGAAGCTGTCACTAATTGGGAAGCTCATTGCATTCATGTAAAGCACTTCTGCACATCTATTTGTACCATGCCACGGGCAGCTAAATGAGTCCAAGAAATCATTGTATATGTAAGAAAAAATCTTTGAAAAAGGAAAATTATAAGCTAGTTATGGAAGCTATGGCAGCATGCGCTTGAAACAGTACTAGGAGCATTCCCAGGGTGCATGTACCAAGAAACTACGCTATGGAGCTTGACTTAAGCATGACTATCTTTAAGCTTGAGATGGAGCTTGTGCAGTATTTCTGCGAGAACCCCTGCCCAAGCCATAATTAATAGGCATGTAACCCCCCCAGACTGTACCAGGTATAACGCAAGCAACATCTGCCCAGCTTCAGCCGTGTGTGCCAGTAGCAAGGAGCTTGTCTCTGCACTACTGCCACAGTCGGCACGCGCCGCTGGGAATGCTGGCCACTGGGAATGCCGGCCACTGGGAATGCCGGCCACACCGAGCCGGCCCCTTCCCCGGGCTCTGCAGCCCCACGGCCCCAGCTCCCGGGATGCATCCCGGCTTCGCTCCGGAACGCAGAGGCTCCAGCGGCAGCCGGGGCGGCGCCGCCTCCCCCAGCCCGAGCCCCAGGCTCCTCTCGAGGAACCCGCTGCCTCCCCGGGCTGCAGCACAAGCAACAAACCACCATGAGCTTTTGAGGAGTCTTTTTTATTAAGATAAATCCAGCAAAATTCCTAACAGTGGGTACATACAACCAACCTGCCCTTTGAAAAGAAATGTTTGTATTTCATTTAAAAACATGATTACACTTTTTATTTATTTATTTTTCAAAACTGACAAAATAAAATTACATTTCGGAAACAACAGATTTCCAGCTCTTAGGTTTTTTTTTTTTTCATGAAAATATCTCACCTTCTTTATAAAAGCAACCCACAGAACCACTGGAATGTTTAACACAGTTATTTGTTTTGAGACCTCCCCACTTTAAGAAACCATACAACACATACAAGGGTAAAATTAAAATCTGAAGTCTGTAAGCATGACTTACACAAAAAGGGACACACTGACAGAAGTCAAAAGCTACCACCACTTATTCTTTCCATGTACCATACAAACTATTACAATCACAAAATTTAAAAACAATGATTTTTTTTGTTTTGTTTTGTTTGTTAGGGATTTAATTCCCAAGTAACCGAGATGAAGATGTTCCATAATTAAATTCATGCTAAAAAAACCTGCATTTATAAAATAGTTGATAAAAATATTCCTCTCTGTTAACAATACAGCATGGAGGTACGGATACCAAATGATGGAGATATAGGGCAGGGTTAACATTACTCGGACTTGGCTTCCTTATCATCAGATGCTTCAGCAGCTGGTGCCTATAAAAGTGTTTGGGAAGAACAGATATATTATTTTTAATGCTATTGGATCCCATTCTAACAAGCATCAAAGAGAGACTAGCATGTAAGCACACAGGGACAAACATTTCAGGTCGACAGACAAGAACGCACAGCTACTACAGAAAATATTAATACAACAATATGTTGGTGGATAATTCTTAAAATTAAACACAAGAGTATTAATTGATGATCAAGTTAATACTGGAATGTTAAAAAACAAAAAGAAGTTTGGAAGATAGATTAGATTAAGATCAATCACACACTAGGCAAAATTGAAGCTCTCATCTCCATAATCCCAGGGATGTTTAAGAATTCCCTGTAAAACCGGGACACTTGTCTATTGTCCAAACTTCAAGGAAAATAGTTCTCACTTGTTTTCTACAAAAATATCTGCTATATTAGTTTTTAAGGCAACTCATCACAATTGCAAAGCTCCCGTCAAAGGTACTTCGAAGTATGCTAGCCCCATACTGCCTTTTTAGCAGAGAAACTTTTGAATTAGTTTTAAGAATGAAAGAATAAATTACCAATTAACTATGCAATGATACTCAACACATGGAGAGAGAGAGAGAGAGATCATTTAATCAAAAGCAACACAGAGTGCAACCAGCTCGTCTGTCCCTACAACGGCAACAGGGGCCTGTAGCAACACTCAACTTCTACTACAAGCAAGAAATCTGCTAGGAAAAGCTGTAAGGAGATGAGTGAAAACAAACAAACAAACAAAAAAACCAGTAGCTCTTAGGTAAGTAGCTGATGTGGTGAGAACCTGTAAGAAAGAGGCTTGTACATGAACAGACAAGACCAAGTTTTATTTTGCAGAACTTTTGCTGAATTGTTCTGATGCGAAGAATTGTTCTAAAGAATTGTGTAAAACCTAAAACCAGATTTGTGGCACAGGACCAGCCCGTGCTGAGCGGAAGAGGGAACCCAGCAGCCCAGGGAGGATACACAAGGCAGCTCAGGGCTGCAGGGCCATCCTACTGCGCTCTATTGTTCCCACATGCTCTGCATTGCTCTGGGGCCAGCCCAGAGCGGCACTGGGCCACCAGAGGCCACCTGTGAAGGGCTCTAGGGCAGCAGCCGGGGCTGACGAGGCTGCGGCTCCAGCTGCTCTGTCTTTACCTGGGGACAGTGACACACACCACCTTCGGGCAGGGAGGCCGCGCTGCGCTCCTGCAGACGCACTAGAAACGCGTCTGTGTTTACTCCCACGCTCACTGCAGCTAAAGTACCTCGTTAGTTTTGGTATCTCCATTTTCAGAGTGGTTTTCTTCTTTAGCGTCCTCTTGTTTAGTTTCATCTTTGCCTTTGGCTCCTTTCTTCCCTTTTGTTGCTGGTTTTTTGTCCTCCTTTTTATCATTTGCTGCTTTTTCTTTCTGTTAGGAAAGCAGAGCATGATGTGGTAAATACAGTTTCCACCTTATGCATCCGCATCTTCTCAGCTCTGATGCTGTCTACACAACCTGCTGCTACTCACTGAACTTCCCTCTCACAAAAACGAGGTGAAAGTTTCTATGGAGAAACTTCTGTTCTGCCCTGAATGTGCTACTGGGAAGTACATAATATAAAAGCAACCATGGCTGGGGTTAAAAGAATTCCTATTTTAAATAGGCTTTCAATTAAATTAGCTAAAAAATGTCAGAGTTGAACTGGCCTGTATTTCTGCTGTGCTGCTGAAAGGCATACCAAAGAACAAAAAGAACATGTACAAGCAGTGGAAACACCAGAGCACTTCAGATGCGCTCTTAATGCTGATTTAGAAAACTGTAACGAAGCTGAAGGACCTTCCCCCTCCCCAGCCAGAAATATTCCTTGCTATAATAAACCATGTGCATGGCAAACAAGTTGGGGCTCAGCAGCATCGCTTCAGTAACAAAGGAAACTCGCCAGTTATTATTTAAGTGCAGTTTCTAATATGGCTGATGAGGCTAAATCAAAACAAAAGTTGATGCTACAGTTTTCTACATGGTGAGGTCAAATCCTGACCCCTCTGCAGCACCGGGATCCTCATTAGCTTCACTCTGAGGATCTGCCTCTTCTTGCCAATAACTGCACCAGGCAAATGGGCCAGAAATATCTGCAAACTACTAACCACAAATAAGATAAACAGGTAGCTACTAAGTTCTATATATGTTACTAAATTATATATATGTGTGGAGGTGAGGGGACGGGGGGGGTGTTCGATGGAGTTGTCTTAATGATTTTTTTTAAAAAAAAAAAAGGGCAAAGGCCTGGCAGGACAGTCCGCAGTACCGCTGGCACCCCGGTGTCCCGGCGCTGCTTGGCCGCTGAGGTTTCCAGCTGCAGCCCTGCCCCGGGCCCCAGCGACCCCCCAGCCGCCAGCGCAGGCGGCACCGGGCGCCCGGGAGCACCGGCTGTTTGTCCCTTTGCTTTCCCAGCGCAAGCCCTAAAGGACGTTTAAAGGCTCGGGACTGTTTCCAGAAGGGTATCTTTGCCCTCGTCCCTTTAAAAATAGACAACAAAGTACTGGCAGAGGTAAAATTGGCTTTTGGGACAAACCTAATGGCTGTTCTCTAAGGAGTCAAGCCTCCTTCCACACCAAACGAGTCCAGGAAGAAATACCCAAGGAGATTCCCAAGCTTCTTCCATCCTCTTAGCTAGTTCTGAGAGGTACCACGAAGCCAATATCATTTTATTAGTTTTTGCAAAATATTTTTTCCCTACCTATGGCAATATCAATACAGCAATAAGGTCATGTGTTTTACATAGTATTTCATTTTTTTCCGCACATCTTTTTCTTTTCCAATACAGTTAAGTTTAAGAGGATGAAATCTACTTTTACACACAAAAAAGCATTGCAAGAACTGAAAGTTGTAAAGTTAAACATGGGGAAATAAGAATTAAAGATGCCTGCACAAATCTTATTGCATCCTCTTTTGCACAGATACTGGCCAAGTATCAGACAGGATTTTCAAAGAGCCAGAAATGCAGCTTCAGCATCCTGGCTTCAAAGCAAGAGCAGAAACCCCTCCCAGGCCCTACTACCCTGAGCTGGGCAAGCAACACGGCAACATCCCAGCAGAGCCAACGAGGAGGCCGCAGGACACCGCTCGTGCCGGAAGGGACCAAGTTCAGTCTGACAGTTACTTGCAGCCCTGAGTTGCATCCTCACTGTTGCAACTTCGAGATTCTGTTCAGACAGGTCTTGTGCATAAGCACTGAGGTGTTGCCATGAAAATAAGAAAGGCAAACTTGAAAAAAAACAATGCAACCAAGTGCGTCGCATGCACTGGCCTCTGCGGGGTTCATCAGCAGAGGCCGAACTCAGGAGCCTTGGATCCCAAGCCAGCTCTCTGCCCCGGGGCTAGAACTACCAGCAGTAGCTCCCACCTTCCCAGGGGACATGCACTTCCCAGCACCTCCCAGAGGATGCGCAGCAGCCGGATTCCTGGTTCCTCCACCGCTCTGCAATGGGACCCGGCAAGGCGGCTGCGCAACTGGGGCGCAGATGTGAAAAACTTGCTCTGAATGTCACTGCAATCCCATTTCTTGGGACATTTCCGCTGCTCCGTATAGTAACTCGAGGAGGCAGAAGAGTTTTGGTCATCTGGAAGCCTGCGATGCCACATCCAATTGCAAGGGCCTTTAAACGTACAAAGAGGGACTCTGCTCTCAGCCAAGTCACTCCCTTCTGTAAGTAACTGGTCTCTCGCACTTGTGCTTTGCCCAAAAACCTTCCAAAATCCCAAAGGAAGTTGTACGCTGGGAATGGGCTGAAAGAATCAGAAACCTTCTTCTTCCAGCAGCAAACGCCTCCCACAGTGTGAGAGTTTGTGGGAGGAAGGGGACACAAAGAAAGACCTCAGGGACTCCAGAACCGTCCCTTTTTAAATTTCAAGTTTTCTCCAAAGCCCAAAGGAGCTTTAAATTTTTTAGAAGTTTTTTTTTTTTTTTTTTTACCTATCCTGTCAGATATGCCAATATTTTTGACATCTCCAAAAATAACAAGCCCAAGGAAGCAGATAGGTAGAACTGTAGAACTGTTATCTCTAGTCATTAAAGTTTGATAAACTGATGACTAACTGAAAACAGTGTCTTTAAATGAAATATAATAAGAAACTATACCTAAAAGCAATATTTGCAAGGCCTTCTCTAACTGAGTCTCTAGTCTCTATTCAAAGCATCCTTTTCCCTACCATACATTTTATGAAACTACAGAACAGCCTTGCCAGGCAAGCAGTAAAGTCAACACAACTGACTTAAAATCCAATCAGGTTACCACTTTTCTTCACTAGCAATGGGTAAAAATTATCTTTGCATCTTTCACTTTATTTTAACTCACATAATTCAATTTCATTTTTTAAATAAAATTCTGAAAATAAGTGATTAGGTATGGACATTTTTCCCCCTATGAACATCTTGCGGGAAAAAAAGGGTATAACTTCAGTTCTAGATATCTGAAATACTTACCTTAGGTGCTGCCTTTTTGGGCTTTGGCTCCGGCTTAGGCGGAGCAGGTTTCTGTACAAAACATAAGAAACACAGAGTCAGATGAACACTATGAAAGTTTTAGAAGTGTTTGTTACGTTTGAAGATTACTGAAACAAAAAATATTTTGAGCTGCAAGCTCCACTCTAGTATAAGAAGTGAATGTGTCAGAGACAAATTGGTTTGTTTTGCTCTCCAAAAGTGCATTGCCCCCAGACATTTCAGTGTTTGTGGTACAGACATTGACTAGTGGTAGTAGGTGAGTCCTTCATCACTGCGCCTGAGTATCACTGTCTGCTGTGAACGCAAATCTCTGTCAGAGATGAAATGCAGCAGTAACATTTGCAGATAACTTGCTGTATGAACACATATCTTAGCTTTCACTAAAATGAAATACTTCTTTTAAAAAAAGAATCCATTATCCGCTTGGCATTTCCAAGTAGTTTAAAAAACGGTTGAGTCTACTGGATGTCCAGTCTGTAGAAGAGGATGCAAAGTGGCATAGAGTGTGTATGAGACTTTGGGCTGAACCCTACTGCACTACCTACATTTACACTCTGTAGGTCTCAGTTTACCCAACCAGTTGAGCCCTCAAAATCAATGTGCAAATTAAGGAGAGAGTAGATAATTTATATGGTTATGAGTGGGTATTTAGAAGAAGACCTACAGAGAACAAGTCCATTTGAAACCAGTATTCCTTGACCCCAGATACCTGCCTCATGCATCCAGATTGTGCATTAACTAACACCAATCTTCTACCTCACATGAAATACCTGGAAATGAGCCTATGATGTGCTCATCCTGAAGACTTGGGAATTTTACTTTTGAAGAGGACAATGCTCTGACTATGCCCCTCAACCTACTACTGAGAACACCTAATTTCTCTATAACTGTCCCCCAGAACATGAGCAGCATGCAGTGTCATACTAAATAAGCAAATGAAAGGTACTTACAGCAGATAGTCTAGCTGACCTTCTCTTTGGCTGCGTAAAGAGAGAGATGTCACCACAACTCAGAGCATTTAACACCGCGTTTTCCCAGGCCTGCGGCACTAAGTAACACGACGCACACACTACTTTGTGACGGCCCGTCCATGTTCTAGGTGTTTTGGGGAAATTATCGACCTCGTGGCAACAACTTTCTAAAAGTGCAAGTTTGTTCAACAGGTCTCCCGCCACGCTGCCTTCTCTTTGCCATATTGGGGTGTCAGGTGAGAAAACTTCCCACTACAGTGCCACTCTTGGGTGACCGTCACCCCGAGGGCTGCCATCGCTTCCCTCCGGAGCGGGACGGCCGCCGTTCGGGAGCACAGGCCATGGCAGGGCGCATTGGGCCGGTCCGGAGCCGCAGACGCGGCTGGACCCCCCGCACACGTCTCTGCGGTGTCCGAGGCGCCCGCTGCGGCCCGGGGGACCCGTGCGGGCGTCGAGGGGCCCGGCGAGGGATGGGAGAACCGCGCTGCGGGGTCAAACCTACCTCCTCCTTTGCCTCGCCTTCAGCTGGAGCCTGAAAAACAGAGCGAGAGGCGGGTTAGGCGCCTTCCCGGCCCTCCCTGGGCGCTGGGGCTGCGCTTAGCGCGGGCGCTGGGGCGGCGTCGCCGCTGCCACCTGGGCCCGCGGCCGCCGCCACGCGG
>VZSV01000010.1:1979281-1991752 GCA_013398735.1 Nothocercus julius
GAGGCCCCGCGGCGGCCGCAGAGCCTCCCCTCGCCACCTTCCCCGCTGCCAGAGGCCGGGAAAGAAACTTCCCCGAAAGTTACCACAGGCGGCAGGACCGTGCCCGCCCGGCCCTGCGCCCGCCAATATGGCGGCACCTTCTTCCCCCGCTGCTGCCGCCCTCGGCCGCCTCCCGGGGCGCTGCGCCCGCCGTGCCCGTCCCCTGCCCCGGACCTGTGGGAAGCGGCCGCCGTGGCGCTCAGGACGGCGCCGGCTGTTGCGGGGGCCGCAGTCCTGTCCCGCACGGCCCGGGCTGTGCGTGAGGAGGGGAACAAAACAAAACCCTTTAGGCAAGGAGAGGATGAAATCTGTTTTCTGCAAGGTGATTTTGTTCGTGTGTCTAACGACTAGCAAATTGTGTTTTAAAAGTGCCAGGCATTAAATGTGCTTCCCCAGAGCAGCCCCAGCCTCCGGGGCCGCGATGCTGCCCACGGCCAGGCAGGAACTGGCATGTGCAGCTCCCCGGCCTGCTCTTGTGAGGCCTAAACTGACATAGTTGGGAAGCGTAAAAATTGGATGATTTAGAGTGTAGTTGCTGCTGGGATTGGGCAAGGGTTGGGCCAGGATTTGTCAGGATTGTGGTTTTAGCTGTTGATTTTCAGGTCAGTTGGACTGTGCCTCACTTGAAGCATCGGGATCTTTTTGTGGCTGGGCCGTGTGTTTTAGATAGGCCTAGGGCGACTGCTCAGACCCAGATCGCTGTTCTGGGGAGGGAAAATATTAACTGGGTCCAGCTTAACTAATTGATGCAATTTCCATCAGGATTTCCGTATATATATATATATATATATACATAGGTGAGAAAAGCATGAGGCATTTATTAATGTCACCTTTCGGACTGAAGAATTTTGCAGCGAGGACTTGGAGCAGGAGGTGCTGCTTGGAGACACAACTTCATCCCTGGCCGAAGTCAGGCTGCCCTCTTCCTAAAAACCTGCAGCAAAGGAGGCCCTGAAATCTTCCTAGGGAGAGAGCGCGCACGTGTCTGGCACTTAACTGCCCTTAGAATGAGGAGGTTGTTCTGTTGTCTAAACTGCATTATTTGGCTGTGAATTATATAAATTTTTGTTGCCTGACATCCACCAGATGTGGAAACAGTTGAACGCCATCAATTTACAATAACATTTTAGATACTGTGATATTTCACGTAGTATTATTGTGGCACTCCTGTAAACTTTTTTTTTTTTTTTTTCCTAGACTAAACACATTATGGAAAACTCCTTACAGGTGATATTTTCCAAGTCTTTTATCCTTCTTCATCTGCCTTTCACTCTTTTCAACTTGATGACACTTTTCCTTACCTTTATATCCAGTAATCAGGGTAATTAGTTAACGTGTCTTAGTGTGGAATTTTGCAATAACATCATAGTGTTGATTCAGATTTTTTTTTGATAATCCCCAGATCCCTTTCGGCAGTGATGCTGTTTGAGCAAGCTATTCCTCCTGTTCTTCCAAAATTCACAGTGACTTCTTGATGTGCTACCTGTTAAATCATCTGATTTTTGGAAGGTTTATATGTTGGTATTATCTGCCCAAACCTTGAAGTTAAGCTGAGTGGTCTTCCGTTCATGAGGCCCCTTCCTCCCCTTCTCACTCCACCTTTATATTTGCAGTTAGTTCTGCTTAATGTAAGATTTTTTTTTTAACCGCTTCCAATAGCTTTCACCACCTTCTAAACTAGAAGATGTCTACTAGATCTTGTCTAAAATATATTTCAATAGTTAAGCCCCAGCTGAGTGCTTGGGTTAAACGTTTGTATTGGACATTTAGCTCAGATTTAGAAGTCACTACCAATTTTTACATTATGTTTGGTTTGCGTTCTTCTTTACCTTTATACTTTCTAAACATCTTTTGACTCTTCTAAAAATGTTCATTAAACCACAAACTGACCTTAATAATGAGTGTTTAGGAGATTACTTCTCCCTAAATAGATAGGATAAACCACTGCAAGATACTGTTGTGCCAAAAGTGTAAATGGCTGCTATTAAGCAGACTTAGAGAAAATTAAAGACCTTGTTACAGCTTATGGATATGCAAAGCTCCCTTCTGACTGTTTGGATCTCCTTTTAAAGACAGAAATATGATGTGTCTTTATGTGAGATCACAACCAAAGGGCCAGTAAGAGAAGCACTCAGGCGCATGAAGAACCTTTAGCCCTTGCTGTTCCCCTTTAATACTGAAGTGAAGGAGGCTCTGGTTCCCTGGCCAGTGGTGCCGTTCTGACCCGGGTGAGGACCAGGCTCCCATGGCAGCAGCCACAGCCCTTAACATAGACTTTACATTGGCTTTATGACTGTAAGGTGGATTTATTTTGTCTGTCGAAGGTCATATCAAATCATTTTTGTCCTAATGTTAGAATGGCAGGGAGTGATAGACCTAGTCTGCTGTACAGTCTGCCTGTGCAAAATTAACCAGCTAAATCTTTTTGGTGAATTAGACCTAGAAAAGTAAGTTTGTTCTGGATCATTGGTTTGTATCGTGACTTTTTTCTTGGCATTTTTTGTTACACGTGGCATTATGATTCAGTAATGAAAGATGCAAGAATTTATCGTATGTCAAGCAACAAACCAGAAATTAAACCTTTTGGGCTACTGTTTCCATAAGAAAATATCCTGCTAAAATGTGAAATCTGAATTTATAAGTATAGTATTTGAACCAGGATATTGACTTGCACAGGTAAAAACACCTGGTTTAAGAAAAGAAGTGTATCACAGTTATGCCAGTACAAAACTAACAGACACAGCTGGCACTTTGAATAGTTGTTCGGAACTGCCCACACTAAAGCTATAGAACAAAACTCCGGTGCTGAATAATTTTTAGAAAATTGTCAATTAAGGGGCAGGCTTGGTGCAAGAAAGTACTTTAAGGTTGAAAGTATCACGGCTCAGTAAAGTTTTTGCTCTCTGGTCTTTGCAAAATGAGGCAAGACTCAGTCGACTTAATTTTGATACTCTAGTCGTCTCTCTCCTGGTTATTCTGTATCTGTTAACCAGTCCCCTCAGAGCTCCACATTTCTCCAGGATCCTCCAAGATCCTCCGACCTACAGAGTAGATATTTGGATGATTTTCAAAATACGTGGAGGTTCCCCGTATCTCCTGTAGAGTTCTGTGCTGTTGGCCAAGGCAGGAACTTCCCTCAGTCAGGATGACAGCCTGTTCTTGATTGTCATCAGGAACATGCCGTCCTAGACCACCTTCTAGATCCCCTTCCTAGGTCACCTTCTGGAACTGCAGCAGATCAAAGTATTTCTAAAGAGTGGCAAGAAGTGCCTAAAA
Organism: Nothocercus julius; assembly: GCA_013398735.1. NCBI lineage: Eukaryota > Metazoa > Chordata > Aves > Tinamiformes > Tinamidae > Nothocercus > Nothocercus julius. The sequence continues at coordinate 1,982,597 of VZSV01000010.1, forward strand.
TCAATCTTGGTTGGCTGACTTCTAGCCTTTCCAAACAGACAGTTAAATGTATGCCATTTTTTTTTCCCATCCCTTTGTGCTAAAATTGGTGTGAGTTTTGAACATTAAAAGATTTGTTTCCCCCACGGGATCTCCATGTTCTTGCAGCTCTCATCGTCATGCTTAGACCTGAGATTTAGACCTGAGGCATTTTATTCCCTGACTCATCTGTCTCTCATGTGTAAAGTCTTGGTTTTCATGCAGGAGCAGCGACTCTGCGATTCCTCACCCTGCTGTCCCTGCAGTCAGAAGGCTGGATGAGATGCGTCCGAGGCTGCTGAGAGCTGGACACAGCTAAGCTGCCTCGACCACTTTGCCAAAGTCAACAGGTCGGGTCTATGGTGACAACTTCTGCTAGACGAAAAGCAAGTATGAGATAGGCCCTGGATACTTGAGACTCAACCTGCTTCATTTGATTATAAAACAACCCTATAATCACAAGTTCGGAGATAAGGGAAATTAGGTTGATGTATGTGCTCATAGTCGTGACACATATGGCAAATATAATGAGCGATCAATATTAATACATAACATTGTTTTGTGGCAAAGTGTCATCAAAGGTGTTTTAATCATAAGCCCCTGGTATTTAAAGTGCCTCTTGGCCTTATTTTATAAACCTAGGGGAAGTGGAGATTATTGATGTATAGCAGATATTTGTGCTTTGTTAATGTTACAGTTTGTCCTGGGTAAGAATGCATCCATGTGTCAAATTAGTATTGATTTCAGTGAAACACTTAGGGCTTATTAATCCTGGAACATGAGAGTGTAACTGTTGACTTGTGTTTAATGCTTATTGGATCTCTTAGCTTGTCTTTACTTCAGTAAAACCTTTTGGCATCGTTGCAGCTTTTTAGTCTCTAATAGTAAAGGGAACAACAGCAAGTACCCAAGGAAACACAGGCTATTCTTAAACTCATAAATACAGATAAGAAATTTCAACCCATTGCCGTCTGACAGGCCGGCTGTCAGCAGCAAGTTTGTATTTTAGTTATTTCTTTGTTCCTATTATAGTTCTTTCAAATAAGATGTAATTTGGGGAAAAAAAAAAACAAAACAAAAAAGTAAAAACTAATACTAGAACTACAATGAATCCAGGAAAAGGAAAAACACAAAAGCAAAACTGGTATTGTCATCAATTGATCAGTTGTCAATTCTGTCTTTCCATCTTTTTCCTCCACAGTTCCCATGTGGTGTCCACTGCTGTACAGGTCTAAAACTGTGAAGATTGATGCCTGTGCAGTAACAATTCTACTTCTGGAAAAACATGAAGGTGTAGTGCAGGAGAGGAGATAAAGGCAAGTTTGAAGAATTTCTGATGCTTGATTAAGTGTGGGAAGCAATTTGTGCTTGCAGAGTGTTGCCTCTTCCTGGCCTTGCATAAACACTGCATGGAATCCTGATCCAAAAGCTGCCCAGAGCCGTGCAGGTGAACAGGATCATAAAGATACCTGCACCTTTTATTAACAAGGTCACACTGTTGCAAAAAATATAAATGCCATCTTGGAATATATAAATAATGTAATCTGCTGAACAGGAAGAGTAGCTGCCAGTCAGTTACTGGCAAGATACATCTATGCAAAAGCCAGTGCCTAAATTTCAGCTTGTCACCTGGATTCCCTCTATACTCGGTGGAGACAAGCAGGGACTTCTGGGGTCTCACAGGCTTCTTTCTAGAATGCATGTTGAATTTGGCATTCTAAATCAGAAAAAAAAAAGTATCCCCTCACTTAATAAAAGAGAGATTATTAAGATGTTTGGTGACTTGTCAACTTACAAATAAAGGGAAATGTTTTCTACCCTAGTATTAGAGGATTAATTCCATCCGCTCACTTAACTGTTGTGATGAAGATGCGGGAGGCTGCAAGGGCAGAATAAACAACGCCAATAGGAAACTTCTAATGGCTTCTTGTGGAACATCTGCTTAGGAAACACACAAATGGAGAAACAACTTTGATTTGGTCCTAAGCAGAGTACTGGACCTAAATTAATATTATCTGAAACAGTGACCATAACATACTTAAAGAGTCACCATTCTGAGCAGAGCAACAAAATCCAGAGACGTCCTCTGTTGTTTTTAATTTCAGAAAGAGAAACTCCATAGAAGTGAGAAGCATCTTGGGAAAAAAAAAAAAAAAAAAAAAGGCTGAAAGGAGCAGCTAGAAGAGTAAAATAAACTTGTGTGCAGCATGGAGACTACTGAAAGAAATGACCGGAAATGCTGACCAAATACATACCACCTGGGGAAGGCTGCTTAGGAAGATGAGAAAAAATGAGCATGGCTAAAAGGCAGGACATGGGAGGATATCTGAAGCAAGAACTTTTGTCCTATTGGGGAAAACATTACAAATAAGTGACATGTAAAAATACAGTTTTGACAGGTTAAAAAAAACAGCTAGACACAACTTGCAAATGGCTTTAAAAAAGTGTGGTCATTTTTCAGAAGTCTGAGAGAATTAAAAAAAAAAAAGTAATATCAAGGCATTAAAATAGGATGGAGGAAAGACACCACCAGGGTAGAAAACTAAAATGATTTCTTTTTGCATCTGTGTTTATTGTGGAGGAGGCTGGGGAAGTTCGCAGATAGGAACTCAAAAACGCGTCTGAGGATCCGTCTCACGCTGAAGCATTGGTAGGGTCAGAGTAAGTCGACAAAATGAATAATAACAAACTAACCATTGCCAGATGGTCTTCACCACACTAACAGAAGTGTGCAAGCCTTTCTTTAAAACTGCTTCCATACAAAGCCTTAGGAGGTGCTAACGCAGCACTACTTTAAAAAAAATAAAGTTCTTAGGGACATTCAGAAACTGAAAGGGTTGTGACTAAAAAAACACTGCTAAGTTTTACAAACCGTTTGTTCTACTTTCCGTGCTTTTGTCACAAATCTTTCAGGAGCCATTTGAAGATGCCAAGAAAACAAGGGGGTGGTGCAAGAGGTGGGGGGGGAGCAAGGGAACTGGCCCTTTCACTGCCACTGCCCTGCAGCCGTTAATGTACTGGCTTTTCCATGGGTGTGGAAACCCATCTGAAGACCAAAGCGTGGCAGGCAGCACAGAAACGTGCTCTGCTCAGACAGGCTGCTGAGTGCAGGGGAGCAGGAGACTTCCAGGCTGTGCACCCAGAGCCCAAGGGGAGTGGAGAGAGAGTTTTAAGCATGGAGCTCTGAACTGCCACCCTGCTTCTGCAGGGAAGTTGGATGAGGAACTGAAGGTACAGGGACAAGAAGGAGGGAGAATCCCTGGGAAGTCTCCCATATCCAAGCCCCGGGATCGCTGCTGTGCTGTTACACAGTGCACACTGACCAGCTGTGCACATGGCAGCCACAGTGGATAAACACCTGGAAGCTGCGCAGATTCCCTGTGTTCTGCCTGCAGTTACCCAGTGTTGGGTGAACGGGTAATTCTGGCAGGCACCTAAACTGACCGAGTCCTACCAGGCACCGCAGAAATGTGGCTGGGCTGAAATGCAAAATCTCCAATCCTTGGACTAGTTGGCACCTGAGTTTAGACATGTTATTTTTGCTATGTATAAGGTGTAGCCTGACAAAAATATTTGAAAGGGCTGTCCAGCCTTTGCCTTGGCTCGTGTTTGGCGCACCTGGCCACAGCAATTATGGTTATGTCTTAGCAAGAAGTGAAGTGCAACAGGAGTAATCTCCGAAGTGAAACAGCTGGGGGTGAGAAGCAGATGTTCACACTAGGTATATGGAGCAGCTGCTGCAGTGCAGTGTGTAGGTACCCGGAGCCACGCTCCGGTTTAGCTGCAGCCAAGTGCAATCAGATAAGCCCACGTCCACAACGCAAACAATTCGAAGCCCAGTTAAGTGGATACGATTGGGAGATTCAGCTCAGAAGCATGCTGCCAGTCCAGACCGAGACAGCCTGTATCGCCAGGACTGAGTGATTTCAGGTGGCTTTGACTCTATAAATGCTGAACTATCAGAATAATACCGAAAAAAACAAATCACCCATTACCCCTGTATTCACAACCAGAATCAAAATATAGAGTCAAAGATTATAGTCTACATATTCTTCGCGCAGGCCACTCCTCAGACGTCTATCTTCTGCATCCCCTTTTCCTCCAAGGAAATTTCAATGTTGAAAAATGCGTTGATAAAAATAAGCAGAAACATTAGAGGCTCTTGTAATTTGCAGTTTATTGTATCCCTCATATAAAAGGCTGGCTCTTCTGCCTGCCGTTTGCGAGGTTCCGAGGACACCCTGCAGTTAGGTGTCTGGCCCAAACGGACGGTGCGTCGCGACGCGCTCGCTGCGGCGCCCCCAAGGCCGCGGTGCCCGCGGCGCGGCCGGGCAGGTGCCCTCCAGCAGGGGGCCCTCGCCAGTTATTCGAGGGTTTTCCAACGGCAGCTGCTTGGACTCGCCGTTCTGGAGTTCTTGATCGCGAACGAACATCCCTCACGGCACCTGTCGAACTCCCAGTTGTGTTCGGCTTTCCCAGGATCGTGCTGTGTAACATCAAGTTGGTCCTTTTGCAGCTGAGTCTCTGAAGTAACAGCATCCCCCAAAAAACTATTCAAGTTTGTAGAGATCTGTAGACGGTTTAGGAAGGTCTTAAAACTCTTGAAAATCAATTTCAACATACATTTCTCCCCACTTAATGAGAGTTATGTGGGTCTTAGTCATCTTGCATTCACAGTGGATCAAAGCAATTTTCACGCACTGAATTTGGAACTGGCACATTCTGTCAGGAAACCAGAATTGTGACAAAAGCTATAAAAAGCTGTTTTGACTGCTTTGTTTACAGAGAAAATATTTTCAGTGTTACTAGATGTGCCCTTGCTTTGATCCTACTGTTTCCTTTAATATTCTTAGAGACAATTTCTAGGGATGCATTTGGCACAGTAAACATCCTGCACAAAGTGGTACCAGCTCAGGCTATAATACACAAATAGATGTCACTTTGTGTTCCTTCAATTGTTCTATGTCATAGCGATATACAGCTTTATATTATGAGGGATTTTAACCAGCAGAACTCCATTAATTCTGTTGTAGAACTAACAGCAGATGAAAAGAACCAAGAACGAGTGCAGCGTGGTCTGCTGTGTGACGTACCTCCTCACGTAACTAGCTGTGATGTGCCTTGCACCGTTACAGGTGAGAACAAGCAAACAGCTTTTCTCTTCTTTCCCAACGGAGGAGTAGGAGGAGCAGGAGACCTGCTGGATCCGCACCCACTCACAGGCGCCTGCTGGAGCAGGGAAGGAGTTTCCATCACCAGTACATCAGCAGGACATTTCTCCTGCAGAGCATGGGGGCAGTCAGAAGACATTCTGAGTCACAGTTTGCCGTCTGGCTCAAATTAGTGGAAATCTAGGTAGTTTGGGACTGGAAACGAAGAACAGATTTCTCATTTCCATTGAGCACACTGAGTTAACATTTCCTATCAATCACATGTTCCTCTGGACCCATTTCAGGAGCTCAAACAGATCTAGATCATCTTGTCTAGTGCAAGCAAAAGAAGAGAATGAGGCCTGGCACATTTTTATGTTACTTGCCAAATATTTGCCATTGAATTCTGTATTTCTCTCCCTTGTTACAGAGAAGCTGTGGTGCATTCAGTGCACATGTGCTTCCTGACCTTTTGTGCAAGACAGATTTTGCTGTTGATTAGTTTAATATTTTCCACTGCCAGATTCTACCACATTCATGTTTCAAAGTAGTTTAATTTGCCAATACTGAGAAGTCCCCTTCCTTATCTCTGTTAAAATAAAAAGAGAGAAAAAAAGAGTGAGTAGATCTTTGTAATGACCTACAACATTTTTATCTTCAATCCCAGAATGAGTCCCAGCTGGCCAGTCCATTGGCCTTTCTGCCCCAGGATGAACAAAGAACTGAAGTGAGGCAGTGGGGAATATCAGAATTCCTGCTCCTGCTGAAGACAGTGGGAATGTTGCCACTTAATTAATGTTGCTGGTTTGTTATATGAAAGATATAAAGTAAAATTAAACTGTTGAATTTTCTGTTACCTAAGCAGTACTTTGTAGTGAAAGAGACACTCATAAAAGAGAAGATGTGGCCTGAGATGATGGCCGGTACGAATGCACACTGTAACAGATTTTCCTCTTAGCAGTATAATATCAATTTGCACATTTTGTCTGAGGTTTTGGTCTACCCTGAAAAGAATAATTAAACACTTCACAATTGTTTAATACTGAAAACAAAAATAATAGCAGGGATTTTAGGTGAGCAGCATGGGAATAGGAAACATTATACTGGTCTGCCAATAGAGTAGAAAATTTACTATTATGACTCAGGAAAACCTAGTTGTTTCAATAATACCCAATTCATTTATTGCTCTCAACAAATCTTCTTTCATGAAGATAAAATGCCTTTTAAAGTGCACTTTTGAGACTAATGATTATACCAGGGTTTCTAGTAGGCAAAAAAAAAAAAAGGGTGCAGCTCAATCCAGTAGAATTTAAGTCTGGGGAGCGGAAATGCAGTACAAGGAGGAGAGGGGAGTAGGCTGGCAAGTTGACATTCAGCCAGCTTTATTCCCGTGCCCTTTGGGTCTGCCCGCTTCTGTAGTGGCTCCACTCTGTTTCCCTTCTCTCACCTGCTCTTTGAGTTGTCTATGCCATGGAAAATGCCGTATTTCCCTGCTTTGCTCATGGAAGCTATTGGGACTGCTGCAAAAGGCCCGAAGGAAAACTGCAAGCCATAATGTACTGCAGTTTAACTGCATGCTGTTTTATCATTTGTATTGATTAAGACCTCTGGATGAGGCCTCAAAGAATTGTTAATTATTATAGTGAGATTTTATTTAGAGAAATTTATATTTAACACCTGTCCTTCCATCTGTAAACATGTGCTCCAAATATTACTCTATATATTATACATTATGATAGCAACTTTATAGAAAATAGAAAATAATTACCACTATAAACATAGCAAGATGAAATTTCATGCATCTACAAGTTAAGAAGAAACAAAAATGTTGGTTCTGCTATTGGCAAAAATACTAAAAAGGGAAGTCATTTCTGAAATGATTTTTCAAAACAAAATAAGCTTGCCTGCCTCAAATTATCAAATGTTTCTTTTACCAATTGTAGATATGATTTTTTCTAAAGCCCATTGAATTAGAAGTCGATTGAAGTAAATCCAGCCATATTTGTTTTACAGATTTGTCCATAGTTAAGAGTAAGGAGAATTCTTTGGTAGCTGATTTGCCTAATTTTTATATTATTTATGATGCTTATTAGAATCTTTGAAAGGGTCATCAGATTTATGCACATTTTGAAAATATCATAAACCAAAACATTTAATTTAGAATGATGGTACAATACAAAGGTTTTGTAGTCTACTATGCAGTCATTCGCGAGATCTGGTTTGAGGAATTTGGAAATTTAATAGGGATAACGGATGTGATTTTTTATCTCTTTAAAACAAACAGATTTACCATTAAAATACTTCAGGGAATGTTTTTTCAGATGTGTTTCTATAGCTCCCTTCACAACTGGGCTATAAGGCAAGAAGAGATTGAAGAATACCTTAGTAATTCCAGTTTCCTAAGCAGCACCATTCTGTGTGTCAGTAATGTGTGTCCTGATTAATAACAAGGAATGACAGGAGAAAATCTTTCATTCAGAAAGAATGAAAAAAGGTGTTGTTTGAACTCTGTGTTTACTTCTCATTCTATATATCCCAGCTGCTTGCCGAGAAAGGAAAGGAAGAAAAGCAAAAAAAAGGAAGGGAAGAAGGAAAAGAGAATAAAAAAGGAAGAGGGAAAAATAATTGAAGGGGAGTTGGTTGGATAGTGTTTTATGTTCTTAAATACTACAAGGTACTTTATACAGAAATTCTTTGCTTACTGAATTTTACTGAGGGCTGCAAATGGTACTAAACATAGTTCTTTGATGCTTTATTTGTGTGGAAGATGCATTTGTGTAATTATGGGACACCTAAGAAAAGGGCATTGACCCTGTGCTGAATGGCCAAGCAGTCCGTATTTCAGCAGGGGTGATTTCACCTCGAGAGGAACTTTTGCACTGGAATGAATGTTAAAGGAAAAAACTCAAATATTACTGCATTCCTCAGTAACATCTACCCATTCCTTATTTCTTTTCCCATCCCTCCAAGTGATATTCCAATCAAAGCAAAGTTCACAGGAGTCCTCCAGTAGGCAGCTGTGCGCTGGCTCCAGCCTTGCTGGGCTAACACAGCGCCGTCTAGTTAAAGTGCTGTAATGAATTACAGCTGGCACCAAGCGAGAGGTTAGAAAGAGGGAGTCTCCTGCAAGAATCAAGGAGAGGACATGTTCCTAGTTTCTTGATTAAAGTTTCTTAAAGGTCCGTCATTCATAGATCTCCACTCCTGTCTATCTGCAGTCCTGTTCCCTCCCAGGAAAGTTTCTGACGTCTTCTTTTCCAAAGCTATTGAACTTCACAGCCACATCATTAACTTCCCTAACTCCTCTGATTCCTTGAAGGCAGCATCACACCTAAAGGCCTTTGTGCTCGTTCTGAGGGCGCACGCGAGCGCAGCTCCGTCCTCAGCTCCTTACGGAAGGCCCTTTTCGCTTCCGACTCCTATGACAGAACGGGAAGGGGTGGGAGCTCTGTCTTTCTTACTCCAGATTTTGTACTTGGTGAAACCTCGTAGGGTTTTGGGAGGCCCTCATTGCCTGTCCGCAGCGTGGGCACTGCGAGTGCCGTTGGTCCCGTGAGGCTCGCTGGCGCACACTGCGGGCTTTTTTACCTTTTCTTCTGTAAAACCTTTTTTTTAAAAAAGGAAAACTGTGCGTGTTCTGTTTCCTAACGCTGGTTTCCAAAATCAGGGTTTTTCTGCCTGGCTTTTTATCCCTGACAGGGTCCAGCGCCAGGGGTTTGACCTCCTGCCCTGTGGCGGTGCTTGTTGCCCCGCTGGCTGTTGTGGGGCTGTTACAAGCGCTCGCGGGAGGCCGGGCTGCCTGTAAAACCACCACGTACACCCCAAAGCGGCTGCAAGGGCCGCGACCAAGGGGCGGGCGATGTCGGGGCGCTGCTCCCGGCTGCTCCCGGCGCCGGCCGAGCCGCTCCTGCCCCCCGTCCCCATCGCGCTGCCCCCTCGCTGCCGCCTCACAGCGGCGGCGCCTCCCGCCCCTCACCCCGCCGCCGCC
>VZSV01000010.1:1992057-2007611 GCA_013398735.1 Nothocercus julius
CCCGCGCCGCTCACACCCACCCGGCCCGCGCCCGCCGCCGCATCCCGCCGCCGCCCCGCGCCTCGGCTCCCAGCATGGTCATCAAGGTCTACATCGCCTCGTCCTCCGGCTCCACGGCGGTAAGGGCGGCCGCGACCGCGCTCCTCCCGCGCCCTGCGGCGGCCAAGAGCCCCGAGCACCACTGCCCCGCTCCGCCCGGGAAAAGTTTTCCCGGCCGGGAAGGCCTTGGGGGTGGAGGGAGAAGCTGCCTCCGGGGGAGGAGCGGGGAAAGAACCGGGGCGATGAAGTTGAGCCCGCCCGAGCTGCTGCTTTGTGTGGGGCGGCGGAGCTGGGGGAGAGCCGAGGTGGGCGCCTCGCCCTTCCTCCTCCTCGCCCTTCCTCCTCCTCGCCCTTCCTCCTCCTCGCCCTTCCTCCTCCTCGCCCTTCCTCCTCCTCGCCGTGTCCCCCTAGGCAGCCCGAACGCCCCCCGCCCGCGAGCCCAGGGGCCGCTTTGCAGCCCGCGCGCCCTGCGAGCACCGTTAACCTGGAAGCTGCTCCCGCTTCTGCTGCTGCCTCCGCCGCCGGGGCCCGCGGGGCAGCTCCCGCTTGACAGCGCTGCCCGCGGGCTGCTCCTTTCCCGGCAGGGCAGCCCGGCTCTCCGGGGAGCTCCGGAGCCCCTTTCCGCACCTCTTCCGACCGGCAGCATCGCGCGCGCGGAGGGAGATCTGTTTGCTGCAGCCCGTCATCAAAAATGTAAATGTTATTTCCTCTGCGATTTAGCAGCTTATTCTGCAGCTTCTGGCCTGGCTCGCTCTCCCCTCCACGCACCGTTAGACTATTTTTAACAGCTCCCCGGGATCGTGCGTTTTAGCTCGCTGTGGCTGGAAAAGCAAAGTGAGCAGCAATGCTTGGGGTTCAGTTTTGAAGTTTGTTTCTACACCGTGTCATCTGTCACGTCAGCGTTGTGTTCGGTGTCTTTATTGCCCTCGTGTGTAATGACCAGTGATGACAGGCGCGTGTGGCTGCGGTTGGGGTACCTACAGCTTCTTGCTCTATGGTAGGAAACACTGAGTTTATTATGGAAGGGTTTCAGTCTCGCTTCGCACAGCCCCAGTGTATTTTATGCAGAGCTCAGATGGAATGCCACATTTTTTTTTTTTTTAATTCAAATAAACAAAGCCACTGGGAAGTTTGTGCCCAGGTTCAGCTCTGGCTCAAGCTGGAAGTGCCTTAAAGGTCATAGAATTTCTGTTTGGCATGAAATATGGCCTGAGTCTAAAACCCAGGGGATTCTGTGGCATTTAGTCTAAATGTACTGGAGATTTACAGCAGGCCAGCTAGTGCATTAAATGATCAATAAGTCTTGCTGCAAGTAGATAAGAGGCTGAGCTACTGGCTACGTGATGGTCTCCCATGGGAGCGCCAGGCACTTGGGTTCTGGTGGAGCTTCCCAAACTTTCAGATTCCTATTTAGGATGCACGTAATGGGGGAAAAAAACACTGCCTGTTTCACTGAAATGTCCTTCTGCAGCTCAGGGCATTTGCTAATCCACAGGCTTCAGCAGGAAAAATAGCCCGTTGTTAACTCCGCTCTTGGTGCTGTGGTGCAGCCACCTCTCGGCTCCAGCGGAGCGTCCGAACCCCGTCGCAGAGGAGGCACGGAGGAGAGCGGATAACATAACTGTCTCCTTTTTGTGTCCCTGCTGCAACTCCTTTTCTTTGTGATTTATGCTGATCTTGATGCTGATGTAACATGCTGATCTGGAAAAAAAGGTGATTGATGATCCTGAAAACATCTTGAAATCACAAGAAGATCCATGAGGTCCAGAGGTTTCAGTCCAGTTTCCTGATGGGTTTGTATAGATTAATCACCTTGAATGAAAGAGCAGCAGTGATTAATAGACTGAAAATGTGATCTTTGTTTTCTAATGCAGCTGCTAATGTATTTCAAGTTGACTGATTCCGCTGGTATAGGTTGTTTTCAGTGGCCTCTTAATGGCAGCTACTGTCTTCATTCTGTGTGTGCTGATGCTGAGCTCCAGGAGCAAGAGCATCACTCTTGACTGGGACTAAGTTTTAGTGCTTTTAGGCTTCTTTTTTGTGCTTCTTAATCATTAGCCTTGTGCTAGCTGAGAAACTGTCTCTCTGTTTTGTGGGTACCTGAGAGAGTTGAGTCTAACTTCATCTTGCCCCTGGGGTCACTTCTGCATCCTTAACTGTGGAATTTGAGTTCTGTGTTGATGTAGTCTCTTTTTATGGATACTGGCCATAACTTGAATATAATTGCACGTTTTGCACTTTGACACGAATATGCATACGTTGTATTATTGGCAACTGAAGTAATCTTGTGGTAGTGAGCAGGAGCAGTTGCTGGAGCGTTACGAAGGGTGTTTCTGCTGGCAGGAGTCAGCAGGTACCTGCCGCGTGGCTCTTTCCGCTCTGGGAGAGGAATTTGAATTGGTATTTCAGCTTTGTGTAAAGCAGAGAGCAACCATGCTGCAAGGAAAGGTTCTGCTTGCACCTGAAATGTGCTCAGAGCGCAGGCATCGCTTTCATGCACTTTCAAACAGGCTGCTGGGGAGATGGGCTTTGCTTGGAGGCTCAGGAGGTGCAGGATTTGCAATGACCCCTCTTGTGCAACAGGAAACTCATGTCCAGGAAGATGGAGCTGAGCGGGGATTTTGTAATTTATGACAAAATACCTTTTGCAGAACATTTCTCATATACCTGAGTCATCCTGAGCCTTGTCATGGATGCGAGAGCAGAAGGTGATTGCTGAGCTGCCCCTTTATAGGTTTTCCAACGCTGGTGAAGTGCTATCTTGAGTGCATTTCATTGGTTGCAGACCAGTCTATTTGCATTAGATCATGGGTTTTGCTTAATGCACAGTGTGTGATAAAGGTGACTTTGTGTTTGTCGTGGTTCATTGCCACGGCTCTCATAAGCAGAGACAGTGCAATTTACTGGCAGTTTATTGCCAAGAGATGCAGCCAAGATATTACGACTGCAGTCTGACTTCCTATTGGAATTTCACCCTGAAAGCGTGTGAGTCAAGCGCGGTTTTCTTGCTGAATGCGGAAGCCTTGTGCTGAAAGATGCTCTGTTTCTTCAACTTTTCTCAGCACGAGCTTCGTGTGGGTGATTCGTGGGCCAAGCCCCATTGGTGATTGTGACTGTGTGGATGAGCTGTAGACACCAAACATGGGGATACACTGGGAAGCGGCTATCCAGGAGTCTCTCAATCATGTACAGCTGAAGCTGACAGTGTTACTGTATTAGTGGACAGTCCTATTTAATAGGAGATGGCACCGGAAACCATGGCATAAAATGGCAGAGCCCAGTTCTGCAATCTGAACCACTCCTGCCCTGGATTGAGTGGGGATTGTGGAGGCTCTAACACAGCATTTGACCATTGCCTTTTCTCCCTTGGCGTGTAGGTATTAGTCGTTTGAGGGTGAGAGCTTGCCCTATCTTTCCTGCAGCATTAGGAGAACCCCCTTGCACTTCCCAAAGGCAGCTGAGTACCCGTTTTGTCGACCTCCTGTGGAAAGGTGCTAGCCCTGTAAATTCCTCTCAGTCTTGGAAGTGTGCATGTGTTGCCAACAGCTGCACCGCTCTGCGTTACAGAATTTGTCTTGGAGAGCTGTGTTTATCCATCCAACACCCCCGTGCAGGCTAGAGAAGTATGCAAGAAATCTGGAAGCTCCAGCTGGGGAAGCAGCATTTGCTTTCGGCAGCTTCTGTTGGGTGCTGGGCATTGAGCTCTCCCCTTCATGTCCCCCCGAGCATCACCAAGACCAGGCACTTCACATTTCGAGTGCCTCTATTTCCAGCTGCACGGACTCCTTCCCCCCGCCCTTGCTTTGCTGCCTGCACGGGTGGTTTTCTTGCTTTCTTTATAGTATGATTGTAGACGTGGCAAAAATAGGGGCTGTTTATCCAGACTCAGTGCTGGAGTCCTAAGTTTACATATCGGGCTCGCCACTGCTTTGGAGTAGTTTGAGAGAGGACAGGAAATTTTAGTTTATTTTCTTTTGTTCACAGAGTTAGGGTTTGGGGACTTAGGGCTTTGCCTCTTTCTTGAATTGTTTCCTTTTTGGGGGGAAAGGATCTAGGTCGTCTCCTCTCCCACGCGCCAGGAAACAAGAAGTGGTCTGTGGTCTGCGGAAAGGACGTTTGCAAGCGATGACGCTCCGCTTCTTCCCTCCTGCAAGGGATCAGAGCCCTTTCTGGTGCTGCCAGGGCTGCGTAGCCAGCAGCAAGTGCTTCTGGAGCACTATGGGTTGCAAATAAAACAGAAGGATTTTGCAGAAGCGCCACTGGCCATAAGTAGATGTGCTGTATGTAACTGCTGGCTCTGGTCCCCATTTGTCTTCAACAGCTCAGGGCACTGGCTGAGGTTGGCATGGCCCCTTCAAACTTCTGTAGCAACCCCAGTGAAGCCATGCACGCAGACACTACATTTGCTTCCACAAAAATGCATTTTATCTTTTGCATTTCCCTCTCCTTAGGACCGTTCTCCTCTGCTGCTCCTGAGCAATACAGATACTGCCATCCTCACATAAAAGGAGTAAGGCCGGTGTGCTCCCTGCTTCCATGTGTTCTGCTCCTCGGAGCCCGTGGAACGCCTGGCGTTGCGTGTGGGAAGGGGCAGGTGGGACTGGGGCCGCTGTGTCTGCGTAGCCCCTTGTGCCCCGTGTCGTGGTCGGCCTCGCGAGGCTACGCGGGTGGCATTAAAGCCCAGATGGACCTGGTGATGCTCAGTACTCAGAAGCAGCTGAAGTATACTGCTATGCATTCCGTTTTAGCCTTAGAAATACTCTTGTACTATGATGCAACTTTAGGTAAAATATGCAATATAGGGAAAGTAAGCTGCACCTGAAGTTTTAGAAACGATTTCATAATTGTACATGTATTTTTTTTTTCTGTTATACTTCTCTTAGCGCATGAGCGAAAAGTAACTTGTTCTATGAGTCTAGACAGTGAGTTTAAACATATCTTTTGTGTAAACATTATGTGCATGAAGTACTTGTTTGGACATCCACTATTAACCAAGCTGAATGCCCCTCATACAATGGTAGGAATTGTTCTGAAATAGAGTTTGTGGGGCCTGGGACAAAATATGCAGCATGAATCTGGCTGGGCACTTAGCTAGGAGGCCTTCCGTCTGTCCTGCTAGCCTGACTTTTTTTTTTTTTTTTTTAAAGTCATTGTCCCACACTGTAGATAAGTGAAATGTCTTTCTTAAAATATTGCATTCGAATTTTTAATAGTGCCAAAGCTTAAATTGGTTGCAGCTGTTGCAAAGAATTTAATATATCCAAATAAATATTGCTCTACTGTGCTTAAACAGAAACAGTTTTCTGACATGAGAGAGGTGAAATTACGCTTCCTGGTTAAGGCTGGGAAAAGCTTTGCGACATTAGGATAGAGGAGTATCTGTAGACTCTATATGCAGGTGTTTGTTTTTAGAGGGTGTGTGAGGATTATGTCTTTTTGGGCACTGCTCGAGGAGAAGGGGCTGCCTCGGGAAGGCTCCAGTTGCCCTCAGTTTGTGTTGCACCCTGGTGCTCAGCACTCCTAAGATATGGTCCGTAAGTGTCGTGTTAGGGCTAAGCACTTAGGCTTTTTTAATAAGTATTTGCAGAGTTGAGCAAATAACTTTTTTCTGAGGCACTAAAGTTGTGCTCAAAAAATTCCTATCAAAGTCAGTGAATTGGCATGTGTATAATGAGCAGAAGATGCCAAAAACAAGAGTCTGTGCAAGGTTGTTCCTGTAACTTATTCCTCCCAGAAGAGGGAGGACTGGGGGGTGAGGAGGTAAATGCAACTAAACAAACATAGATAGATGTCAGCTGTTTCAGCTCAAAACAGAACTAACAAAAATACTGCCTAATTATATAAACAGAAAAGTGAAGGATTTGGCTCTAGCAAAAGCTACATTAGCCCTGCATTACGTAGTTTTGTGTTCCCAAGCCCTTGGGAATGGCTGGAACCACGGCTGTGAATTCCCTGCTGCTGCCCAGTGGCCTGGAAACCTCCGTGAACCCCTCGAGGTAGATGGGTGTTTCGTTACTCAAGGGTTTTTCTGCCCAGACAGGAAAATTCAACGGTAAGTACATTTTGTAACCCCAGTGCGTTCCGGAAAGACCTTCAGCTTGTGATAAAATTGAAAGGACTTTTGGTGGTCACATCCTGCCAAAGGGTTTAACCACAATGTTGGTGCCATTGGCAGTTCCAGAGCAGAGCTTCCATGCGGGAGCAGGAGCACCGCGGGGCAGCGCCCCAGGGTGGCTGTTACAGCCGCTTCCTGGAATTCGGCAGGCTGGAGAAAGACAGCGAGGCTTTAGCCACCGTGTGAAAATGTAAAGGGTTGACGTCAGCCCTGGGTCTGAACAGGGCGAAGTTAATGCTCTCTGGGTTCAACCAGAGTCATCTTCATATCCTGGCTTGTAACTTCTCCCTGGTAGTTTTGCCTGTGGGAAATGAACCTCGTTTTATTGGGGCTCCTTTTCCATGTGCAAATGCCACCTAACTGCAATGTCTGGAGGCAGTGAGCAGAAAACTGTAATTAGTACCTGCCGAGTAATCTCTTTTTTAACTTGCTGCGGTGTCAGAGTGTAGAGAGGAGTCGGATGCCGCAGTGATTTTCCAGAGCGCCTCAGGGAAGCCTGGGAGCTCCGGTCTATCTTTCTGTGCTGGTCAAGCTGATGTTATTTTCTGTTGGGCTCTTTCCAAATGGACACGTGGGCAAATAGAGTGTGGTGGGAAGGAGTTAGCAGCGCTACCGGAGAAGGAGGCCGAGGAAACTAAACTGCCGTAGGATGAGAAAAAAGGGCTTTTGGTTTAAATAATTGTTTGCAAACCAGTTATTTAAAGCAGATAACAAACATGAGTTTGGAATATGAAGGCGGCTCCTGCAGTAAACGTGAGTGCCAGAGGAAACGCTGCGGGATCTGCGCTGAGCAGCACGACCATAAACTGCGCCAAGAGGGGAGAGCCAAGTGGCAAAGTCTGCGGGGCAGCAGCGTCCTGTGGGACGGGGCTGCTCAGACTGCCCCGCGTGGGGAAGGGTAGTCCAGGCCTGGGCAAGAATTAGGCTTAAATTAACTGTTACTGTTTAGAAAAGAGGACTTGGAGTTATAAGAGCAACTTCTATGAAAATACTGCATTTGTGGTCATAAAAAGTAAGTGAAATGTTAAGAATTTTTGAGAGAGAGACCAAAGCAGAAATAACATTGCTGTAGAAGTACCCTGCAGGATGAAGCTGTGGGGCGTCTGCATCTTTAAAAGGCTGATTCTGTTGTCTTTAAAGGATGTAATAAAATTAGAAGAGATCAGAAGAGATGCTGAGTAGGGTGCAAAGGTGATCGTGGTTCAAGGAACAGCCAAGTAGGGTAGGACTCAATAGCTGGGAAAAGAGGCCCGGGAGAAGGAGCCAGGCATGGCTGCTGGGGTGTCCCGTAGTGCAGGAGGAGCGAGCGAGCCGGGCTGTCGGGGCAGCTTCCAAGGAAAGGACACGTCCTGTTTGGCAGCACGGTGCTTACCTGGGAAGCTCGTTGCCCAGCAATGCGGGATTGGCCAAAATGGCATGGGAAGCAATGAGACAAATTAAAGGGGAAAGTCTATTAAGGGCTATTAGACATAATTACTGCACTTCTGTCTCAAAACTGCGGATTACTGGAGGCTGGGAAACTGTGATGTTGTAATAACCCTGTGTGCTCAATCTGTTTGGGTGCTTTTCTCTCAAATCTGTGGCCGGTGGAGCCAGGATATTGGGGCAGACGGCAGCAAGATCTAACCCAGTTAGGCCGTTCCTCGCTTCTGGAATGAAGTTGACCCTGCTCCTAAAATTATATTAAGAGTTTGCGTGTAAAAATTAAAAACTTCTTCAGAAAAATACGTTCCATGGAAAAGAATATGTGTGTCTGTTTGGGGCAGGGACAGGAGGGTTAGTTCGCTTTTTATTTGGTATTTGTTGTATGTGCCTAAGGCTGCAGGACTAGGAGGCTCCAGAAGCTTTAAGTAAGTAGAAATTTTCTTTGAAAAATAAACAGATTCTGCCTCTTTTCAGGTACACCAGTGCTACTGAAATCTTACTGCTGCTTTGCAGACTCGGGGATGCTGTGAGAGGCTGTAGAAATGGGAGGATCTTATGACTATATTCGTCCCCTGTATCTTAGAAACCAGAAAGAAAAAAAAAAAAATAGCAAAAGGTTCATAATAATTCTGGTCCTGGCTCCTGTCTCAGCAACTGCAGTTCAGCCCAGGAGGTGAGGGCAAGGCCGTAGGAAACGCTGCGTGAAGGTATTTGTTATATAACAGCAGCTGACAGGCTCGAAACTTCCTATCAGAGAAGAGCATTGAAATCTCAGTGCCTGGAAGCTGATGAGGGAAGAGCTGCTTTGGATCCTCCTTTTGACATCACAATAAAATCTGCTGCAGGATCAGCATCAGGCCGGGACGTTCACGCTTGCAGGCGTCAGCACAACGGTGATCGGAAACCTCCCTGCCCGCTGCGCCACGTACAGTCGAGGTGGCACCGAGGGAAACTTCCCAGTCATGGAAGCTGAAATGTCAGTCTCTTTTTCTTTGAGTTAATGGGCAGGTGCAGCTTTTCAGCTACCTGAAACCTGAATGAGAAGTTACAGGAGTAAATGTGGCCATTTTCCATGTGTGTCTCGTTGCCAGCCGCAGTCCCTGCTCACCACTTCCTACTTGAGAAACATGCGTGCTGGATGCTGTGGCCTGCAGGTGGTTCACAGAACCTCGTGGCTTTGCAACCTGAGCAGCAAATATTAATGTACAGCATAATTAGACCTGGATAATAAGGTGGGTTTGTCAAAACCCCCTCTAGGCACAGGTCAAAATAAATTGGCAATGTAAAATTGCCAAAAGCCCACAGAAAACACGCAGCCTCTGGGGGAAAAATAGTAAGTTTTTACATAAAACCACATTTCTATGAGTAGTGGTTTCAAGGCAGGTTTAAACAACGCATTTGATTAACTCATGGGCAAACCTTTGACCACATTAATGTCACTGGGAGTCTTGCCACTGAGTGCAGTCAGACAAGATTTTGCTCCCTATGGAGCAGTTGCTGCCACTCGCCCAGCTCTGCTCCCGCATGCGGCTCAGGAGCAGCTGCAGCTGACGGGCAGAACAACAATTCAGAGAATGAAGTGAAAAAGAAGATAACCCCAAACTTTCTCGGTGGCCTTGGATAGAAATGACACTCATGTTAAACTGATTAATAGATAAGAGATCGTTTTTCTTTCCTCCAGGCAGGAAATAGGCATGATATACACACATAGAAATAAAAAGGAGTCACAAGATAAAAAAGGGACAGGCTTGCAAACTTATTTGTTAGTGCCCTGATAATCCTGATTACGAAATAGAAATTCCTTTCCACCCTGTAATGCCAATAAGCAAGTCCAGGAAGCATCGAAACCCTTGTCCTTGAGCCCTGAGCTTGTCCTTCCTCCTGTCGCGCCCAAGCCGATGCCACCGGCATTGGAGGCTCCGGTGGTTCCTGCCGCCGGAGATGCGGGCGGCTCGGTAGGGCGCGCGCCCAGCAGGATGTACAAGCTGCTCCTGGAGCAGGACTCGGCCACATAGGGCATGCGGCCGAGTCCCGCACGTCTTCAGCTGCCACGAGCGCTGGGAGCTCCTGCAAGGGCTCCCGGATCTGCAGCAGGGCCGGCTTTCTGTGCTCGTGTTTCCTTTCGCCTTCAAAGACACAGTGCCTCAAGTTGGAGGACTCTAGAAGTCTGCACTAAAGTAGAAAAAAGGGATTTTTGGCCCTTAGGATGAGAAATCCTTAGAACATCAGCCAAGCAAATTAACAGTTTCCAAAGTTGGTGGCAATACAGGCTGTGATTTCTTAAATCTGTCGGCTTCTGGGTGCTCTGGTGTGGCCGCGCTGAACGTGCTGCTCTGCTTCAGCCCGACTTTGGAAAAGGCAGCAGCAAATTTGTATTTATGCGGAAGCTTTCCTTTGAAGCCCCTCTTCCTTGGTATTATGGCATTTAGGTATCTCAGTTCAGGGAGAAAAAGCTTTCTTATTTTGATGAATTTGTTTAAGTTCTGGAGTCATCCCAAAGACACTCTGGTTGAATAACATCTGCAGCACATGAGCTCTTGCAGGATGGAAAGCGGTACAGAACTGAAGAACCTGAATTTGCGATAGGATTCCTGAGGACACGCTGTATTTCTTAAATTAATTAAAAAAAAAAAAAAGTAATTGCCTGTTTTCATATAAAGGTAGTAAAACAATAATTGGTAACATAAACCTCAGATCCTTTTAGTCTTGTCGGTTAATTTAGTCTATTAGTGCTAAAATGTACAGGAAACAAACCTTTCTCTTAGCGCAAACTGCAGGAGCCCCCTGCTTTCTGGCGTTTCTTAGCTCATTTGCAAACTGGTGTTTTTCCTGTTTGCTCTCTGGGCCATGGAGGGGCCCCCACGACCAACACTAATGTGCAGGTTCTGAAAAATAATGGCACCCTTAGCAGCTGTATCAATAACGCCCAGCACTGTAGCTCTCTGCTGTCTATTTATGGTGCCTGTTGATTTAAGGCTATCTTCTTGGGCTGCTTCTCCAGTAAATATTAGCCAAGCGCTGTGTGGACTGTGGTAACAGAAATTTCAGGGTGGAATGAAATTTGACCTCTGCTGTTTGGTTGTAACCGCTGGCTGGAGCGTTTTGTCACTTCTTACAGATTTCCGCTGCTGTCAGCTTCTCACACAGACCTAGTTTCAATCTAGAGCCTGTCCCAGAGCTTGTTGTGAAAGTGAAGATAAAGGAGGAATCATCCTGACTGGAAAAACAAGACTTGGAGCCTGCCATCAGTGGCAACATCCAGGTTTTCAGGACTGAAGCCTTTTCTTTTTTTTTTTCTTCAAGTTTCAAGAGTAAGTGGTCAGGTTTTCAGTGGCACCCACAGTGCTTTTATTTCCATTTTGCTCAGCCACATTGAGAGCTTCTGAAGATCTAGCTGTTTGTCATGATCCAGAGAGTTTTCTGTGACTTACTTGCTATTGAGCCTGGTTATCTTGTTGTCCATTAGCCTTCTGCCTCCTAAGCCGTATAGCCACCAACGTCTAAAGCCTGTTTATGACACTGGACCCTTCTGTGTTTGCTTTTTCTTTGGTAGCATAGAGCCAGACGTAATCCCTAAACCAAATATCAAAGTAAGTAAGCGGTGATTCGAAAAATCTGTGACAAAGTAGCTTTAAACTTGAGCACTTTTTTGCTCTTCCACATAGCATGAGCTCATGTTTCCTGGGAATTTTTTGTGCCTCAGAAGATGAGCAGGGTAAGAAAGGCCGGATATCGCGGGCCCAGGGAGTGCAGGACGCTGAGTGGCCGTGCCGGAGATGAGGATGCTGCGCGTGGGATCGCCCATCTGCTGGTGACACTGGAGCTGCTCTGGGTGATGTGTCACCAGCTCATCAGACCCAGGCAGGCCTTGTGAAGCAGGCTCTGGCTTTCCACTTCCTTCTCCGGGGCAGTCTCGGAGCGCTGGTGGTCTGTGACACACCGTGTTTTGGTGAGATTTGTCTGCTCTTCCTGGCGCTCTGATGGCGTTAACACAACGGTGCTCCGTGGTTCTGTTTGTTTCATACCGCTCCTTCAGAGGAGTTTTTGTTCATTTCAGCTTAACCCTGTCTGGAGTCAGCTGCAATGAGCGGAGGTGCCTGAGGAGTCCAGGGAAGCGCAGCCTGCTAAATTCCAAGTTTGATATAAAAACAACTGTGCGTATGAAACGCGGAGCTCATACTCAGCTGCTGCCTGTGCTTTGTTAATGGATAACCAGGATAATGGGGTCTGTATTCCACACTAGGAAGTCTGTCTCTCTGTTAGTTTTGGATGAGACAAGAGGAGTTTTCAGGCTTATAAAAGAAAAAATGCCACAAAATAGATTTTTCAAAATTGCCAAGGGCCAATTTATTCTATGTTGTAAACATGGTATTTTTATTTTGCCTTGGATAATTCTGGGTGCTGCTATGGTTCATGGAAGGGCACATGGTTAGAGCTATGACTCTGCAAGACGTCAGCCTTTTTTTGTGTTCTCATCTGAATTAATACAGGGAGAGGCTTAGGCCTGGAAATTTGCTTTTATAGACTGCATATATTTTGGTTAAATGTACTAGTCTAGTCACCAAAGAAACTAGAAGAAACCCCAATATATGAATATTCACACTTGCAAATCCTTCCTGTCCCCGAATGGGGCAGAGAGGGAGGAAAAGAGGCCACGGTGGGAAAGGCGCCTCCCATCAGCGTCACTGCCAAGGGAGGCAGCCGCGTCTGCAGCGACGTCTCCATCCGTGCGCCGTCCTTGCGGGTGTCCCTGCCCCGGCCCCAGGACCGTGGGCTCCCTGCAGCCTCGGGCTGCAGGAGACAGGAGCCTGGGAGCTGCCCAGGATGTGGAAACACCTACAAAAAATGACATTTGAGTGTTAGTGCTGCCGGCAGCATTTTGCAGCCCATGACGCTTTGTTGCTGCACCGGCTCTTTAGTGGGACTTTTCTAGAAGAATATTGGGTTTTCTTAAGTGACCGGCTGAATAGGCTGGTACTCACCAAAATCCATCTGCCATTGCTCATCTCTCACCTTTAAAAATTCTTCTCGTTCCAGTTTTGCTACCCATATAAAAGATGTATAATATAAATCACACTCAGGTCTTGCTTCTGGTATTCAGCAGCTTGAAACACTCATTTGCATTCACTTTTTTCCCCCCTCTGTTGAGGTTTTTCGATTTTTTACAAAATATCTGCATATACTGAGGTCCAAAGGCTCTTCTAGTAACAGATCAGATGCTGCCAGCCCCTTATTATGGCTTCTTGGGTTTTAATCCCTCCCTTGCCCAACTGTTGGGCATTGTAGGTGTCATGTGTGCAGAAATACCATGTGTAAAAAAGATTCCGTGAAGAAATGTGTCTATCGATGGCCAAAAATAGAGAGAAAGATAGGTTTTTATGTGGAAATTGAAGTTTGGGGTGTGTGGGCGTGTTTCGCTTGTTTTTTTCTTTTGAAATCCAGGCGATTAATCCCCTCAAGTGCTGCTGTCACTTCCTCTGTAACTTAAGGGAAAAGAAAACCCCAAAGGAGCATGGAGCCAGTCTCTTGATACACAGAAAGGTCCTGCATTTGGCTCTGCATCAGCTGGGATATTGGCGTGCCGGAAGTTTGCAGTTTAAAAATGCAGATAATTCAGAGTAACTGCTCATATTTCCTATACATCTTTCTGACCAGGTCGTTGTTTGGTGCGTCGTTGTTTTTGAGCCATGTGGCACAGCCCAGATTATTTGTTGTTGTGGTTTAGCCATTAATAACAACCACTGGCCAAGTCTAAAGCTTTTTGTACGAGTGCGGCTCGACTGCCAAATGAAAAATGTCTCTCTGCGAGTTTCTAGTGAGTCTAAGGGTTTGAGCGCGTTTGGGAAGGAGCAGGGAGGCTGCGAGGTGGTTGTAGCTCCAGCTTTGGGATTTGCAGCTGGGACAGGGCAGCCCCGGTCGAACGCGCGAGCGGCTGCGGAACGCTGCCCGTGGCGCTGCCGCATCCTCGCCGCCTCTGCGCGGATAAAGAGGAGCCACTGCTTGAAAGACAAAGTGTTTTCTGGGTTGGTTGTCCAAGAGCACTCGTGGACTCGATTTTTTTTTTTTTTTTTCCCTTAGATGTGAGAACAGGTCGCTATTTGCGCGGCCAGGTTTGCATCTGACCGAGAAGCATTGTCACGTGTTGGAACAAAATCTGCAGTTTATTAAATGGCACTTCTGTAACTTGACTTCAGATCTTTTTGACAGCAAAATGTTTTCTATGCTAGAAACCCAGTCGAATCATAATAGTCCTTTAAAAAACAAGTATAAAGGACAGTTTGATTTTGTTACTGTTTTTCATTTTTCCTTGGATGTTATGCTGAGAGCAGAATGTGACTCAAGCTGTGATAATATCTTGATCCTGAAAGTGCTTTCATTGAAAGTAACCTTAAAACACATTAAAAAGTAATCCACCCTTCATTAAGCAGCGCTGCTACTGCGGTTTGCCAGCAGCTGCAGAAGTATAAATAAGGGAATGTTCCTTGTCCTCTTCCTTGACTAATGGGTGTAAGAATCTGCTGCTGGAGGAGAGCAGGCAAAACAGACCTCGACAGGACGCGTTGAGTCAGTCCTCAGCTGTTTCTGTCCGACTTCTCGTACTAACTCATTGAGCTGCAATAGGAAGTTGGACATGGCAATTAGGAACTTGACCAACAGGCTGCCTGGCTAGGTGGGCACAAGCAGAGGAGCCGGCCGTGTTCCTGGCTGGACTTGGCAGCTGGGCAGGCTCAAAGCCGCCGTCCCCGGGGGGTTTCTGCAGCGCGGGTCGGCGGGGGCTGCTCCGGGCCCTGCTCCGCGCGCCGGCAGTGCCGAGCGCAACCCCGGCCTCCCTCTTCCCTTCTCCTCGTGGAGAACTGTTGAAAGCGCTGGGGTCCCTTTCCTTGGGATTTGTTGCTTTGGGATCTCACAGGGTCACCAACAAGCACTTGCAGAGGCATTATAATTCGTAAGAGAAGCTTTGATTTTTGTTCTTGGGAATCAGCTTTTCTATTTATGTAATTTTCTGCAGTTTTTGGAGCCAAGTCATGCCCTTGTTTTGGGAAGTGCAGGCTTTGCCCCTTGTTCTCCCTTATTCTCAGATTTGGGCTGATAATCTGGTACTTTATGCCTGGATAATTCCCTGTTGCTCTGTACGCGTCCTGAGCTTTCCAGAAATGTCCTGCTGGGAGAAAGTACAGGACCCCTCTGGATGCTGCCTAATTTCTATGGAAAGAGAAGCACAAGTATCCAGTGACTTTTTCCAGCCTCCTGTGGTTGATTTAGGTCACGTAAGTTTGTGGTGGTTCTGCTCTTTGTCCAAATCTCATTCCCTCAGCCCAGAAAACCAAGCGTTAGAAGAGATAATGATGGTATCACTACATGTAATACTTGGCTTAAAATAACCAGGCCACAGAAGTGGTTAGAATTCATTAATGATAATTTCCCAGTTCTAAAAATAGGTCTGTCAGGGACTGTGAGGGAGACGTGAATCAGCGGGAGACACTTCCGAGCTCCATCCTGCCAATCCCTCCTGGAGCAGCTCTTAGCTGGAGGCATCTGCTGCTCCTTCCCACCCTTCAGCTCGAGTTAACAGCAGTTGGGAGCCACCAGCAATAGCAGAACTGTCGCCTCTGCCTTGTGGAGCTCCTGCGGGAAAAATGTATGGGGTTTTCTTATATATATATATACATAAATAGATGTATATACATGTATAATTTTTTAAAGGCTTCTTGAATATTACAGTGAAAACCCAAGGAAGGCCCTCATGGAGGGCGAGGAGGAGCGCTCCTTGGAAATGTCCCACCTCGGCCCTGCCACCGTAGCCGGCGGTGGAGAGCAGCCTGGAAGGGACCGTGAGGAGTGCGGGGCACTTCGATCCTCCGTTCAGCCGCTGTGCTCTTCAGCTCCCACGAAGGGCGGCGCCGCGGGGCAGGACCGCTGGCTGGCGCGGCCCCGTGCCGAGCGGGGAGCCCGCGGGGAGCGGCGGGTTCAACAG
>VZSV01000010.1:2007670-2048226 GCA_013398735.1 Nothocercus julius
GGCCGCCGGCAGCGCGGCGAGCGCCGGGCCTGGCGCCAGGCCAGGGCTTGTGTCGTCAGCGGGAAAGACGTGCACGGGGCGAGCGCCCCGGCCGCCGGCTGTTCCCCCCGCTCCAGGCACGTTGTAGGGTTGCTCCCTGCAAACAGCGCTGCTGTTGGAGCATTGCAACTGTCTCCCCTTTTTGCACGAAGCAGATGTCCCATGGTTTAAAGGACTGTCAGCCTAAAACGAAGCAGCTTGTTGAAAATCATCTGCGGTTTCAGCTGCAACTGCTGCTAAGGTTAAGTTGCTTGTTCTTACCTAGAATCCTGCCTGAACTCAGAAGAAACTGTAAAAATATCTTTGAGCTGCTTTTTATCTCTCTGACTGATTCCACAGGTGAACAAGAGCGGTTTGTGCCTTCACTTGCTGTTTCCCTGGGATTAAAAAAAAAACAAACAACAAAAAAAAAAAAAAGAATTGCCAAGATTCTGCATTGTGCAGTGGGGAGGAGGCAGTCAAGGCCACATCTGCCTTGCTGTAACTGCTGCTGTAACCAAGCAGGACTGGGGACTTGATACAAAATCTCTTTAAAATTGTTTTAAATCCTCACGACAGTGTAGAAGCCACTTAATCACACCTTACAAAAAAAAAAAAAAAAATCTATTTTGCTCACCCCAACACCGCCCTTGGACTGCAGCCACCCTAAACAGGCTGCTAAAAGATGTCCCTTGTCCAGCAGGGAATTTATTTATAACCTGGCAAAATAGTAAGCCTTAAAAAAACCATCCCAAACCCTTCTTGGCCAGCAGTACAGACCGGACTATTCTTTTCCGTGTTTCTCTGCATGGAGCAAACACGAGCGAGGAGGAATTCCTTTGAAGTGCCTTTCCGCGAGGTCTTCAGGACAGCTGCTTCCTCACGGGGCTGGCGCAGTGTCTCCGCCACGGCCCTTTTCCTGCCTCGCGGAGCTCATGCGGATGCCGCGGTCGGATCTGGTCCCATGTTCCCACAGCCCCTTCAGTCCTAGGCTCCTGTGCTTTTCCCATCCATGCTCCCACCTTGCCCCTGGAGATTCTGTCAGGAGTAGGAGCCCTCGGCCCAGCGGGCAGCCCAGGGACAGTGGGCACTGTCTGGAATATGGCAAAATGCTGGGAAGCGGCGGCAGGCATCTATCTGCTGCTCTATTTTAGGCGCTCCCCTCACGGCACTGTTGCGGTGCCCAAGTATAGTCAAGCTTGGCTAAAGAGGTCCATAAAACAACGTGACCCGGCAGCTCTGTCCCTCTGAGCGCATCACTGGACCAACAGCCCACTCCCTTTCTTTGGCCAAAAGACGAGGGTTTCAAACCAATACTACGTGTCAGCCCCCATTCCTTGGTTTTCTTTGCAGAGTTTCTACTGCCTTGGAAGGAGAATTGGCTCCTGACCGTAGCCAGACCGTGAGCAGCACAGGGGAAACAGCTCCCGCTGGGACATCTTCCCGGATGGACAGAGAAGGGAAAGACTTTCCGAGACTGGCAGCATATTAATGTTTTCCTAATGCTGTGAATTTCTCAGCGACATCAGAGATGTTCCCGGTATCCATCGCCTTTGGAAGAGGGGAGCTCCCCTTGAGCTGTGTACCCAGACTCTTAATGGGAAATGAGGGTGGCAGAGGGTGGCCAGGGCATTTTCTTCATGTGGAGGAACCTCTGGGTATCTGCGTGCTTAGAAGGCAATTTGCTATTGAAAATGGTTTAAAAAAACTGTTCTCAGGAGATCAAAATACTAATTACTGTCAGGTGATAGAGCTCTCAGTGTACAATACAGACTGTAATTTAATAGCGGATTGGGTAAAAAGTGGTTCCCTCAGTTCCAGGATGGTTTGTGAAGGAAAGGCCGAGTTCTTTGGAGCTTCGGAAGGTGCCGGGAGCTTTGGAAGGTGCTGGAGTGTCCCTGGACGCTCCCTCCTGCCGCAGCTCTCCTTGCAGGCCAGCGAGGAGATCCCCCCGGGCCGCTTCGCGCCTGCACGGGAGCCTCCTCGGGGCGCCCCGCAGGCTTGTTTGCAGCAGGGACGAGGCAGCTACTGCGCAGCAACAGCCGTCAGCTCCCGACCTGTCCCTTGCTCCCTGCCTCCGGCTGCCGCGCGGTGCTTTAACCCCGTTGGGAGCCGATTCCCTCTGCGCCGCAATAGACGCGGAGGTGGCTGTCACTCTGCGGGCATTTTCCTCTAAAATAAACAAGGTCCAGGTTATGGTGGAAGAGCTGCATTTCGTGGGTCGCAGCAGCCGCGGGCTCCCTTATTTGGAGCCTCGGAGCTGCTGGGATTTCTGTGTTTTTTGCGTCTCCATATATGGAGCGGCTGCTGCCGGAGCCGCACTCGGAAGCCGGGCAGCATCCGCACCGCGCACACGGGGCCGCAGAGCTGGAGCCCAGGCCTCAAACTGGTTGTAGAGCAAAGGGAATAATGCAAAGAAAACAAGTTTCCCATTAAATTCTGCTTTTTTTTTTGTTCATTGCTCACCAGGATGCATATGGTTATAATCTCCTCCATGGTGGTAAATCCTTGCAGAGAAAGAAGGGAGCATAAGCAGAGCAGCTCTGCCGTGGCAGCTCAGAGCTCAGCCGTGACGGGGACAACAGCCACCTCCCCGTGACACAGTGGAGGCTCTGTGCGTGCAAGGAATCGGTGCATCGCAGGATGTTGGCAGTAGCTGCCTGGCATATTCCTGGAAGCGGGGCTGGAAAAGGCCACTGGCTTGTGAACTGTGCGCTCAGCGCGACGCAGGCTGCCCCTTGGCCCCCGGCTTCCTCCTCCAGCATCCATTTCCAACCTGTTCGGTATCCCGCTGTTTCTGCCTTGCACCCTGGGACTGCACAGTGAGTGGCAGGAAAGTCCTTTGGTGTCTAACTCTGTTCTCTTCTCCCTCTTTGACAGATTAAAAAGCAGCAACAAGATGTATTAGGTTTCTTGGAAGCCAACAAAATCGAATTTGAGGAAAAAGATATCGCAGCCAACGAGGAGAACCGGAAATGGATGCGGGAGAACGTGCCTGAAGACAGTCGGCCGGCGAGCGGCAACCCCCTGCCGCCCCGGCTGTTCAACGACAGCCGCTACCTCGGGGTAAGGGACCCACCGCGTCTCTCGCTCGCGCTTTTCTTGTCCCCGTCCTCGCACAACTGCGGTGGTTTGTGCTCTGCTGTCTCCATCAGCTGAAACCTCTTGGCCAGCTGGACCTTGGGTGCGCAGGCCCTGAAGGGCACAGTTGTTGTTAAATGTTTACTCGTCCTTTGGGGCTTGTCATATATCCTGCGGTAGAGCAAGGCTGAGACCTCAGATCTGCAGATCCTCAGACCGTTGTGCTGCTTATTGGGATGAGCCTACCACCAACCTGCAGTTTATGTGTTTTTCTGATTTTTTTTTTTTTAATTAGCTTTGGAAGTTTGGAGTTTTCTAATTCTCATTCTTAACTGTAACTGTGAACTAGCACGTCACAGAAATCGGCACTGTTGCTCCAACCCTGCGTTCTGTAACAAATTCAGAGAATTCAGAGAGCTGCACTGGATGTATGTTGTTACATTTTCTGTAAACATAGATCCTAGATCATTCTCTAACCTGTTATTCAGCCTCCAGAAGAGCTGTGTGTGCTAGGTGATTTCTGCCATGTCAATATATCAGTTTTCTAAAACTGAGATGAAACCACTTACTTTTGGATCAGCTTTTTGTGTGTTCTTTCTGAGACGAAGGCAGTTGCAGTCCACTTATTCTGATGCCTTGAATCGATTAAAAATCATGCTGCAAATACAATTCCTACTTGTAATTATTGTAATGCTTGAGCAAAAGTATGTTGCCCTGCAGCACTTCTGCTCACCAGGCCATGCTTGAATGATTATTAGATTAACTGTTAATTTTATTTTTAAAACTCAATATCTTCTGAAAAGAGCCCACAGTATGCATTGCTCGCTGCTGTTTGTTTCTAAATCATATTGCAATCTGGTGCTGACCTGCAAAGTCCCTAATTCAGAATGTGTCTGTCTGCACCTTGGACAGGCAGTTCTGTGGCTACTGAAAGAAATGATACTCAATTCCCAGGAATTTTTTCTTGCTTCTAACAAAGGCAGAACTTGAAACAAAATCCACAGTGAACTAAAATACCATGCAGCTTTCAAAATGTTAGTGACTATGGTTCAGACATGGGAAAAATTTGCTTTGGAGCGACAGATCAGTTATCATCTACAACTGAAAGCTGAGAAGGAGCTAGTCATGAAGAGCTGAAAATGTCCATTATTTGCAGAAATATTTTTTTTTTCTTCCTTAAAAAGCAAAACGTTCTGTGCCAGTAGTAAACCCAGTTGAATGCAGTGTCACCTTTCTCTCCTCGGAACAGCAGAGCCTTTAGGTGCCCGAGCAAATCACTGGGCAGTCTGCAGTCCTTTATCAGGGAAGCGTAGCCAGGTTCCTGCAGTCCTTTATCAGGGAAGCGTAGCCAGGTTCCTGCTGCGCTGCTGCAGCTGCCCAGCAGCACCGGGCACCGCTCGGCGCTTGTGCGGGACAGGGAGACAACAAGCCGCGTGTCTGAGCTTATAGACATAGTGGTTTTGGGCAGAGGTGTAGGCCGGTTCCTGCTCTGTGCCTACTTCATGGCAAAAGGTTTTGTTAAAGGAGTATCAGGAGTTTCTCAGGACCAGCTATTGCCTGGTGCCTGGGGGGGCACCCAGGGGAAAGGGTGTTAAAAACCACTGGGTGTTCCATTAGGCTGAAGATCACACAGCAAAGGATCTCCAGGAGAAGATCTTAATCAGAGTTGTACCAAGCCCAGAGGCCGGGTTATCCTCTATTTGGGGGATATTCCTGCCTGGAGTTGGAGTATCTTTCCAGTTGCCATGTTTCACAGTGCACTAGGGTGAAGCTGGGGTGTTATATCATAGAGAATGTTGTTGCTTTTTGCCTTACTGCCATCCTTCCCATAGGTAAAGAGTGAGATGGTGGAGTCTGCCCATCACACAGGAGGCTTTAAGTCCTCTCTATGGGTCCTGAGGTTGCTGCCATAAAGAACAATCCCGGAGGATGCAAAGGGGTCTGATTGCTCTCGTTCAGAAATCCAGTCAGCTCATGTATCTGCGTGCAAGCTGCTGCAGTTCAGCGTGCAGGGGGGTAGACGCTGATTTTCCGCGCGGTGCACATGACCCCGTCTGCGGTTCATCCCGCGGCGCTCCCGCTGCAGCCGCGCGACGCAGCCCGCCCTTAATGGCGGCTCCCTGCCCGGCTTCAGCCCGCGCCGGGCCTGCTCGCTGCTGCTGCTGCCGCTCGTCCTGGCAGACACCCCAGCCAGGACGCGTGGGGAGAAACCCCGGGCGAGCTGGAGGAAGCCCCTGCTGTTGCTCCAGCTAAGACAGCGAGGAGGAAAAGCACCAGTGGGATGGGGCTGAGTGTGAAACTCGGAGCTGGGGAGGTGTGTGGTAACGTGGTCAGCCGGGCTCACCCGGCCCCGCGTTCGTTTGGCTTCCCCAGCTCTTCCCTCACGTAGCAGATGGCTAAATTTTATACTCTGCACAGAATCACGTTTGGTCTCAAATGTTGAAAAGGCTAGAGAAAGGAGGATGTATATTTTTATTGTGTGTTCCATTGCTCGTGAAGTTTTTTGTGAGAGGTTTTTACATTTGAGACGTGGCTGTGTGCATATTTAGAGCAACTGTGGGACGTTTTTCGACGCAGCACCGAAAGTGCAATGCTGAGACTTGCACTGCTTTGTTAGCCCTGTGCACTAACTCTGCCTGTTAAAGGGAGCTGGATCTGTAGCTCCACTGCACATATGGACAGATGGATTTATAACAGAGTCCCACTGCCTTTAGTTCGCTTGCCTTGTTAATCATCAACAGCAAAGGTGATGGAAAATGGTTTACTTTCAGTTTACAGCTTTAAATTTAACTTTTAGCAGGTTAGAAGCTGTTAATGTCCATAATCACAGAGCCGCCGCTACTGATTTGGAGTCAGTCATGAGCTATGGACATCGATGCTGCTGGTTGCACTTGGGGAGGGCTCAGCCCAGCCCTAGGAGGCACCTGGGTGCCAGGCCAGGGCGGCTGCCCCTCAGGGAAAGGCTGAAGCACCTCCTGGCAGCATCGGTTGCTGCGGATGCCAAAATCTCCAGCTTGTCGCCATTTCCAAACACTGCAAGTTATATGGTAGCAGTGCTGATGATAAAAATCTGACTTTCTGAATTGTGCAGGATGTCACAGCAAGCAGTTTGCTCCGTGCGGGCTGGGTAACACACCCCATTGACCTCTGAGTATTTCTGAAGGTTCATACTTCTCTTTTGCTTTTTCCTCCCTTGCTCCTAATCCATAGGATTATGAAGCTTTCTTTGAAGCCCGAGAGAACAACGCAGTGTATGCGTTTTTAGGCTTGACTGCACCGCCGGGTTCAAAGGTAGGTGTATACATTTTTCACAGTAAACTCTAACCTGTATTTTGCGCCATGCTCTTCCCTGCTCACACTTTGTGTCTCATGGTCACTCCAGTTAATCTACCTGCTGGTTTGATGTTTAGACTCCAGAGGCTTTAGCTTTCAGGCTTCAGCAGTTGTTATGTGCTCATTTATTTGGAAGATGCTGCATTCCCTGGAGGCTCTATTCCCTCTTCCTACCTGTCCTTCTACCAGAAGAACTCTATGTTCAAGAGCGATGCTCTTCTGATACCCTCACTGTAGGGCCGCTTTGGCTTCTTTATGTTTTTAATCTCCTTTTCTTTATGTTGTCCACCCTGCAAACAAGTGAAAGAGTAGCTAATATGTGCACTGAAGAACATCCAAGAAATCTGGATGAAAAGAAATTGCTACAAAAGAATTTTTTCAACATATTGAAAAAAAAAAAAAAAAACACTAATTCAGATTAAGTTTTTTATGAGACTTTTGTAATGGAAAATACCTCAAAACCAGAGTCCCAGGCCTTTCTTGAATGCATTTTTTTCCTTCACTGAGTTATCTGGAGCTTTGTTTTTCCCTTACCAACTGCAAAGCGGGTCGCCGCTGTGCGCATGCGATGGGCTGGATTTTGATAAGATAAGACAAGGCTACTCTGGATATTTCATTTAAGGGCAGTAGGATCTGCCAGGGCAATTCCAGCTTTCTTGACCTAGTGGATAAACACACCACTTCCTTTCAACTTTATTTATGTAAAAGTTGAAGGTCATACTTGTACATATCACTCCGAGACCTAATTTTAAAGGTGAGTGATGATCAGTTGGCATTAACTGTAACGAACTGTAAGTCAGCCTGAAACACGTATTTTTGGGGGCCAAATGAATTTCCAGCGATAACTCCACTAACGTGAATGAGATAGTGAGGAAAAACTCCAGCTCGTGCAGAGAGAACCCGAGTACCAAAGTGTGTGATTTTTGCCCCAGAGTAACACCCTGGGAGGTTTGCACAAAGCAAGCGTTGTCTAAATCCTGCATAAGCTTCATGTAGCATCTGCACAACGTTGCACAGAGCAGTGCAGAGCAGAGCCAGGGAGCAAGAAGACAGCGTGACAGCCCTACAACCTGCTGCACCCTCGGAAGCGCGGAGCTGTTGGTGCTGCGATGCATCAGGTCATCTGCGTCTGTCATGCGCACAAACGTCGCTGCAAACCTCATCTATGACTTGCTGCTTTGACAGGAACCATCTGCAAGGCCAGCAGTTGCTCTGATTCTGTCAGAAGGGTGGCTTTTAAGGAAAAGGTTAAACTTAAAAAGGGGAAACATTCAGGTAGTCGTATCCTGCTGGATTTTCGTACTACTTGCTGCTGCCTGGGGGTGCGTTTGAGCTGATGAAGATAACCTTTGGCTAAGTGACTTTGTGCCCGGTGTGTTCTGCGGCTGGCCCGACCTCTGTTAACTGCGCTACAATTACATGATGTCAAATCAAGCTGATTGCCTGCTGCCTGCACCCGGAATCTCACTGCACATGCTGACACTGGCCTTTACAGGGTAGCTGCACGCAGCTCGTGCTGAGGTTGGTGACACTGAGTCTGCATGTGGGGCTACATGAAACAAATGGGATCTAGCATCAACCAGAGTGCAACTGCAAGAGAGGGCCCTGGCCCCAAAGCTCCTTCAAGCGCCAGTCTGAGAGATCTGGAAAGCTGTTGGAAGACAAAGTTCCAATACTAACACCAAACAAAATTGAGAGGCAGGCCTCAGAAATGCTCATGAGAAAAGGAAATAGCTCTTTGCTGAGCACTTTGTTTTGTGCTTTGGGCACTGAAGAGTTCAAGTGCACCTACAGACCGCAGGGAAACCCTCAGAAAATAGTTTGCATTTAATCTATCTTAAACATCTCAACTTGAAGCAACGTGGGTCGTTCCAAAGAAGAGGAGTGGACAAGTTGGAGGCTGCAACCACTTGTTTAAGAACTGACAGCACTCTCAGTTCAGGGCCTCGTGGGAGCAATAAGGGAAAGTTTGAAAGGCGGCAAGTTTAAGATCTGAAAATTGCTGCCCTGGTAGCTTGCAGGGTTAGGCTTGAGGAATGGGAATTTTACTCTGAAGGCAGGTAGGTTGGTGAGTTCATTGCGGAGGGCACTTGGCCCTATGTCTGCTTTCCAGAGGAAAAGAGAAAGGCCAGGAATCCTCTCCAGTTTACTACTGCCTTGCTTAAAGATGTGCCTGATATATACCTGATACGGCATCTTGTGCCAAAAAAGGCTGGATGCCACTTGGGTGGTGCCTGTGGCCGACTAATGTGTTAGGAAAGCAGAGAACCACCTCTTTGTCACCGTTCCAAGAGCCGCTTGTCTTCTGGAGAATGTACAGCATTCTTTTTCTCCCAGGTTTTGTTGCCTGTCTTCATCTTTCCACCTTTTTCACCCTCCCTTTTGTGTCTCTAACTGACAATCTGCCCTTGCAGGAGCCGCGTGGTGGCCCCACGACTTCCCCCGCGCCGCCGGGCAGCCGGCCAGGAGAGCCAGGACAGCCCCCGGGGGACGGGGACACGCCTGGTCCTTCCCGCCTGTGCGCCGGCGTCGGGGACTGTGTCCCCTCCTCGCAGTCTGAGGGGGCCGTACAAGCTTCCCAGAAATTCCCTTCTTTCCCCTCCTTCCAATCTTTTTTTGTAGTATTTATTTGTTTGACATATTTTTGGAATAGCAATCATGACTTGAGCAGTGCTTTCAAGTTGCTATCTTCAGAATTTACATGCAGTAGTCACCAAAGCAAATAACTCATTTACATAGAAGTTGTTTAGCAGATTTTTTTTTTTTCTTAAAAACAAA
The DNA here is from genome assembly GCA_013398735.1 of Nothocercus julius. Lineage (NCBI taxonomy): Eukaryota > Metazoa > Chordata > Aves > Tinamiformes > Tinamidae > Nothocercus > Nothocercus julius. Next base: position 2,016,881 of record VZSV01000010.1, read on the forward strand.
CAAACCCTCTGTCCTGAAGCGCCCCGGGGAAGCGCCCCTGTCCGTCTTTGCAGGCTGCACTAGTGTTAACGTGTAATTACACTGATCTTCAGGCGGAAGAACATTCACAGAAGCCATTTTCAACACAATTCTTTCCCGTTAGCAGCTCCTCCATAACAGCAGTCACTTTATTCCCATTGGTGATCACCTTTCTGAAAATACCAGGGCTGAAAAATGCACATTATTGTTTTTTAATGATCCTTCTGAAAAGTACTAAAAAATATTCGAGGTTGGCGGGAGGGTACCAACCTACAGCAGCTGTTTCTTGATCTCCGGAGGAATTGGACATAACTCAGTATTATCTACTCTTTGACATATGTGGTCAAACCTGGTTTTGTGGTCAGGAACACGGAGCGGGCAGCAGAGAAAATGTAAATGTGGGTCTGGTTTGGGCTAGGCTGGGCTTGGAGGTGAAGCCAGCACTGTGTAGGATTTGCTCTGTAGCAATGAGGACTCTCTGTTTGAGTTGGGTGCTGCTTATTTTGCTTATTCACCTACTCTGTAATTTTGGTTATGCTCTATGGATGCTGGTTCCTAGCCCAAATATGTTTAAGCTGTCACTTTGTATAAAGTACTAATGTATGTCGTTCTGTTCTGCCATTTCAGGAAGCCGAAGCACTGGCAAAGCAGCAAGCATGAATTCCAACTGCCTTAAATGCTCTGTAAAGGGAATTTCCACAGCTTTTTATAAAATAGTAGAATTGTCTCTGCTTCAAGAAAAATAGATGTGATTTCTAACATTTGATTGGTGCTTGCAGCATTCACAGAACATTAATACAGATTTGAACACAAAGTGAAAATGTGAACATAAAGGTAGAAAGCACGGAGTGTGTTATTACAAAGTTGGCAGCCTAGGAAATTGGAGCAATTAGACATGATTGATTTTTTCAGATAGTTTAAACTGTCTTGGAAATTTGTCCATTTTGTGTAAACTTAAAGAAACTATTTTAGTACTATAAATGCAGATACGGTTATACCTAGATATCCAACTATTTAAAAATATGGAAAAAGAGCAACAGCATTAAACCTTATCACTAACTTTACTGCCTGAGTTGCCTCAAAAAATATTACTGAAATACACAGTAATTTTTCAGTGTCTTTTTAGATTCTGGTTTACGATTGAATTGTAGGGGGTGTTGTGTATTGTAATAACCATTGTAGTCACTTTTGGAATTGGTGTTTGTTCTTTTGTAGAATAGGTATTTAAAATTGTAACACGCTGTACAGATGACAAAAAAAAAAAGAATGCCATGTACTTCTCCTCTAAGGGATCTCTGTGGGCTTTTCCTACAAAGAAAAGAGGATTTGAGCAATGGACAGCCTTTGACCACGTAGCTGCCTAGGCGCAACTTTGGACATGTTTGTGAGCACCTCAAGGAAACACAAGCCAGTTCCCAGGCAGTGTCGCAAATAAGCCAAAACGGCCAGAAATGGCATTTCCTTACCAGTGTAAGGGTGAAGCCTTTAATGAAATTCTCTACAAAAATACCATTACACACTGCATATAGTATTAGATATCTTGGTGCATGTCTTGATAGTAATTTGTTGCATATAGTATTTTTTCAAATGAGAAAGTAAAGTTAAATGTTTGAATAGCAAGAACTATTGTAATAGGGCTTTTTTTTTTTGAGGTTTAAAAACTAATTTCTATTGCTGTTGCCATATCACGAAGCTATTACAGGAATTGCAAACATACTAAGTGTCTTGTATTGATGAATTTACCATGTGCAATATCAGCTTGTCCATTCTCCCAGTGCCCATCAGATAGCCTGTATTTCTTGCCATATGCTACAAAAATATAGCTAACTACAAGTGCCCTGAACAGTAAGAAACATGTGTGGGTAATTTAAAATGCATTTTGTACCACATAAGCTACTTTTTCCCCAAAAGCAACAAAGGACAGTGATAAAGATGATTAGTGCTCATATAGTTAGAGGATCCTTCTGATATCTCTGCACATACACATTTCAGTTTTCTTTGCTTTATTAAGGGAGAGGAGCAGGCTGTATAGATCAGGGGAAGGCTGCAGCTACTTGCTTTTGGTTGGAGAAAGTTGTTCTGGAGAAGATCGTGATAAAACTTCCACAGATGTCAGAACCAGCAGGACCTAGTTTGAAGCTAAGGTAGTTAACATTTCTTTTTGGTCATGTTTAGGGGTTTTTTTAATTATTTTTGGAGGCCTGGGAGTAGGTGATTGAAGCTTGTGCTTACAAGAGCAAGCACAGTATCAAAATACATAGGGGTAGATTAACGTTGCTTCATCTTGAAGATTAACACATGTTTGTGCTTTCTTGTTAACAGGCTTTGTCAGTGATTGCTAAAGTTTTGTGAGATTGGTTTTTAGGATCTTTTAGGGATGGAAGGTGGGTTACATTTTTGTATGCAATGTCTGATTTTAATCATTCGCTGTGACTGTTATTCTAAACGGAGGTGACCTTTGCTTTCTTAATTATGGCATGATCTTTCTTTTTGTCTAAACGCACTGGTGATGTTTTTGAGAAAGTAAGGAAGAATACTGGGTGAGGCTTTGGGAAGAAAGGGGAATTCAACACATAGTCTCTATACTCATGCTTATTCACTGTGCTTCCTGTGTAAGGAAAGTATGGCGTAAGTGCTGTGCATTACAGTCATTAAGTTGGAGAAGCTGTAATTGAAAGTGAATGTCAAATTCTGTCAGGTTAGTGACCCAAAATATTCTGAAAAAAAGGTCAACCTCTATTTCTGACAATCAAGAAAATCACCAAGTTTAAGAAAGCAAAGTCCCCTCGTCTAGTCCCCTCCTCCTTGCCATATGGTAGCATTCAAACCATATCTGCATTCCTGAGAAAGCTGTCGAGACTGACTGAATAATTTCTTTGTCCAGGGAACAAGGCACCAACAGAGACTGAAAAATACCTAAAATCTTTCTGTTGTGGGCTGTGTGTAAAAGTTGGATTTGTTTTGATGAAAACTTTCTGCATGAAAAAGTGGTGGGGATGTGTTCCCTATGTGCTACTCCTGTTCTTAGGTTAATGATGGGTGCAGCGACTGAGTTTGTTCATTTCTTTCATGAACTCTTTATTTTTTCCTATGTAGAAGGCAGGCAATAAGTATTTAAAGTGTATATTAACCATTCCTGAATCATTCCAATAAAATCGTTTCAGAATGCTTTCTCACACTGTTGACTCTTTTCCGTGGTATCTTCATGGTTTGAAGTGGTTCCATAGGTTGAAAAAAAAGTGCAGTTTTTGAGTGAAAATAATGATTACAAAAACAAACAGATCTGAATCTACATAATAAAGTGAATATAATGCATAAGTTTTCCATCCACTACTGCATGTTAAATATATTGTGTGTCTCACCTGTTGTAGCTAAGGTATTTTAATTATATAGGGAACATCTACATAAAATAAAGCCTTTTTCTAGGAGAGAATTGAGAACACTCCCTAATTGACCTGCTTCCCTACTCCTCCCACAGGGCAGCTATCAGGTCAAGCCCCCCTCTTCACCCCAGTGTGTAAATCTTGCCCAACAGCCTGAGCTGCTTTTTTTCCAATGTGTAATTAATTAGCTTTGTGCTGCTCACAGCAGGGTGGCTATGTTATTTAATATCTATATTGCTAGAGAGGGCAGTGTTGGATACATATTTAAACTAAAGCTGTTTGTTTTTATCTTCCCTATTTGCCTGGCAGAACCAGCAGGTCCCTTCTTTTAAGATTCCACGTGCTTTACATATTGAAGCATTACCCCACTGAGAAACCCTATGGAAGATGTGCTTTTCAGCCCCTAAACTGTACTAGGTTTTACCCAGATCCCAGACTTGTATTCAGATGCTTTTAAGGAAACCAATCACTTAATTTTTAGAGTGGTTTGTTTAGAAGGGAACTTGTTTTCTGTTTATAGATAAACTTTTTTTTTTCTGTTTCTAAAAAACTAAAGCACAACTGAGAACTATCAAGTGTCCTCATGTCTTGAAGTAGTGTTCATTGCTTATCTTTTGCTCTTGCTCTCCACCATTATTTAGAGTCTTAAAAAATGGTCCATAATGTATGTTAGGAAAAACAGCTTCTGATGTCATTGCTAATTACATGGAATCCCACTCACTCTCACTGTACACTTCACTTGTATAGGCTGAATGGATCTCTTGCTCTCTTGTCTGTTTATAAGTCTTAAAAAACAGTAATTGTTTTTCATTAATGTAAAGCTCAGTACAAATCACTTTCAAAAATCTGTTTTAAAACAAAACGCGTGTCTGCATATGTTTACTGAACTTGTGTCCAGGTATTCATGGTGTGCACTGTAATAATAAATTTTTCTACCATTTAATTTGGAATTTTCTCATTTCTCATTTATGCTTAATCCGTATTTTGTGGAAAATTCTGTAAAGCCTAGTTATATCATTTAGCTCATGTTGCACATATTACTTGCAGTACAGATTCAGGGTGTGCAGAGTGGGGACAGATGCCTGCTAGTGCTTTACTGAAGAGTCTTCATCACAGAATTGATTCAGGCTAATGTGACAAAACCAAAGCCCAGAACATCAGCTCCTGGATGGAGTTAACTAACTGCAGCCAGTTTAGTAAACTGCAGTTTAGTAAACTAACTGTTTTTTTCAACAAAAGTAGGTGAGGTTTTTATATGATGAAGTATGATGAGTAAATGGTGGTTCCTCAGCAGCTCTTGAGCTAAGAGTTCATGTACATATTGTATACAACACTCCGAGTCTTGTGTTTTACTGAAAAAAAAAAGGCAGCGGTACTAGCCAAAGCTGTGCACACAAACCCACAGGAATGCCCGAAGAAATATTTACCAGGATTTACAATCTAAGATGCATTTTCAAAGGAATAGTTTACATCCATTTACATAATAGATTCAGACTTACCACTAACCTGCATTAAAAACTTAATCAGGCCACATCCTTCCTGTGATTTCCCCTTTATGGTAAGAGATTTTTAATAGCCAACTTAAAATGAAACTGAGACAAGTCATTACCTGGGAGCAAGTCATTGAGGTTTTCTGCCTTGAGCTCCCTTTTCCTCTGTTGACAGAGCTGATTAAAGGCGCAAGGAAAATGAGCGCATCTGCCTATCACTAATATCCATGTATTCCGTGTGTCTTCCACCTCCCTTAAATTCTTTGTTTTTTGAAGTCAACACACGCTTTCTGGGTAAACAGTGTTAGGCTCTCTGCTACACCAAAACTGAATGACTGTGTCAAGCAGCATTTTTAGACACCCATCAGTCTTTTAGAAAAGTTAATTTCTGAGAGGTATATTCACACAAGGCAGAGAAAAAAACCTAAAAGTCCTCTTAGCACTAGAGTTCATTTAAGCCATGTGAGAAGGTTCTTTTGTTATAGAAAACAAGTATCACAAACATGAATCAGCTGGTGAAACTGCCAGGTGCTCTCATGAAAACAGAATGGAGATTATTATTTTGTTCTGGAAAGGGATTAATTACACTTAGCATAAAAAAAAAGGACAAGGTGTGAGGCCCATCTGAACAGATCAGAAACTAAATAATTACCGTAATTATCTTTTAATGAGTGTCTCACAAAAGCCTAAGTATTTTATCATTCATCCATACTACGCAGTTGTGGTGTATTTTAGATTGAGAAGTTTATTATGAACAATTTTTAACTCTGTTGTAAAACCCTCTAGAAAATGCAAAAGGATGGTAAAAGCTGCCTGAAGATGATGAAGCAGAGATTGCTGTTCTAGTATGAAAAATTGACGCGTTGCATCATCATAAATTCCTGGGTGTTTATTCTCAAAATACGCACATGTATTATGTCCCCATCATGAACAACCAAATGCCAAAGACAGTCCTTTAGATGGCAATTTCTTCTCGTACCAGCTTGTCTGCTGAGGTCATCTTCAGGAACTTGGGCACTTCTTCGTTTTCAGTTGCTTGGCACAGCATCTCAAAATCCTTAAAAACAAGGAGAAAACGGTAATGTCACCGAGCGAGGTGATTCCCATGGGCATCCTGCCTCGCATCCTTCTCCACAGCCTAGGACAAGGTGTTTGTTATCCAGGCAAAAACCTGGACTCGCCGCCGCGACCGCAGCACTGAACCGGCACAAAACGGGCAGCAGCCAGCGAGGAGGCCGCGGTTCCTTCTCGGGGCTCGGCCCCCGGGACGGCGTGGCCCTTACTCCGCAGTACTGGTCGCCGTTGCAGATCTGCGGCGGCATGGCCTGCGGGTCGCCCGCCTTGTCGCGCATCTCCCGCAGCCGCCCCTCGCTCACGGACACGTCGATGAGCTCGTAGTGCAGCCGGTTGCCCTCCAGGATCCGCCGCACCTCGGCCTGTCTCTGCCGCACCTGCGCGCACAGGGAGCGGCCCCGAGCCGAGGTGCCGCCGCTGCGGCCGCTCTGCCCGCGCCGCCCCCGCTCGCCTCCCCGCGGCCGCCGCTCACCTGCCGGGAGCCCGTCACGCTGCTGTAGTACACCTTGATGGAGCCCATGGCCGCCGCGCGGTTGCTCCGGCAACCAACAGTCGGCGCGCGGTTGCCGCGACAACCAACGGCCACTGCCAGTCCGCCCCGCCCCTGGCTCTCTCTGATTGGTCGCTCCGCTTGCCTGTCAGAGCTCGGCGACCGTTGGAGGCGGCGCTCGCGCGGCTCCCTGAGGGGAGCGGTGTCGTGGCTGCTGCGCGCTGAGGGTCGCTGCGGTTGCCCTTGTCAGGCGCCTCCCCGCGGGCTCCCGCCGCGCTGTCTTGCCCGGCTTGGCGAGCATGGCGCAGTGCCGGCCCTCCGGGGCCGCCGGGCTGCTGCTCCCGCTCGGGTGTCCTCAGCGCGCAGCTCCCGCCGTGCGCTCTGTGAGCCGCCCTCTGGTCGCACTCGCAGCGCTCCAGGGAGCTTGTGCGTTCGAAGGCACGAGAGACTAGTGGGTCTCAGTCCTTTTCCTGCTGCAGGTAGAAACCCAGCTGGTTGTGGTCTCCTTGGAGAGACCCCGTAGCTGCTGCAAGCTTGTTTTTTTCCCTGTGCCTGTTACTGTTTGCTGTGTGGTAAAACTTGGTTTTGTGATAACAAAAGCACCTGGGCATCCCAAGTAATTGAGTGTATTTAAGCTGCAAAAAGCCCAGTGTGTGGTGCGTGCAGCTCTGAGTTAGTGTCAGTTTGGCAATTTCAATCCCAAGCAGAGAGAAATTATTAAGAGCACTTGTTAGCATTCTTTTCCTTTTTATATTTTTTTTTCCTTTTGTTTCTTCAAGCTAACAGTGCTCAATTTCTATTTCCCAATGAAGAAATCTGTTCTCTGAGGAAACTACAGCTCTGCAGCGGAGAGAAACCCTCTTAATCCGCCGCTTTGGCCCGCAAAGACAGCGGAGCCTCCGTCGGAGCGGGGTGATCAGCAGGTGGCACGAGAGGGACGCGGTTCTGCACCGCTGGGCTTGCAGAAAGACACTGCTGACTTCTTGTTTTAAGTATATATCCCATGCTGGGGCTAACGCAGACGTGTGCGTGGCTGGAGCAGAAGCTGTGGGTGGGCAGAGGGATGCGCCCGAGGCTCTTTGTCCTCACCCCATGGGTAGCCCCACGAATATAAATGCTGGTTGTAGGGATAGAAGGAAGAGCTGCTTTTGACTGTGTCCACTTTTTTCTGCTTGCATGCTGGTGCTTAACAGGAGTGAGATTTGATAAGAGAAAGACCAGATTCTTTGGGCTGCTTTTTATTTGTGGATATGTGTGGATAAGTTGAATCTTTTATTACAGTATCCATAGAATAGGTAATCACAAGAGAAATAACAAAAAAAGTGGAGCCTGTGTTTAGGTAAATGAAGAGCTGCTGTGCAAACATGTTCCTGACCCTCAAAGAAGCTAGGTGGTTAAAACAAAGTGCTGCTAGGTTAAATGGAAAAAAAAATTGCAATAACGATGCTTGAAAAATATTAGTTAATGTAGTCAACTTCTATTTCATCTTTATATGCCTATGAAATGCATAATTTGAGCTGAAATAAGGTGCTTATTTACATTTCTGCAGTATTAATTTCTGCAGTATTGCTGCTGTATGTATTTACTTTTTCATATATGAATGATACAGTCAAGTATCATTTGTCATTGTGGATTCTGTTTTAAGTTTAGCCTGAGGATTCAGACATCCTTGTCTTGCTGACTCTGTTCTTCCAACTGTAATCTGTATTCAGACTTTGAAGTAACTGAGATGTTGGTCTGTTCTGATTTTATTTTTGTAAATTTAAGCTGTTTGTCAGATGAGTACAACCGAAATGAAATGTGACTTGTTTTTAATCACTCAAATGACTAATTTACCTAACTTGTGGGTTTTTTTGTTTGTTTTTGTTTTTTTCTTTTTTTTTTTTATTTCCTCCCTTTCTCTGCTGCTTTGGTTGAAACTGCTTCATGAAAAATATGGCTACAGCTGGTGCTAATTATCAACCTGGTGAAGGAGGCAAGGTTAGAAGGAACTGGAGCCCCCTGTTTCCTGTGAGGTTGCTTCTGTCAAGGCTGGGGGCAAGAGCACTGCCCAGGTCGCAAACAAATCAGCAAATCTACCATGTGAAAACTGAACTCATGTAGCTAAGGTACAATCAGAGTTTTGCTGCCAAAACATGTTAAATGATGCGTTGCGACCAAGATGTCGCTGCATTGCTGTCTTTCCTCTATAGTTTTGTTCTTTTCTTTTTTCTATTTCTACCATTATGCTAAGGGTAGTACTTGGATGAGAACTAACTTCTGATTTTATTTGTTTACTTATTTTCCTTCTGAGAAGAGGGAAATTTAACAAATGGTCTGTGGACCTGCTTTTGGCCTAGTCCTTGGGACTGTAGTGTGGCTCACTGCCTGAGCTCTGGCTTAGCCTGTGTGAAGTGACAAACCATATTTTGGGGGTGGTATTTTTGTGCATTTAGTGAGAGGTGCAGATCTTAAAACATTAATTTAGGTTTGCAAAATTATAAATGTAAAGCTCACAGAACACTTCAATGTTAAAGGGGATGAAACTAAGATAAAAGCATTTTTAGCATGCATTGAGTTTTTGGAGACAATAGAAAAAAGTAATTTGAGAAGCAAACTTGGACAAGCAAATGTGAGAAATGGATTATATACAAATTCCCTGAAGTTCCAAGTGTTTGTTGTCTGAAAGCGCACAGTCCATTCAGGAATAGGTACCTGCTGGACCTTCAGACTAATATTATTTGTCAAAGAATTAAATTACTGATGGAAATCTCTTTGGTAGGAAGAGTCATTCTATGTATGGTGTGTGATAATATATTTTGGAATAGTCGGTTTACGTGTGGATGCTTTTTTTTTTTTTTTTCCCAGAAATTTACTATCTCCATTTCATTTCTCCCTTTTGTAACTAAATAATTATACCTAAAATACCTTTATCTGGTGGATATAGGAAAAGAAAAAAAATCTTCCCTAAATATTTATTTTTAAAAGTGATTTTTTGGGGGAAAGAACTCTGTATTGTAGGAATTATTGAGAGATGTGTAAAGTGTCTTAAGTCTGGATTCTGTAAATCAAACAGATTCTGTAGCCTTGATTTTATTAGTCGGAATGTAGTAACTCTTAGTTAACTGAGTCAGCAACCCTTTAATTATAAGGGTCTGAGGGAAGTTGGCAGTGAAGGAAAACCAGCTGAATCTTTATTGACTCCATTTATCTTACATTGCAGATTTGTTATATTTTATTACAAGCTAAAGCACACAGGCATGCATTCCAGTTCTTGCTTATTTTCTTTAAAAAGTTACAATTTTGAACAGAATTCAATGGGAATGTGTAATAACGGGTGAGAGAGGTCCAGGTGTCCCCTGAGAAGAATCTGATCTATTCAAGATGAACCATTGCTTTGTAACTATTTGTTTGTGATCAAACCTAAAGTTGTCTCATATATCCTAGATGAATCAAATACTGCCTTTGAGGTCTGCTAGATAAACACTGAATCTTACAAATTCTTCACTCAAGCCTGCCCACAGGAATTGGTATAGCCCAGTATCTCAGTATGCGAGTAACTATCTACTATGTGCTACAGCTGGGTGTTACTGTTACCATTTATCTTTGCAAATAAGTAAGGATAGAGGTTGTTTACAGAAGTGAAAGCCAAATTTGAAAGTCTGTCTGTCTGCTTGTAATTTGGAGGTTATATAGAAGCAGAGATAAATTTTGACTTTCACCTGCTTTGACGCAGTCCTGAGCCACCTGCTCTAGGTGACCCTGCGTGTGCAGGGTGGTTGGACTAGATGATCTCTAGAGGTCCCTTCCAACCTTAAGCCTTCTATGATTCTATGATTTCAATATAATCCAGTCTTTTAACTTGCCTAGAAAGCCATAAAAACACAAATGTCTGACAGAGGAAGCCACATCTTTGAAAATTTGCTGTTGACTCTTTTGCAAAATCAAACTTTGCTTGCAGGGTCATCCTAGCCACAGTTTGGTCTTCTGGCCCAGGATGTAGCCAGGCTCCCTGCAATTCCTGCAATCTGGATCCTGGATTCTGTTGCAGCCGAAGGGACCTGTTACCCAGATCACAGCTCGCAGCAGTAGGGTCTCCATAGTCCTGTTCTTAGTTCTTCTGCCATGTTCACAGTTTGTTTTCTGCCTTTACTGGCTAATAAGCAGCAAAAATACAGGGGAATTATAATCTACTTCCAGGTTATAGCTCTCTCTCTCTCTCTTATCCCTATCTTTTATAAATCTCCATTGTACTTTTCCTCATGCTGTTCTATATTCTGCCAGGAAGCTCATAACATTTATAAATGCTGCTACAGCAGTGTTGGACAGTGAAACACATGAAACAATTGGAAGACACAGCTGCTGTTCAACCTCCTGAAGGAGCTGCCAAACTCTTCTTTCTTAAGATACTTGGAATAGATGTAAAAAGTTGCACAACTCAAAAGCTTGATTCATCAAGGCTGGCCAGAGAGCTACCCGAAGACAGTGAGTCCATCTCCTGGACGCTGGCAGAACCTGAATTTTCACATGAAGGGGATTCACAGGTGTTGTCCCAAAGAGGTGAGGCCAGGTGCGTGGGATCTGCGCTGCCTGTGCAGCATGTCCCTGCGTGACCAGCAATGTGCCTCCTCTGCAGTGAGGAGTTGTTTGTTTCTATGTATATGTACTGTGTGCGTATGGACATTGCCCATGACTTAATGACCTTTTAATATCAGGGCTATGACAAAAAATTCAGGGCAGGGGGCTGAGCAGGTTGTATTTGTGCTACAGGTTAGAGGAAGGAAACATGGAAAAAAACTCATGGAGGCACCTGTGATAGATGTTTGAGAGATGGGTAATTTCTGAGCCCCAGCAAGGTGGCTTGGATCAGTGAGCAGAAACTATTTTCAGTTGCTTGATACTACTACCTTTAGAGAGGCAGTTTCTTGTATTTGTTCTTTATAGAGAAATAAGTTTCAATTGTATTCCAATGAGCACCTAAGGTCAATTTGTTCCCCAGTGGAAGAAGGTCATAAGATTACAAGTTTAGCATTTTTTTTTTTCTTCAAAAGGGGAAATGTTATAAATAATATTGCCTCTGTAAGTCAGATGGATGGTAATATCAAAAGTGAACTTTAATATAGATGGAAGTATTCAGTGGAATTCAGTTTCAATTCTGAACAGCCTGGTGAAGTACAGACACCCGGATCATTTAGTAATTTTTTGTTGTTTTTAAATGATGTATTAAGTAGCAGTTATGCAACTTGTCAGCATTGCACCACACTCAGAAACATCTCAATTCACTTTTTTTAACATCCTCTTTTAGATTTGCTGTCACCCAGTACTCTAAAACCAGACATTTTTCCACTGGAACCACTTCTGTTTTAAAAGGAATACAAAATGAGGAACTAAGTGCTCTGTACTTTAGTTAACTGCTCACAGAGATGACAATGAAGAGAGAGAATGACAGAATCTGTTTTCTTACAGCAGTTTTAGTAGCAGAATTCTAAGCTACGTGATTATCCACCTTTTTTACCCTCTTGGAATTGGTAAGTCTGGACTTTGTCCTTTTTTCTTTTTCCTTATGTTTTGTTCCAGAATGCATTTGCTTTATTTTAAAAAGAATACTGTTTTTAAAGGTTGCCATGTTTTGACTCTTATTTTAGCATGATGAGCATTTTCAGAGCAATATAGATAAGACATGTAAGGGTCTGGGTACATGCATATGGTTTTTCAAAAGTAAATTAGTCATGGAGTATTCGAAGTTCCATTGACATTCAACAAGATTTATACTTCAAAGTGTCCTCATCTCTTTTGAGAATGGCACTTTCTTTCTTAAGTCCCTTAATGCTTCAGAAAATATTGCTCCACTTTTTGCATATGTCAGTGGTTCTCCAGATAAAGTAAACAGTTCTGCTGATATGAGCAGGGGAAGGTGTGCTGCCTTTCCTGTCTGCTTTAGTCTCACTTTCAAGCATATCCCATTCCAGCTGTGCAACCAACTTTTAAGGGGGGAAATGAAATTTATTCTTAAAAAACAGTTGGAAGGGGGGAATCCAGCCTTAGCTGTCAGTGATGTGAATAGAGTTTTCAGGTGATTCCTTGCAAGGGTACAAAGGACATTGCAGTGTGTTATGTTCTTCAGGGGATTTAGTACATACTGTTTAGCTGGAAAGATTCCCATTGGTTTTAACAGCAGATGAATTAAAAAGAAATGATAACGAGTGCTAAAGCACAGTAGATTTTGAGGCATAAACACTAGCTTTTAATTATTTACATGCACTTAAAACTATGGAGCTTTGAAGATAAAAGCATGCTACTCATACACAGTCTGCTGTTAAACTGTTGTTGGGGGAGCCAAGTTAACTCTTTGTATCTTTTTAAGTCACCTTTTTAAGAGGAACTCTTAAAAACTCTTGTACGTGTGGATATTCAAGTGCTGCATTTGGGATGCAGTTTTAATAGCCTTGAAGAACTGTCAGCATGGTCTGAAGGTCCTCAGTACTTCATAGGATAGCTCAGGTCAGCTCAGAATCAGCTTTTAAGTCCAGCTTCATTGTCTTGCTCTGTCAGGCCTTAGCTAATAATTTCTTGTCTTTCAGTGTAAAAAAAAAAAAAAAAACCTGTTTTGCAACAGATGATACAACATAGACAACAAGTGAAATCTTAATTTTATGTTAGTCCTTACAGGTTTTTTTATTATTTATTCATTTCTAAATAAGCTTGAATTAGTTTGCCTGTCTTTCTTTCACTCACAGGTCTATGGAAGTCTGGTGATTAGATTTTCTACCACTTGTCATCATGTTGGCAGAAGGTATCTTAACTGGACTTATATATAAAGAAATCTCTGCTCAAGATAAACCTCACAAATGTCATGCAACCAAAAAGGTTAAGGAGGGAATCTGGAGAGGGGAACTTGTAGACGAACCAAAAATTAAAGAGTTTGCTGCTGGACATGAGCAGCAGGACAAGATCATTGCTAAAGGTAGAAAAATGGAACACAAGAAAAACTCTCACTGGCCATCTATGAAGGACTTACCTGCAGAAGATCAGAAAATACTTTTTAGGGGAACAATATCACCACCTTTACATATTCCTAAAAGAGAACAAAATAATGAGCAGCTGGATTTGTACAGATCCTGGTCATGCAACAGCATTTATCATAACTATCCTGACTTGCATATTGGGGGAGACCATGTTGGTGACCATATGTGTGATTCAGGTTGTGTTTTGGACCATGTGTGTGATGAACTTCCAGATGGCCCCGTTCTGCTGTCTGCAGATATCCCTCTAGGTCAATCCCCTCTGTCTCAGCATCTTGAAAAGACAGGTATAAAGTCCCTGCCTGGAGAGGAAACTGGAGAAAGGAGTATGGTGCTCTGCGAAGAGCCTCTTTCAAACTCCGTGCTCAACAACTACATGGAAAGAAAAGTGGCAGAACTCTATAAACAGTTTTTTGAAGAAAGCCTAGCCAGATGTGGTTCTGTAACAAACCTCCTGACTTGCAGTTTCATAAGGAATAACTTGAACCAGATCAGCTTTCAGATATCCCAGGAGCAGAACATAGAAACGTCTAAAGCCAGAGAAGTGCTCTTACACTCTCTAGCCTTGTTTAGTTTGCGTAATGCTACCAATGGAAATAGCTCTGAATTTAGTACTCCGGACTTGCAGATCTCAAACTCAGCATGTGTGGAAAAGAGCCACAGGATACAGTTCACATTATAACTGAAATACTCAGCTGAAGAGATGAATGCAATTCAGATACAAATATTTCACTGTAAGGATTGGATTTGGGAAGCAAATACTACACACTACAGGCTTCTTCAGATGTTTTAACGTTTAACATACTTTGTCTATGATGATCTTTCCAAAGGAAGATAAAATTCACAGATGTCTTTTTCTAATATAGAATGAGAAATGAACTTTCTTCTAAAATGCTGTTCAGCCATATTTTTAAATGGTATGATCCCCACTTCAAAGACTCTGGTTCTGTGAGTAATTACACCCAGGTACCTTTGGATTTACTCCTGCAAGAACAATCAGTCAAGGAATAAGTGCTGGTAAAATTATCATCCAAGAGAGTAACTCATCCCTCTAGTAATGAAAAAAGTCAAATTGTCTTTGAACTGGAATGGTGAAAATTTGGTCTTCAACTATATTGCTTAATCCAAAATCCAATAAATTTTGCTTTGGCAGTGGCTGAGAAAATATTTCCTGGGTCAACAGGTCCAGTCAGCAGATAGAAAGGTTCACAACTCTGTGTTTTTTTTGTTTGTTTGTTTGTTTTGTGTGGAGCATCATGCGTATGAAATACCAGCCTTAAGCATTAATCAAGACACTTCAGAGAACCTGATGTTATTGCATATGAGTGTTTGTATTGCATAGGTAAAGCATGTTACAATGAAAAATCAATAAATTTCTAACAGATGAAATACGTGATCAAGATTGTGTTTTATTTTTCTCTTTTAAAAACATGCTTCTATCATTATGTTATTTTATGTATCTTTTGCATTTTTAGTAAATGGACTCTTTCTTTATTTCCTTGGAAAGGAAGCTCTTACAGTCTAAACAGCTAGCTAAGACTCTGTTGCAACATTCCTGAAAAAATACTGCAGATCCTTTTCCATCTTCATTTGGAAGTGTAAGTGCAAAATTCACTAGGGAAATTGCTTGTTTAAACCTTCAAATGTTTTTCCTTTTTGGTTGGTCACATCTCAGTAAGTATTTTAACTGGAAATTAGTAACTGTGTTACTGTTGAAAATTGATAAATGAACTAGGCAGTTATATTGACAGCAGAAGTTTTCTATTGGCAGGCAAATCTCTTCACTCACTTGTATTATGACTAAATGTGATTTGATAGACCTGCAATTCCAGTTTGATAATCATGAAATCTAAAATCTACCAACAGAGATATATGTATGATTTTAAGCTTCAGGAATATGTGCTATAGTGCTAGTTTAATACTTTATTTGGTTCATGCACGTGTATAAGACCAGTTATAAAAGAACTCAGTGTAACTCGTTTTGTAACAACTAGGGTGAAGAAAACTCTCTATTTTTGAAATACATCCCTTAAATTATGATATGTAGTGTGCATTTTCTAAATCTTTGCCAGACTTCTAAGAGAATATGAAGGATTGTGTGATCTTTGGGTAATAGTACATCAAATACAAACATTCTTGTTTTCGTAAATCAAGGCCCTTGACATCTCATCAGTCCTTTGAACAGATCAAAGTTCTTTTCTTTATTTTTCCATTTATTTATTTATTTTTTTGAATCCCACATCTTTATTTTTTAAATCATCAGTGAGGGCGGCGTTTATAGCAAAAATATCAGTAGGCTTGAAAGAATACTTCAGAACATTGAGAAGATCCAATTTCCCAAGGCATTTACCCTTGGCGCTCTTGCTTCAAGTATTTTAGCTTAATTACTTATGTTTACTGCCATGCAGGTGATATGACTGGGCTTAGAGTTGAGATTGTGCCTGTTTTGCCCTGTAGAGAAGGAAGTTTACAGACTAAAAGCATAGCGGGTCCTTAATGTGCAATACTTTCATAAAAGACAGCTCTTGCGCTGCTTGCTCGTGGCATGGGGCTTCTTCTGCAGGATGATGCAACTGGTCACCTCTGTGCAGTTCTTTTACGGGATGTCCAACAGCCTACTAAATACAGCAGCATGTGTAATGGAAGGGGAAATACAAGATATCTTAAGATTGTGACCTTTTCTGATGCCTTTCGATCTCTTTTAGGACTGGTAGCACTTAACTAACATGCTTGGCTCAATGAGTTTATGTACATAATGGGTAACAAATGCAAATGCAAGCATGTGGATCCAATATGGTTGTGTATTCCACTTTGAGACTGAACTTCAAAACTTAAAGATAAATAAAAAAAAAAAAAAACACCAATGAATTTGCAGACAAGGCTGATTGGATAGGTTTATGCTTACAATCTTTCTCAACCTCAAACTAATTCAGAGAATGAGTGAATGCCCCTGGCTCTAAGGTGTTTTCCAGCTGTTACACAGGTAGGGCTTGGGGCTTCAGAAAGATGGGCTCTACTTTTCTCAGATTCCCTTGAAAACAGGGCATTCATTTCCTTCAGCTATCTTTGAAAGTCCTGTTTTTGCTGTCTGTTTCTCAGCTGAATGTTTAACTTTCAGTCTTCCTATTTTTGTTTATCCCATACACAGTGCTGGATCTGAGCTGACTCTCCCATGGTAACATTGTGGTAGCCTGGGCATTTTCACAGGTATAAGAGATACAAGATGGTAGAGTTTGGAGACTGGCAGCAATGTGAAGAATCCATTCCTACAGGGAGGAGTGGTTTGGGGAGACAAGAATCCTTTCCTTCTGCTGCAAGTGACAGGCAAAGACAATACTATATAACAAACCTTCTCAGCTGCTGTGTTTTTCCAAGTACGTTTATAAAACAGTCTTATAAAATAAAATCAAACTCATAAATGTCACAGACTTAACTGGACATTCCTTGCCTGATTAAAAATTTCTCATTGACATTAGTAGTGCAAGGAGCGTATACAGAAACTGGTTCATGTTTTTCAAGGGGATCATAGGAAAGGATATTTTGTTGTTTTTATGCACTGTCCTAATTCTATGTGTCTAATTACCTTCTCAGCATGAAAAAAAGAAGTCAAAAGTCCTTTGGAAGAGGTTGGATGACTTCATTACACTTTGGAGGAGTCCAGAGGAGGAAGCGCCCTAGAATGTTCCTTGGTTGAAAAAAAGCTAAGGGAAGGTGAGAGAAGAAATATTCAGAAGAAAAAAAAAACTCTTCTGTGGCATTTGTGGTGCCTTGGCCTAGGCTTTTATCTCCCCTGGGACATATTTATAGTTCAACTGAAATCTTGAAATAAGTTAATTGCATAACGTTCTTCCTCAGGAAATGTGGAAGTCAGAGTTTAGGGCTGAGCTCCAAATTCTGGTGGTTTTTTTCTGCTACGCTTCTCCCCAGCCTGGAGAAAAGTGAAGGAGGAATTCTATACTTAGCTCTAATATTAACCTTAACTTTAGATTTTAGATGTCAACTGCAGTGTTAACACTGATGTTAACCGCAGCAGCAGCAGCAGTTGCTGAGTGTTGAGAACTGCTGCAGTGGGAGGAACCCCTACAGAAGAGCTCCTCTCGTTGTTAAAGAAATGGAGCAGCAGAAGAGGAGACCATAGGAAAATGAATATTCTGAATTTGCCAGAATCTGATTGGTATGAAGCTGTGTTGATCCTATCCCATTCAGAAATGGTTTCAGAGCACATTTTAAAACTAGTTTGCACAGGTATGTGGATGACTTTATCTCTAATGTAAATGTTAAAATGAAAACACAACATAACAAGCAATGCTAGGAGAAAAGCTTTAATCTGTAGCCCTTATTATCCACTTAAATTCTATTCTTAGTTCCTTTTTGTTTTAATTGACACATTTCAAATAATGACATGCTTCCGTTTTATTTCAATTAGGAAAATACTGAGTTACGTTCTGGATTTAAGTGAGAAAATTCCATCAGCTGCACTGGAGTTGTGCCCATTTTCACTAGCAGGAAAAATGGCTCAGTAAGATCAAATTACATAGGAAAATCACTTAGAAGGTGATTTTCCAGACTTCTCCAGCTTTTCCAGACTGCTGAAGGACAGTAGATATATTTTATTACAAAAGAAAGCAGTGCCATATTCTACAGGTCACACACATGAGACCGAATTCTAGCTGGCGGTTATGTTTATGCATGTGCCAGAAAACCCTAAATCGAAGGAGAAATATTGGCAGGGAGTTTTCCACTTTTATTTCCAGTTCTCATTTTGCATTCCCACAGGGAGACATTCATCAAGTACTGTGACCAGGACCCCGAAAGAAGCTGTGCTCTCTGTGTTAAATCAGTTTGATTTAACTGAGACACAGAGTTAGGACCTCACCCACCAGCCTGTTTTCTATTGCTAGTGATGGAAAATAAACCCCTCTAGAAGGTGACTAAGCCCACATCGGTGAGGAAGATTTTTACATGCCATTTTCTTTGGGATATTTCCTTAGGGCTCTCTTTCAGGGAGAAGTCTTTTCAGGTGCCACTTCTGGATAACAATACGAAATTTTGCCAGTTTCCTGCAGCTTTATTCACTGATTATTTTTAGGTAAAGAATGGCAGGTGACCAGGGTCTCCGAAATTTCACGCTGTGAATGACCTCCTCTGCAGGGCAGAGTTGCTGTATCTTTACAACCAACCATAGAAGAAGCAGCAGGACAGACTTGCAGGGCTTCTTCTGTGTTTCATATAAATGCTGCTCCTCCTGGAGGGTAAGTGGAAACGGTATCTTAAATACAGCTCCAGTTACGTACGGTTGAAATATGGTATCCTGAACTGAACTCTGTGAAACAGTTTGATCCATCAGTCAGCAGTGGTGGCTAGTTAGCAAAAATTGATTTACATGTGTATTTTGATAGTTTTACTGCAGTTGAATTAACCACGAAGAGAGCTGCTAACTTTAATTTCCCTCTGCTGTCTACGCAGGGCCTGGAAATACTGGCCTAACAATGAATCTGGACTTCTGTTCACTGAAGTTGGAGTTCTTCAGTTTATGTTAACCAACATGGTATGGCTCTTGTTCTTTTGTCATGCTTTTGTATCAGGCTTTTTCACAAAATCTAATCCTGCAGTATCTAAATGTGACATGTCCCATATTGATTTAACACATAGCCTATGCTTGGAGTTTCATGAATTGTGTTCAGTCTTTTATTTTGCATGCTCTGTTTTTTTTTTTTTTTTTTTTTTCTTAATACTGAAAATCCTAGAAAACAACTGCTTTCTGTTGTTCCTTTGAGCATTTAGAAAATAAGATAGCTGAGCTATGAATTGAGTTATTGGTTATACTATGGAAGGGTTGCAAATTTATCAGTAAATGACTCCATACTGTAGAAATATGCTTTTACGATATTGGTGGCATGTAAAGTTTTGAATTATTTTTTAGGTAGCCTTAAAGCTCCCACTTCGAAAATTTCCTTGTTTTGTGTAACAATGTAATTTCAAAATATCCTGTGTTGCAATTTTTGTCTGATTTCCCATCTCCAGTCACTGCACTTCTGCTTAGTTTGCCACATTCATAACATATACTAAAATTCTTACCCGTCCATTGAAGTGTTTTGTCCCTTCCCCATACCTATAAATTGGATGTGGTAATAATTATTATTTTGTTAACAAAAGTTAACAAAGTGCTGAGCGTAGACATGCTGAGCATGAGAGGTTTAACGTAATTATGCATTTGTTATTCTTAAATCCTTCTGGATTCAGGATAAATTTGTCAGTATGATGCCACATTCTTAAACGGTGACCAGTATGGATACTTTTTATGTTTCTTTCTCGTTTTTCTTGCATAATTGAGTTTTGGCAGATTAACCTGCCAAACCCTTAGTCTCTTCTGAGCTTCTCCTCCATGGTTCATTCAGTGTCGTATTTTGTTGTAATTGCTTATTTATCCTAACTTGACTTTTTTTTATGGAAAGACCCTGAGTTCTCTTCCAGTCATAAAAAGTAGAGCAGAAGAAAAGCCACTTGTGCCATTTCTGGGTACGTAAACCATATTAAGGTAGACCATACCTTGTTTTAAATGAATAAAATTTGTGAACTTACTGGAATTAGGAAAATAATTGCAAAATAATTTCCAAAAAATGTTGACTTGAAGTTTCAAATGAACAGATTTTGTTTGTACTTAATCCTCTTCCTGTTAGCTGAATTAACTGACTTCTTTTCTGAAACAGAAAGTGAAAAGTTTAACACCTATTTTTTGCATTCTTAGTTACGTTCTTTAATAACTTGAAAATCATGTGTCCAAATGTTTGTGCTAGTTGTGTTTGAAGGCTCAAACAGGAAGCTGGTGCAGCCTTATTTCCCTTTTCTAACCATTGACTTCTCCAACTCAGTAAAACTGATTATCAGTACAGATTGCTGATAACAGGCAATGCCATTGCATGAAGATGGCTTTCAGACAGACCTGCTGGCTACCTGTTTATAACAAACTGGTCAGGGTAAGAACCGAAGGATTTTGCAGCTGCCAGGAAATGCCATTTCTGTGCCACACAGTGGAAAAGCAGAGAACTGGTTCCCTTGATAGTATTCTGGGGAATCCAAGGGATTGAGTGGGGGCCATCTGTGAAGGTCAAGGTCATTGGCTTTGTGTAGCATTTCCTTTTGTGTTCTGAGTTTGGAGGCTTTGCTTAATGCAATCTCTGTGGAAGGGGAAGGTGGAAAAAAAGATTTGGTTTTGGTCATCTTGATCTTCACTCAGCTTCTGACCCAGTTGAGAAGACTTCTGTTTCAGAAGTGCTCTGTGATAAATATTGGTTGTAAATGGACAAAATATATATATATATATATATATATATATATAAAATACATTTCTGGATATTTATTCAATTTGAGTTGAAATCCAGGGTTCATTTTCCGCTTTGGCCCTTGTTTTACCCAGATTACAGAACTAATACGACTGTGCATCATGACTACAGCCACATTCAGCATTCGGTTTGTCCAGACTTGCCTGTATTTGTGATAAGTGATTAACAGATTGCTCAGAGAATAGGAAGAATTGAGTCAGCTGGTGGAAAGCAGTGAGCGAGTGAGCTTTCTGCCACCCCCTGCACAGCTGAGCTCGCGTACGTGCAGCAGGAACAGCGAGGGAGAGGAAGCCGCCTCAAATCCCTCTCCCTCCCAGCAGCCAGGCACAGCTGCAGAAAGGGCACAGGTTGCCCTGTGCCGCCCACCGCTGTGACCCGGCACAACATGTGCTCATCCTGCTAGGGAAAAGCCCTGGTTTGGCCTGTCAGTTACTGGGGTGATGTTCTCCTCACCGTTGGTTCCTGGGGACTGCGCTTCCTTTGGCTGGATTTAGCCCTGTCCCTCCCGGTGTGAATGGATCTGTCTGGCACTCGGAAAGAGAGTTTCCTGGATTGGTAGCTGGTCATCCAGTGGGATAAACACAGTTTAAATGATAGTAAAGAAATACTTTATGCCCTTTGACTGGATCAAATGGAAATTGTTACCAAAAGGTGTCCAATCCTGTAGTGGATAGAGAGGTGTTATCTGGAGTTGTTTGGTTTTGTGTGTTTGGTTGGTTTTCACAGATTTAAGGACCTTTGTCTAATTTGATCTTCCAGAACGTAATGAGTAGCAAAAATATTTAATGAGAGAAGTTCAATACCCTCACTTGAATATAAATCTTACTTGCAGGTGTGTCAATTCTTGGATATGTGTCAGGGAATTAAAAATTTGGAATTTGAATCAGAAAAAAATGTTTGTAGGTTACCAAAAAAGCCAAGTGTTTGTTGTTTTACTGAGGCCACAGTCACAGGCTTCTCTTGTTACAGTGATGAAGAAAAATATTAGCAACCATTTAGTTTATAGGACATTTTAGCAATTGCTCAAAGTGCTCAAGCTGTCGTTGACAAAAGTACAATCTAAACAGAAGTCAGTGCCAAGATGATTAAAATGTCCTCAGCTCCCAGCTGCCTTATAGGGATTCTTTAAGACCCTGTTAATTAGGCAGTTGTTAAATGCTGAGTTGTAATGCAGTCCTATGAAGGTGCTTAAGTCTGAAAGCTGCCTAGAGGGGACCTACCCAGTCTAGGGTGTTGGCAATGACAGCAGATTTGGGGCCATATGGAAAAAGAAGAATCTTAGTACTGATGTGGGGGGACCATCTGTGGGACTCTCTATTCGGGCGAAGTAGAATTATTAGTGATAAATCTGTATTTTACAAGTTGGTTAAATGTTAAGAAATGAAGCACATAGTTTGGAGAGAGTGTTGTCTGCATCCTCTGCAGCTTCTTCGTCATGAGGTGTTTGTTTTCAGATGTCTATCATTTAAATTTATTCTTCTGTACTCATTTCTACTTAATATGAAACTGGCTCGATGGAGTTTTGTTCAAATTCTCCTTAAAATTAGATTTCTGAAGTCACTTTTGTTAAATATATATTACTCTTCTAGCTTCATGGGTTGAGCAGGAGTGATGCAGCAGATCAGCTCACTTATTGCAATGCAAAGTCAGAGTCTTAATGAGCTTGGGGTGCGTGATGTACAGAGAAAATCTGTGTTGTGACTTTAAATTTCAAGGGCTTTTCTATTCCTGCTTTCCAGAAAAACTGCCAGTGTGATCTTTCCCAGGAAAGGAAGTGGGATCAGGGGTTTGATCTTTCAGTTCTGATTAAATCTTCTTGCTAAATTGCTTGGCTGCTTTATGTAGTTTGTGTGAGCTCACAGGCTTGTGTGTATCTGAAAATTAAATATTCTTCTGTCCATACTTCAACATAATGCGATCCGTGCTTTATGCAGATGCAGAGACTTCACTGTGCATGTTAAAATATAATGGGTAATGCAAGCAACAAACAAAGTTTAAAGAAAAGGAAAAATAAGGTGGTTATATATGTGAAAATATGAATAGTTTCCATTGTAATGGGGAAAAAAGATTTTGCACATTCATATATGGGGATTTCATTTTTCTGCAAGTATTTTTGAAAGTGAATGTAAAATGGCCATTTCTTGATATTAGTGGGAAGAATCATGTTTATAAAACTCATGAAGTATTAATGCCCATAATATTTAATGTTACCTTTTTTCACAAGAAGCTAATTAGATGATGTGCAACAGCAATTTTTTAAGGAGATTTTAAGGAGATTTACTATGTGTCCACTGCAGCTTTTGCAACAGAACTGTGTGAGTTCCACTTGAAACCAGCTCGAATGAGGAAGTAAATCTGAATTTTCTGGGAAGGGGGGAGGAGGGAAAAAGCCATCATCCTGATTTAGCTTTTTTGGAGATGCTCCTGATGTTAATTTATCTTGGGAGTTGAACACTTTGAGCTAAAGCGATTGGCTGTTTCGTGCAACAAGGAAGGGTTTTAGGTGAAACTGAAAACAGGTCTGCTTGCAACCCAATTCCCTTCAGACAAACAGAGAACTAGACTTGTCCCAGCTCTACCACAACTGGCGTCAGTCAGAGGCAGAAAAACTTTCGTGGGGCCTAACAAAGGGCCTACAGAAACTGCAAAGATGCTGTTTGAAACTTAGAAGACAGTCTGGGTGGTTTTTCCAAACCAAATTCCTTGTTTAGGACACTGTGCATATGCAGAAGGAAAACTTTCAAGAGAAAGACAAAAGCTTCTGAGAATGGACAGAATGTCTGTGAATTTAGACGTTCTCTGGCAATATTGCACTGTCATCACCTGACCCTTTCCAAATTTCTTGTTTTTTATCAGGAAATCTGTTTCTGGCCTCTTCCATAAAAATGTGGTTTCGAAGAGAGAAGGAAAATAAGGTTTGGAGTATTATGGCAAAGAACTATAATCCTTTGCAACATAAGCTATTGCCCCAAAATGAACCTGTGCAAGAATTAAGATGGGCGCTTCCTACATTCATGGGAATGTCAATGACAGCCAGTGACATTTGGGACATTGGGTCCCAGAACAGTCTCAAGGATTGAGAAATGAGACTTGCAGAGAGAAATGAAGCCTTAGGCCTTTCTGATGCTACCAAACACACCAGTTGCTTATTTGAACATCTTTATTTTTATTTTTTTCTTGCAACAAATCATAAAAACACAGGTGACACTGCTGTGGGCAAGGATAGACCTGCCCTGCGGGTAGCAGCTTCCTGGGATTCTCTAAGTACCTGGCCCTCGGACAAGCCTGGTGCTGCAGCCGCTCCGTGCCAGCCGCCCCTGCACAGGCAGGGAAATTCCATGCTTAAACTACTGTCCCAAGTGGACCTCACAGATGCAGTTGAGGAAGCTGCTTTGTTGTTTCGTATTCAGATTTGTTTGCAATATCTCCCAGGATGAAGACTCCACTGCCTCGTGGGGCAGCCTGTTCCAGTGCTCAGCCACCCTCATGGTAAAGAAGTGTTCGAGTGGCATTGCAGTCTGTGCTGCTGCCCCTCGTCTGGTCACTGGTACCACTTGACACCCTTTATACCTTTACAGCCAGGTATTTATGCACATGGATAATCCCCCTGAGCCTTCCTTGGGGCCACCTGTCCCCCTCCTCTCATATGAGAGGTGTTGCAGTCCCTTCTGTATCTTTGTAACCCTAAGATTACACTTGCTGCAAAGAACTGCTTCACATCATCAAATCTGATGTGTATCTTTTTCAGGAAATGGGAGGTTCCTTGGGAAAAGCAAAAACTGTTGGATATAAACTCTGAAAAAGTGTAATACTCAAGCTTATGAAAGAAGAAAGATTTCCCACAGTGGTGGGAAATGCTGAAATCTGCTGTGGATGCAACCGTGAGAGCAAGCAAGCTAATGAGTCTGAATGCAATTCCCTGTGCTGAGCCACAATTTAACCCAGGATTTTCCCATGTTATTAACTATAAGCATGAAGCTTCATATAATCGCAGTTAAGTAAATACTTAAATGATTTACTGCACTGAAGTCCAAATAATTAAGAAAGTCTTTGCAGTACCATAACTAAAAGGTACATAATAAATTATTTTTCCCCTATGTAAGACATCTGCTTATTCAACATTTTCTGTATTTCCTATATGAATTTCAGTAGTTCATATATGAATTTCCATAAATGATGGAAATTATGGGATTTAATTTACAGTATTTATTAAATGGTGCCTGCATTTTTAGCAAAAATTGAGGTATGAATTGTAATGTACTCAGAAGCACCCACAACTCAAGAAGCTAAGAGAAAAGAGACTTCACATTTTTCCATTCTGAAAAAGTGTAAAGAAATCTTTTTTTTTTTGACATGAATTAAGTAGTATAATAGGAATTATTAAAATGATTAACATTTTAATTTAACACTTTCATTACAGGAGCCTGACTTCCCATCACTGCTAGCCTATTACACAATACTTTGTTCTATTCATAATGCTGTTCATTTTATCAGAAACAAGGTACCAGTCAATACAATTATGGGGGTCAGAAACCTATAAATGGGGGAAAGCACATTGCATTAGAAAAAAAATGAAAGCATGTCAATAAACATATGATCAAATGGTACTCGCATTAAAAAGAGGTTCAATAGCATCAATAGCCATTACAGGAGGAAGAAAAAGTATTGCAGAATTTTGCAAGGCACTGTCTTTACTTTGTCTTTTGTTTTATTTATAACTGATATATAATGAAAAATGATAAATGTAAGAAATTTCTTGAGGTAAATAGCACAATTTCTTACATAGAACATCAGCGTAAAACAATTTGTCACAAAAATGAGTGTTCTTAAAATAATGAGAGCAGACTAGAAAATTCCCACTGTAGCAAAGAGATCACATCCAAAATACTTTCAAAAAGCTTTTTGTAACTTTGCAATTTGTAATTAGATTGAGAAGGACAGTGGAGCTTTCAAGCATGTGCTTGAATCTTTGCTGGATGAAATGCAGTTTATGCATAGAAGCTCCAATGCTGTGCTTGTCTGAATATGAATTTACAGGAATATGAATCCACTGCTCTGCCAGCATGGAGCTTGATCCAGGATTGCAGCCATCGTTACAGGAAGGAATAAAGTACAAGAGGAACAGATTCACTGGAGAAAGGAGATGGGAGATCCACAGCTGCTGCTGGTCAAAGCCATCCAGCTGTGTGTTTGTCACTGACACCTTGTTACCTGGTTGACAATTCAAGAGAGAGAAGAGCTTTTCTGATGTGGCACTGGTAACAGCATCACTTCCTTCTGACAAGAAGGAAGTCCATGGCAATCAGGATTTTAACGTGTTTCTTAAAGCTGCTATCTCTGTGCCCTTCTCGCTGCACAGCTTCTGCTTACAGCCTTTCACGGACTCCTCCTGAGAAGCTTTCTGCTCCCTGCTGAAGGGACGGTAGATACACACCTGAACATCGTTCTCTCCGAGGAACAAAGGATCTGATAGCTTCTCTTTCCCTATCACCAACTCTATGGATTTGAATTATTGAAAACAGAAGCTTAGTTGGCTAGAAGACAGTTTTAATTGGAGGAATCTTTCTGTGCTTTAAAGTAAGCAAGTCTGGTAAAGGCATTTTATAAAGTCAAATTAACTGCGGTAAAGAATCAAGAAATCACCCTAAGAATGTGTCCCTGCATCTCTCCCATCTCCTAGGGATTTTTGTCTTTCCACTTTACAAGTCAGTCCAGAAACAGGGAGGACAAATGTTTGTCTGATGTTGACAAATGCAGGATATGTTGGTCTGACTTTATAGGAGAAAAATCGGTCCCCAGCATGTTATTGGCAGCCCGAGTTTGGTGTCATTTAGCCAGCTGAAGAGAAAAAAATAGGCCATTGATTAGTCTGCAACAGCCTGGGGCCTCTGTATTTTAATTACCTATGTTCTTTTGGACTGCATTCATCCCTGGTGAAGCATCACTAACCTAAATAAAACTCTATAACAGAGGAATTTCTCCAATATATTTTTGTTCTCTGTATTATTAATACATTTAGCAGTGTTATGAATAACTTTCCTAAAACTAACATTCAGTTTTATGTGAAAGGTGGTATTTGGAGACTTTAAAGAATCCTTAAGATGAAAAAATTTTGCAACCTGTGACATAATCAGAAGCCGTTCCTAGTCAGAAATATCTGGTAGATTTTGCTATTACCTATCTTGCTGCACATTTTGCCTGTCTGTCAAACTTTTGTAAGCAAGTTCACTCCTTCTCTTGCCTTTTGGGGGTTCTTTTTAAGCAGTGAAGAAAGAAGAGATTTAATTTTTCCTGATAGCTCTTAATGCAGACAGGAGCTTTAAACAGTTATTGAAGTTTATTGTTCCAGCACACGAGACCTTCCTCTAGTGCAGCACTGTGGTTTTGTACTTAGCATAAGAAAGCCGGTTGTTTTGCTTGATTTCCCAAGTGGCAGATGTGATTATCAGTAACGCTGCTGCCGTGTGTTCTCTCCGTAGGGACTGGATTACGGCGGCCAAGTCCAGGAGGTCCGCAGTAAGGTCGCTCCCTTCTGGATGGGGCTGTTTGATGCGGGACCTGTCCCATCAAGGCCTGGCTGCCAGAGCAGATGTAGGTTTATTTCTCTTCCAGGTGGGGTATCTGACCACAGGTGCAACGAGACATTTCTTCAAGGAAGCCTCCAAAGAGAAGCCTTTTGTTTGGGCACCTCATACCAAAAGGGTGAGACTTTTCAGGAGGGTTTCCCAGCTGGAAACTAACGGCCTGGGGAGGAGAGTCACAGCGAGGCTGAGCAGTTGCTTCTGTCTTTGCAGCAGCCGCTCGGCCAGGGCAAGCTGAGCTCCGCGGGCGCTGCAGCCTGCAGCGCTTCCCGCCGCCGTGCGCAGCAGCGGGAGCCGCGCGCTGGGGAGCAACCAGCGACACATTCCCGAGCGGAGAGCGGGCCGGGATGGGGAGGCAGCGCCCGGGCTGCGGGGCTGCAGCCACCTGCCTCGTGGGGCCCTTGCTCACGTTCTTCTTCCAGGCTGCCAGGGCCGCAGAGCTGCCAGGATCCCGGGCGCAGCTGCTGGAGGAAGATGCTCTTCTGGAGAACGCCAGCTGGGATGCTGAGGAAGCCCAGGGGAACGAGTCCTTGGAGCACGCTTTTTTCTCCGTGGATTACCAGCATGTCCAAGTCCCCTTTGAAATCACGCTCTGGATCATGCTTGCATCTTTGGCCAAAATAGGTAAGGCACAAAAATCTGGAGAGGGTGAGGAAGACAAGGTTCTCCATGGGGTCAAGGAGGGTAAGGGCAGCGTTTGCTTCAGC
Organism: Nothocercus julius; assembly: GCA_013398735.1. Lineage (NCBI taxonomy): Eukaryota > Metazoa > Chordata > Aves > Tinamiformes > Tinamidae > Nothocercus > Nothocercus julius. The sequence goes on from VZSV01000010.1 coordinate 2,044,968, forward strand.
AGTTCCCTGAGATGGTATAGGGGTAACAGCTTGTTCTCCAGAAGTGCAAGCACTGTGGAAAGGAATGGGACTGGGAAGGGGAGTCCTTTCCTGAAATACTCTCTACTAGTGGGACCAAAAAGAAAAGGACAAGCAGAGGTTTGTCTTTAGAGTTCAAAGCTGTCTGGCATGCAAGTCAAATAGGTGATCTCAGGGTCTGAGGATGTGCCCCCTCCTATACATCAGATATATAGGATAGGGAAGAAAGCTCATGTCCAGCTGCTTTCTAGGTTGCTTTCTAGGTCCAATGTTCTGCCATATAGAAGTTTATATCTACACATCCTGTTGTATTAGTAGCAAGAACTGCCAGGGTTCCAGGAGAAGAAAGAAAAGATGAATATCTTTTGGTGAATTTTTCTCTAAGACTTAAGGTCTGTAAATGTATATATTTATGTACTACTAATAATATAATTTATTATTATTACTTTATTATCACTTATAAACCAAAAGGCAACCTTCTGAATGTCATAGCATGGAATGTTTTATGAGGACCTGAAGCTGTTTGGGTGGTTTGACTGATGAGATAATAAGGAATATTTCTCTTGATCTGTTTTCAGGGTTTCATCTCTATAACAAGCTGCCTTCTGTTGTTCCGGAAAGCTGTTTATTGATATTTGTAGGACTCATTATGGGTGGAATCATCTATGGCTTAAATGACAAATCCCCACCGGTTATGGACAGTGATATCTTTTTCCTCTACCTGCTGCCACCTATTGTCCTTGATGCAGGATATTTCATGCCCAGCCGTCCCTTTTTTGAGAATATTGGCACTATTCTCCTGTATGCTGTTGTGGGAACAATATGGAACGTGTTTGGGATTGGCTTTTCACTGTATGGGATCTGCCAAGTGAAATCTTTTCACCTGCAGGATGTGTCGTTGCTCCATAACCTCTTGTTTGGCAGTCTGATAGCTGCTGTGGATCCTGTAGCAGTGTTGGCTGTGTTTGAAGAGATACACGTCAACGAAAAGCTGCACATTTTGGTCTTTGGTGAATCGCTCCTGAATGATGCAGTGACCGTGGTAAGGACTAGCTTTTATTTTCAGTATTTAGTGTCCAAGGAAGGATTGTCTTGTGTTGAGAGGTGGGACCTGGGATCTGCAGCAGGAAAGGGCCTCTTCTAGCAGAGGACTCCTTGCCCAGGTGTCTGGTCTCCAGCTCCGAGAAACATTTGGGTAAACAACTGTCTTCACTTTGAGTAGACCTGAGGATCTGGCACATCAGTCTGGAGATAAAAATGTGAGTGCTGCAGCACCCACTCGTTAGGCACCTGCACTCCAAAGAAGAATACAGACTTCTGAACTCACACAAATGTCAGCAACGTATTTTAATGTTACTGCTGTGTGTGGTAATGCCTGGTTAATGGCTGTTTTTCCTCTCTCTCATTTTTCATTCAGGTACTCTACAAGCTATTTAGATCTTTCTGTGAAATGCCAGCCGTCAAAACTATGGATGTTTTGGCTGGAGTTGGAAAATTCTTTGTGGTTGGCATAGGAGGAATTTTAGTTGGTCTTGCTTTTGGGATGATTGCTGCCTTTACCACGCGCTTCACCAAGACTATCCGTGTAATCGAACCGCTCTTTGTCTTCCTGTACAGTTATCTGTGCTATCTCACGGCAGAAATGTTCCACCTTTCTGGCATTGTGGCGTAAGTATGTCCATGAATTTCATTTGCCAAGGAAAGCTTTCTGGCTATGTTTGCTGAAACGTGTCAGTCAGAACAGTAACCAAATTTTGAAGTAAGCTTGCTTAGTCGGAAATCTTTATATGATAGTAAACAGAAAGTTTGAAATCTTTGGAAATAGCTTTCCATGGATGGAAATAAATGTAACCTCCTGCCACATGTTCCACAATTACGCAAGTGGCAGAAGAGACTCTTCAACTGCACAGAAATGTTCTGCGGGTCTAAAAGCCTCAAAGAAATGGCCCCATTACTGCTCTGGAATAGCATCTAGCTTTGTGCCTGGTGAAGCTAAAGAACTGGACTTCAAACAAACATTGAAGGAGTAAATTTAGGTATTCCAAAACTAAAGATCATAAGCCATACTGATTACTAGTGCTTCAGTCTTCAAATGCTGTATCGATTTATTCTGGTTATTGTGGAATGTTTTATGAGTTGCATTATTGTTTAGTTTAGTTTTGAAACCCTGAAAGTTCAAACAGTGAAGTTCCTTCAGATTTTGGCAGGGCCGGAAGAGGTTTCCAGATCTAATTTTTTTCCTTATTAGACCCAGTCAAAACAAACATTTGAACAGCAGCAGGGAGCAAATGATCTGTGGACCTCAGCAAAGTTTGGGTATGGTCTGTACTTGTGGCAAGTCTGTTCTAACATCTCCTGATTTGTCTGTCCTACTGGTTAGTTTGAGGGTGATGGCCTCAAAGGTGGGCTGAGGAAGAACACAGGATGACAGAGCAAAGCAAGTGCTGAAGAGGTAGTTTTTTATCGCCTACAAAAATGCCACCTCTGTTTGGGAATGAAGAGGTCTAATCAAAACATTTGCTTTATTGATTTGTCTTGGAGATTCTGACTTCCTGGCAAAAGAGGACAACCTCAGATCATGAGGCTGGTTTCCAAAGTGAGACTGATTCTTACATCCTCAGTGTGCTTGTGTCTGTTCATCACCCCTCTGCCTCCAGTAATATTTGAATACGCTGAGCAATTTCAGCCAAATTTATTAGAGGTCACAGTTTCAAAGGTACTAAATGCTCGCATGTTTTTATGCACATGGATGGTTCTCAAAAGTGCCCCTCTACCAGAGGGGGAAATTGCAACTCTAGGAAAGCAGGCTTCATAATACCAGTATGCACAGGACTGCTTGGAGTTTATTACAGCACAGTGAGTTCTGTACATTGTTCCTGTATAACAAATGCTTTAGGGTGCTGACAGGTTTCCTGGTGCAGCTCTTGTAGCAATAAGGCATAGAAACATGGTGCAGACAAGAACTGTGTGTCATAGCGCTGAGTCCTGCGCAATATCAGATCCCATGTCATTTTATTCACGTGTAATTTTTAGGGTCAAAGAAGAGAAACCATTTATATTCTGTCAGTTCAGTCTCTTTTGCAAATTTTAGTTATTTCTATTTTGCTGAGCAGGTCTTTCAACAAGATGAATAATTATGGGCCAGATCCTTCTTTTTGAGAGAGATATGTGTGTTCAGCTTGTGAATTTTGCCTGCAGAACAATCAATTTGATCTAGAAAAGTTTTGATCTAATAATAATA